>OW119923.1:67328187-67927946 GCA_933210815.1 Meta bourneti | reverse complement strand
AGATCGATTGGTCGGCAAAAGCAGAAATGCATATTAGGGTACACCGAAAAAAGTAAAATGTTTTTCTGATTGAATCGGAAAACTTGTGCTTGGCAAACCTAAACATAATACTGAAATGTTTTATAAATCAGACAAAACTTTTCGTCCGTCCATCGCGATCAAAACCAAAATGTGCATCTTTACTCATTTTTCCAAGTACAAAATAAACTACAACCGAATTGTTACAGGGCTGAAAAGCTGCATCTAGAATGGCTAAATATAATGTAATGTAATACCTGCAAAATCTTTTTTTAGATTGGATATTTTCTATTCTTACATGGTGATCCAAATTGCACGAATCAAACAAAATATTCTGACTCGTTTTTTACCGTCCCTCATTTCAAAGTATTTTATGATGTGGAATCGGTTTCGTAACAAAACAGCTTGAGTTTTGTAATTTTAATATAGTGTAAAAATGTCCTCCAAATGATTTAGATTACCTTTTTATTTAATATTTATAAGTACCTAAATAGCAAGTCATTAAAGTGTAGAAGACAAATGCATCAAGGCAACAATATACCTACGAGTAAACCTAGAGAATTATTATTTTTCCAGCAGGTTAGTTACAATTCCACCATATCGAATGAAATCGATAATTTCAATCTATGGTGAGGAACATCTGACACAAATGGTGGATATTTGATCAATATAAATTAAACCTAGATAAGTGTTAGATGATTGTGTTCTTTATGAGTTCTACGACAATGTTTGAATGTGTTGTACGAACAACTGAGCTCTCATCTTTTCCACTATCAAGGTATAAGGTGTAGGTAGGTATGAAAATCTTGTTTAAGCGGCATATGACTTCTTTTCACAGCCTCTTTCCTTCTAATATCGTTATTTTATCAATTTCGTTATTTTATTCATAACACGGAAGGTATTTTCTTTTATAGATCATTATAATTCAGAATACTCGATGCGATTGTAGCGATTGTTCGGTCAGGTACTCTATATTGATCATTACCTGATGTCGGATCCTCAATTGAACTTTCATATACAAAGACAATGCAAAGTTAGATGTGATTAGTAAAAATGAAAAACCTTTACAACGGCTAAAAAAGATTAAAGAAAGATCGTCAATTGGTCATTTCGCTGTAGGGTCATTCCACGCAAAATAAGCAAATCGGCTGTGGCTGACATATCACTGATTTTAATGAAAATCAATTTTTAAATATTCGTAAGCTACATATAGTAATGACCAACTGCAAAATATTAGGTTTCAGAAATCTATATTGTTAATTATTGACAAAATATAGATTTCACAATATAGAATATAGAATTCAAGGTCACACAAATTTAAGATTTTCTAGCATTAAAAGTGGCCTGTTTGCGACCCTATATTTCGATAAGTTATCGACACAAATTTAAAATTTTATATCATTGCATTCTTTAAAAAGATTCTCTTAGGAAACGTCAGAATATAATTTAATAGCCGTCATTGCTGAATCTGAGGAATCGACTAATTTTGCCAATTTGCTACAAATTTCAAATTGCTCTGGTATCTCTAGAAATGGCAAAACAATATTAAAAATTATTCTTAATGAAGAGCCTTTCCTAACAAATAGCGTGGCTTAATTTGGGGATTGCATTTCTACTCCTTTATAAAGAAAAAACATTTGAAAAAAATTATGGAAAAGTACGATTTTTCAATTTTTAAAAATGCATATTTCACTGTGAGGGAAAGCTCCAAGAACATCAAAACTTTTCAACATAAAAAATATGCCTATTATATTTCCTGAAATTTTCATAATTGCAATTTGATTATTTTTGTCTCAGGAAAATTTTTAACTAGACCTAAATTTTATTTTTTATCGCAGCTGATAATCCGTTTTAACCTTTGATAATATAAAAAAATGCGGTATAAGGTATATAAAAATGGGATAACTATTATTATGGTGGATGTGCAAAATTTCACATGAAATTTCTTTTTAGTCTTTCTTGCGTAATCCAAGGAGTGTTTCTATCAGTGAAATAATTAAGTGGAAAGTTAATTTTGTTAGAGGAGTCTTTTCGATTTGCTTTTTCCTTTGGAAACGTAAGTATTAAATACTACTACTTGTGAATATTAAATGTGTTTTGTAAATATTAAGCATTATTAGTCAGTTAAACACTAATTTTGAGAGTAAAAAAAAGAATTTAAACATCGTTGTTATATTCGATTCTCCCAAATGTACATAACTCACGAATCCTTGTTCCATATTTATCACAATCACTTGTGAAATAAGTAGATTCCAAAAATTCGACAGCACTAGGAAAATTTCAATTTAAGAAACTACGAAATTGAACAAGAGACCTTTATCAGAGATTGAAAGTGAATTTGAAGGCAATCGCCTAAAAACACCAATTCAAAGAATAGGATTTCCATCATGAAAGGTGATTGATACGAAAATTTACTTACAAATTCTTAGACCAATTTAAATAGAGTAAATGACAAAGTAAGTGTTTTGTAAGTTTGGTTTCACTTTTTTTAAGTTTCCATTCAGTACAGGCTTCTCCGGATGAGCCATAAAAAACCCAACCAACCATTCAATAGAGCTAAACACTATAAATGGAATCTTTTAGAATAAGTTTGAGGATTCCTTTTATTTAATTCCCTGGTAAAAGATCTGTTATACTGAAAAAGCTGATGTAAAAGAATATCTTCACATAACTTTCTTCATTTGCAACTTCCGACATCCCACAGTTAAAAAACGACCAGCTATTCTGTTGAACTACAAGCAAACCAGTACATGGAAAATATAAACAGTAAATATATGTATACCTCGAGACAAAAGTTTCTTTCTCGCTGTAGTTTGAGAGGCATCACTTTTTCCGTGTCACCTTTGATAATGCGTGGACCTCCTTTGACACCTTTTTTCGTACCACCTCCTTTACCAACGGTTGGGTGATGCTCGTTTATCCAATCCGACCAATGGACGCATGCTAATTTTAGGGGGACAGTTGTTGGGGGAGAAGTTTCAATTTCTAAGAGAAATCATGGAATATTCATTAAATTCGTTGCAAACAGTGATTTTATTTAAACGAGGATAAATCGATAACTCAAATATGATTATTTTTAAATCTAAAAATATTTGGATATCAAGTATTATATTCTAACAAACTTAACTTCCTAAAAATCCACAGTTGTATAGAAAGCCATTTTAAAACATACACCCTTTCAAAGTTACGCAAATCAAAATCATAAATTATTTTGTTAAACATTTTGGCCTATGCAATAGCTTCCTTAGTCATATATAGTATAAGAGAGTACCATTCATAAATAACACTTCCTTAATACATTTTGTAGGAAGTTCATACAAAAACCTTTCTGCATACTTAGCATTTTTTACTAAAAATATAAGAATATGAAAATTGATACCTTGATTTTCTTCTGATTTACTCTCTGACAGTTAGGTGGAAAATCACAATAAGGCGATTTGACTACAACCAAATTTAAATTCCATTTTTAATAGTATGATTGGATCGAAAATTATATGAACAGTTTTGGGACACATTACAAAAGGAGGTCTTGGGACAGTTATAACTTTATGAGAGTTAATTTGAAAAGTAAAAATCTTTCGTGTAGTCTGAACAGCTCAACACAGCCTTAGTCACGTACCTGATTTAAAAAAAAATCTGAAAAAGGAGTCAGAAGCTAATCCAACTATGTGCGTGAGGTAAAGCATAGGAAATACAACTGTAGAAAAACAGAACAAGCTCCCCATTCATAGGTTTTTGTGAAAATGACGGTAGCATGGGAATGGAATTCCAAAGAACTAGATTAAAAAATGTGGATTCAAGAACTATTTAGAGATTGTTAATAACTTACTGCAGTTTCATTACATACGATACCTTATCATCTCGTTATCTTTCAAATGTCTGTAGAAGAGCGTGGGAAAACATTGTAACTTCACCAAAAAATAATTCAAGGTTGAGGTCTTCTGTACTACTTCATGTACTACCATACAGTTAATTATTGTAGCGTTAAGAAGTTCTTCGCGCATATTTTATTGCGGAATTGAACTGATAATTAGTTGTTTAGTTAGACCCGTGTTTTAGTCTGTCAAAGAAAGCACCCAAAACCTTTTTTATAAAAAATGGCTCTATGAAATCAGCCTGAACATATTTAAAGCTTTATTTTACATATGACTCACCAGTCACGGGTGCCTCAGTTGGACAATCACAGAAGAATCTGACTTCGTAATCCCAACACAGGTCATCGTCTTCAAGTATGTCCTGGTTGCATACCAAACCATGCTCCAAATCGCAAACCACACCACGTTGCAGCATACCTTTATTCATATAATTCACACGATGGCATTGAATATCCGATATCATTTCATTTGCGCAGAAAACATTACTGACTCGGGCATTCTGGACGTTCTCGTATTCTCCTCGTTCGCTTGGAGTATGACTACTGAAAAAATTTGTCCATCCGTGCACGCAAAGACCAGGCTGCAATGTTGGTACTGGTGTTGTGGGAAGCTGAGTGGTAGCTGTAACAAAAGTTTAAAAAAATGTTTAAAATAATTTAATCGAAGCATACATTTACGAGGGTTGTAAAAATAATAGTAATTTGCGTAATATGAAGAATATTTAGGATACAGCAAATCTAAACAAACAATTCTAAAATATATGCACTTAGAACAATATTAAATAGTTCAAAGATGTCGATAGAGGTTACAAAATAGTAAGATTACGATGCTAAAATAGTCTTTGGCTAGAGAGATATGAATCAGAGCTTAACACTCAAGTTAAAGAAGGCATTCAATGTACAATAAATAAAATGTAATACAAGGAATGTACAAGATAGACACTCGTATCACACTAGCTCGTATCACAGCCAATACGTAGTCAATTTTTATACAATTCTAAAAGCCGATAAAATTACTTACGAATGGCAATCGATTCGTATATTTTTATTCAACAACCAAGTGCATTTAAATGGAGTATGATTTATATCATACTTAGTAAAAATTTGGTACAATTAAAAACAAAAAAATTTAAGATGGTAAATTAAATAAAGCTGCAGTATTTAAAAAGTACAGAGAAAAAGGTTTTATTGCGTCTTTCAGACAAAAAATTAGAAACTTTGTGTAGCAACTATTTAAAAGGGAGAAATTAAATATTGAACAATTGTAAATGCATTTTATAGTTGAATTGTTCAGAAATATTTTTTATATTCTTATTATGAGCCTAACATTCGCATAGCCTAAAAATATGCTACACGAGTTGATACTTTAAAATCAGCTACATATATTTAACTCACTTGTTACAGGTGCCTCAGTTGGGCAATCACAGAAGAATCTGACTTCGTAATCCCAACACAGGTCATCGTCTTCAAGTAGTCCCTGGTTGCATACCAAACCGGGTTCCAAATCGCAAACCACACCACTCTGCAGCGGGCCTTTATTCAAATAGTCCACACGATGGCATTGAATAGCTGTTATCATTTCATTTGCGCAGAAAACATTACTAACTCGGGTACTCTGGACGCTCTCATATTCTCCTCGTCCGCTTGGAGTGTGACTGTTGAACCAGTTCGTCCATCCGTGTACGCAGTGGCCTGGTGCCAGGGTCGGTACTGGTGTCGTTGTGGGAACCACAGTAGTTGCTAATTGAAACAAGGGAATTATTTTAACGAGGGCAGTTAAATCCTGACAAATCATTTGAAACTTTTAGTACTGTAATTTCACATTCAACTATGGTCCAAACACTCAGTCGAAAGATAACACCGATATTTGAAATATGACCAACATGTAGTGATGGGCCATTTAAGTACTAAATGACAGAGCATAGATTTAATGACATTATTATGGTATTGAAACACATAGGTTGTCCGCAATGGTTTTACATTTGTCAACAGTTAACTGTTTCACCCGAATAATATTTATCAATTGAAATTGTGACCAGATTTGCCTGTTTTGAACTTCATATTAACACTTTCATTTCATATTCTGAGTGTAAGAAGTGCTCTAGGAGGGTGGTGAAATATACGGTGTCCCACCTCTCATTGAGTATTAAAATTTTTAACGTCTAAGTTACATTAATTTAAGATAAGTGTTCCCCTGAAAGTTCCTTATTTTTTTCGAATAGTTTCCTACAAATGGTTAACTGTAATAAAAGTTATTTAAGGTAAAATTTCAGTTAAATTAGTTATTTTATGCTTTAGTTGATAATACTTAAAAAGCTTACGACAGGGGCAGAAAAATCTTATTTCATAATCATAGCAATCTTCAGGTTTGTTGTCAGTATTCCAGCAGACAAGACCGGTATCAAGATCACACACAGCTATTTGTCCAGCGTCGTATGGGTGTTGTTTACCTATAAAGAAATACAATTGACAGTTGAAAATTATGAACAGTGAAAAAGAAATGAAAAAGATAGAACATATTTTTTGCAATATTCAATAATTGTATTAAAGATGGAAAGTTAAATTTAATTTTGAGTAATTTAAGTGTTTATTTGCAGTAAAACAATAAGAATTACCTTTTTTTTCTAGCTAAAACTAATATTGTGAGACATCCTACACAAAATGCATCATAATAAATGAAAATCTTTCACTTTACCAATTAAATACATTTTAAAATAAAATTTTCATAGATAGTTCATTTTAAATGTAAATGCTTAATAGAAAAAGTTATGGTAAAATAGTCTTCAGTTGGAAATAAAGAAAATATCACAATGTAGGAAGGCTTTTCAAAAAATAACTAGGCGTTCTGCAATATATCCCGTAGAACTTTACCACTATACTAATGATAACAGTATGAACTAAACAATTGCAGTTATGTAAGATATGGCGTTGAATTGGTAGAAGCTAACGTTTGGATGCTGAGAAACAACGGATGTCTACCAAAAAATTAGATTTATCGCCTTTATTTTCAGTAGCTTAAGTCTATTAAACTCATTGACAAAAGATATTAAGATATTGAATTCGCCATCAACACACGTATCTTTGTTTTAGCAAAAAAATCTCGAACGCTAGTTCTGAGATTTGTACAGCTTATTTTGTCTAGAATTTCTAAGTCAACTCAACTATCTTCACTTATCTATTCCTTGCCCTGTGTTTTTTTAAGGAAAATTCAATATAGAACATTACGCAAGAAGAGACCAATCAACAAAAAATGTTAAAAACTGTCAACGTCGAGCAAACGGAAGAGGAAAAAATACAAACACCGTTGAAACGAACAAAGCTCAAATAGCTGTTCGTCAACTTAATGAATCTGCTGAGGAACAGTCGTGACTTGGTTTGCCTGAAGCAGCAAAAACTTTTGAGTGAAGCCGGGTAGTAAAACTAGAAAAATTTATAAATGCCACTACACTATTACAGTAGCGTCATAACACTATTTCTAAGTCTACATGCTTCTTGTCTCAGTTAAAATACATTAACACGCTTCTATACAATATCTCAGTGCATTTCGACACTTCTCCTCAATGATCATCCCTATTTTCAGTACATTCCCTGCATATAGTAAAACTCCAATTTGATCCGTCTTCACATTAATATATTCCCCTGAATAGTTAGAGATGAAAAGTATAAAAAAGCAATTACTTGATGCAGTTCGGCACTCAATTTTGACGGGATCATAGCAAAATAGATAAAGTTTCCTGATTTTACTCAGAACTTCAAGGTCTCCTCCACCAGAAGACGGTTTGTCCACATTGATCCATTTTGTCCAACAGTCTTCTGGCAAAAGTTTTTCTGGTAGAACTGAAACACGTTCATAGCAATGCAAAAGAACTTTCTGGTCCCATAAGTAATAATATCGATACAAATATATAGTAGATATAAACAATAAAATAAGATAAATCTCAAATAAAAAAAATTAATAATAACTGTAACCGTAAACTTTGAAAATTTTTCTAATGGCAAGCAGAAACACAAATATACAATACAAAGGTCAGTAACAAAAGTACACAAACAATACGTAAAATTGATGAAAAAGAAGGTCAAAGAGAGAGAAAATTTAATTGCTCATCCGTCCTCTAAACTCCCAGTATCGGCTGCAGAGTTCCCGACTAGGGAGCGCAGTACAAATTTGCAAGTGGCGAATGTCCATTTCTTGAGATTTAGACCAAAAGGGGCAGCAGGAGCCATGTAAAATTTCTAGGCGGTAGAGATATTTAGCCCAACAATCGTGACCAGTCAGACGTGTTATATCAACATCTTCTGCCCTTGAGGCATCTGGGGAGTATTGACGGTTAATAAGCAAAGGTTTACTTGAGTTACTAGTTCAAGGTAGAAACGGCTCTGACTTTTTTCATGATGTACATTTTTATGGAATTATACTTGATGGAGACCCGCTTGTACAATCTAATCAACAGCAGTTATCCCTCTTTACCAAGTAATCCTCTTGTTCATTACCATAAATAATAAATTTCTCCAGTTTTCTGCACGGATATATTAAAACTATTTCATATTGTTTTCCCCTCTTTAGTTTGAATGGTGATTTTTCCTGAAGTATTTATGGGTGACAAAAATCCAGATAATTTGAAAAGAATAGACGTACATTAATGTTATACATATGAAATTATTTTTGCGAATAAGATCGAGTCTTTTTATTTAAAGTAAAATCTCAATTTTTATATTATTTTGCATGTTTTATTAACATTGACGACTTTCTTCAAATTCTAACCTGTATCACCTCTAATAATATACGTGATTACTTAATGTCAATAAATTTTTCAGAAAATATAAATTTATCAAACTGTAATCAGAAGAGGTAATGAATACACTAAAATACTGTTTGGAAAGGTTTTGAACTTACATATTCTGGGCACTGGTGGCTCCTCGAATGTTGTACTACAATTGGGCATGTTGAAACACTTCAAATCATCATGAACACATTGACATTTTTCGCAACCCTGGTAGATTACATCGTTCGGCTAAAAAATATGCAATCCAATGAAATAAAAAACAGTAACTTTTAAAATCAAAATTATATCTAAACATATAAAGAACGAAATTTATCTAAAACTTCGCATTTAATATAATTTTCTTTGAAATATTAACTGTTTATCTATAATGAATTATTTTGAAATCGGCGTCTGAAGGTCACCCCTTTTCTCTTCCGTTACCATGGTAGCATATGCCGCCAAATACTGAAGTTATTTATCCCACTAGACTTCCGTTTTGGGTTTTGATCCCTTTTTACTCTACTACAAATGAATCACTAGCCTTACATGAAGTGAGGTAAATAAGTATGGAGTCGATCGCAGCGTATGTTGAGGTTTGAAATCCATCAGAGATCTATCAGGGTTTAAAAACTCTCGACCGATGAAGCTTCTTAACCCTCTGAGCGTCACGAGATTTCCGAGTAGTGCAGTATGCACAAAATAACTAAATAGCCACATCTATTGGTTGAAAGAATCCCAGGGAAGATTCAGTTGGTCAATAAAGTCAAAACTGGTTAGAATTCATGCAGGGAATACTGCAGGTTGCAAAAAGAATATACACTGCACTGACAAAAGTCACCGGACACCTAGAGTAGAAACACAATAGCATTTATTTTGGGGTCTGACTATAAATTTAAATTTTCCATTTCGAAGTCCACATCCACATGGATAACTACAGAGCTAATTACTTGTGAGTATAGACTGAAATTTAAGGAAGGAATATCCTATAGAACTGCGCAAATGTTTTATATCAAAATCTAAACACTGAAGTAGCAGTCACTTTATCATCCCTAAATATTCATATTTAGAATGTTAAATACGCATATGTACCATCATGGGCATAAGTTCTAGGGGACTGAACCATTTTGGTAGGTAGTTAATTAAGGTCACATTGGAGCAACGCAACGGGCTATTAGTAACTGTCCGGGATCTTTCCAGAAGGGAAAGATCCCAGGACAACAACACGTAATTTTGAACCACGGTCAAATGACGAGGTCAACAACAGCTGTCACCCCACTCTACAAACTTCCACACCACGCCAACGTGAAGACATTTGAGGCCACGACAGATTTAACATGCACCAGCCACCATGTACACGACGGTCTTTGGGTGGACCAAGTTTCGAACTCGCAACCCTCCGGTTGCTAATCCGTTGTGCTCTTCCAGCTGGGCTAGTGCTGCCCCTGAACCATTTTGGCTAGTCCATAATTCTATAAAGGGGCGCCAGCACAGTTCAGTCCCCTAGAACTTGCATATTTAGGGATAATAAAGTGATGCTACTTAGATTTTGATATATCTTTGCACATTTCAATAGGACATTCCTTCCTTAGATTTCAGTCTATACTCACTAGTAGTTACCCATGTGAATGAGGATTTTGAAATTGAAAATTTAAATTTATAGTCAGACCCTAAAATAAATGCTATTGTGTTTCTACTCCAGGTGTCCGGTAACTTTTGTATGCAGTGTATGTGTGTGAACCCCTTAGAGAGTCAATGCCGATTTATAGCTCATATTTTCTTAAGCGATAGGCATTAAGCGGAAATTATTAGAGGCTTTAAATCAGACACTCTAGTTCCGTACTACAACATCCAATGAAAACAGATATAAAAGTATTTTGTGTATTGCATACATGAGCACCAAACAGGACAATATTTGTTTCGGTGACGTGAAGCCGTAGGTTCCAAGATCAGTACCAAAGAAATACAATCGGGGCAAGTGCAAAGGGTTCGAGGAGAGCCATGCTCCAGTCCTGTGAATCCAATAAAGATCTAGGAATCCTTAGTCCACTTTTCCCCGTTTATAATCAGATAAATGTCAAGTACCTAATTGACATATGAACGATCACTATCGCTCATTGTGTGAAAAGGATAAATTAAATTTGGATACATTGATGCGTTGTCAGCCAAAAGTAAGTAAATGAACATAAATCGATTAGATAATAACAAAATATGTATATGTTTTATTCTAAAGCTAGGTATTTTTACAATTAAATTAATTCTTAGATTGCATGTCTCCCCGTCATTATGCTATTTAAAAAAATTAAGTTAGTAAAGAGCGTTTTTTAGGTATTTGCCACACAAGGGTGCCAGAAATATTGGTATTTACAGATGTTGGGTCTTCATACTAAGTAGAAATGAACATTATTGCGGGAACTCCAGCCATAATGTGTATTTTCTACATAGTTTTCCTATATGGTAGTGTAAATTTTCGTCATTTTTCATTTGAAAGGCAGGAATAGTGAAATGGTGCTGACTCAAGTATTAGAAAACAATTGTTAAATTGAGTAAAGCAGGCAAACAAAAGTGGTATAACAGTTGTGGGGAAAGCTTTTACATACGATCTGTTGTACCTCTGGAGATTTCTATCACTAGCTAAAGCTATATAAACGTGTCCGTGCTGCTAACGAAAAAGGTGAGACAATAGGATAGTAGATAGGAGTATTTTACTTTTCTATTTAAAATTAATTCAATGGACGCGCGCGCGGATAAGTCATTGGGTTCGATGTTAACAAAAGTCACCTGGTCATGGTAATTGCCTTGCCTGTCTCGCATTGAATTACTTAGTGGTTGTGTTTCTATCCTCGTTTTAAATAAATTGTCAATACACAGAATTAAAACTATCTTGTAATGATCCTTAACGATCAAAATACTACTAAAAATAGTCTTGATAATTATCTTTTAGTAAACGTATACATTTTTAAATGTGTAATGCAATTTTAACCAACATCAAAACAAGTAGTATAATTATTGAGCTGTTAACTTTTAAAATAAAAATCTTAAAAACTAACGAAATATGATAAAAATCGAATTTATCAAATTGAAATGCTCTAGAAAAAATCATGCATTGAAATAAATAGAAAAGTGAATTGAATTTTTTAAAACCAGGCAAATTTGCAAGTAGTAGAAAATAGTAAAACATACAGCCACGATAGTTAAGTCATCATTGTTAATACACGTGCATTCCTCTTTCGGGACGCAGTTGTAGTAATCTCTCCACAACATTGGTGGTTGGCAACTTATAGCAGGACGGCAACCAGTTATGCATCCGTTTTCAGCTTCCGCACATTTAGATGACATTTCATGTACGAAGGACGAACACATTTGGCTACAATTATAAGCACAGTAGTCGTAAACTTGACCATCAGGACAAGGATCTGTTAGGAAAAATACAAATAATTAAAATTGTGTATTTTTTTATTGCTAATTGAGCAGGACGTGTGAAAGACAGTGCAACTTTGTCTACCAAAAAGTACTTCATAAAAAGGTAAGTTACACTGCTATATATACTACTGTGTTGTAAGTTAATTTTTGTAGTGGTGGTTAAGTTCACCACAATACTTCCTCTCCAGAATTTAGCATTGGCCGAATTGGATCGATACTACTAGTTGACAGACATTGTGGGAGGTCGTGAGAGTTATATTAAGATCAAGGGTACTTATGTATACGAAGTCGTACAATGGAGGATTGCGACGTTTCACTATCATATGTTGCCTTTAGCACAGGAAGCGAATAGTGAAGCTGTGAAAGGAGTGGAAGTAGTGTCCAAGGCTTCAGAGAGTTGTTGGAAGTGACATGCATCGCATTGGCAATTCAACTACTCATCATAGACCATCCAAAGAAGTACTATCCGCCGATTGAGATGAACACTATCTGGAATTCGTCAAAAGTGCCTGGTCTGTTTTTGGAAGTGCGCGTGTTCATGTCCACCTGTCACCAATTAAGCAAGACGAATAATTTCTTTTTTAGTAATGCCCGACCGCCCCTGACCTTTCGGCTTTCGTCACTACACGGAGTGAACTGACGGCTACTTGTGCAGAAGCACAAAATTGATGAGTTGCCCCTATTCCTAACAAGGTCAATCACCAACATCCCTGTTCTTATCATCCGAGATTTGAACCTGCGATCTACTTGGTGACAGACAAGCGATATACCCACTATACTACACTCATGTCCAAAAGTTGAGCATAATTTGTAAAATGCGAACAAATCGGTGTAAATATGGATACAATGGTTCAAAATCACTTGTGGAGAATCGTGGGACGAAGGTAAAACAGTGTGCATATGCAAAACAGTTCAGTCGATACCGACATGCTCATAGCACCGGCGCATGTCGAAACGAGTATAAAACGGCCTCGAGCTTCATGGCCAGTTTAGACAGAAGTCATGCAATTGCAAACGACCAACAGTTTGCATCCCCTGACATCTGCACAGAATCGCGGGCGTTTACAGTGGAGTTTGGAACATCGGCAGTGGAGTCGACAACAGTGGGGCAATGGCATGTTCAGTGACGAATCCAGATTTAGTCTGCAAACGGATTCTCGTCGTACCACGATCTGGAGAGAACGTGGAACGCGTTTTCACCCGGGAAACATCACGGAAAGACATCGTTTTCCTTCAGGGGGAGTCATGGTCTGGGCAGGCGGCATCATGATGGATGGCCACACATACCTCCACATCTTTGACAAGGGGTCTGTTACCGGTCAAAGATACAGAGACGAAGTCCTTGAGCCTACCTTTCGCCTGTTTCGAGGTACTGTTGGTCCTGGTTTCATATTCATGGATGATAACAGCCCTGGTCAACGCTTTCCTTCAAAGTGAAGATATCCACCGCATGCAGTGGCCTGCCAACTCTCCTGATCTGAATCCTATACAGCATGTGTGGGATATGCTCGGGAGACATATTGCAGCCGTCCGCCACCCAACAAGCTCCGTTCCGGAATTGAAAACTGTTCTCCGTGAGGCTTGGACCTCTGAGCACACAACGCATCCATACCCTCATCGAAAGTATGGGAAATTGTTGTGCAGCATGCGTGGCTACCAGAGGTTCCCACACACAGTATTAAACTTCAGCATCACATTGTTTTAATCATTCTGTTTCATTAAAATTGACACTCGAATTGTGAACCTTTTTCTTTCAACCCTTTTCATGGATAATAAGTCATTGTTATCCTTGTTTTGCATTTTCTTCTTCTATAACCCTATTACATCCGCATACCGCGTTTCCTTCCATTCCGATATAGATTTTCGGAAATATTCACATAAACAGTAATTATGCTTAACTTTTGGACATGAGTGTAGTTAGGCGACCACATAACTTTATTGTAAGTCAATTTTTGTAGTGGTGGGTAAGTTCACCACACTAAAATAATATCTTGAACCTGTATTATATGCAAATACATTTGAAGAGCTTGAAGATATTTTTCCCTTCACACTTTTCTCGTATTTTGAAATGTGAAAAAATAAAAAGTGCTAAACGTCAGAAAGTAAGCTTCCGGGGAAAAATAGTTTTGATATTGCATGTTTATCAAATGAATTCTTATTTAAAGAAGTGTATAATCCAATAGAACTTCAATGAAAAAAAGTGAATTATTACTTCTGATCGTTTAGGTTTCGTTTGTCGCTCAACCCTCACTTTCTGCTGCACGTAAGCTGAATAAATTATAACCTATGGTTTAAAGAGGACACTACGAACATACATGACCAGGCTGCATTTGAACTATTTATCAATAATTGACGCCGTAGCATTCTACTTTATTACTTATACTCTCCATTCAAAAACAATTTATTTTTTATTACAATTTAGTTTTAAATTTTCTTTTATCTCGAAATAGCTACAGCAGAGCCCTTATTATCCGAGTTAATGTGGATCGAGGCAACCTCGGATTACCAGAAACTCGAGTAGCAAAGACGTAATAAAACAAAACAGTCTATACGAAGTACAGAAAAATTTACTGTACTACATCTTACTTCTATTGCCACTGAAAGGTACATAAAGCTTGGATTAAGAATAATCTATACTCGGATTTGTGTCAAAGTTTTGTATTTATTGTGATTCTTTTACAATAAATCAACTTGAGTCGTGTACCTTTCGAACTCTTGAAAAAATCCTTAAGAGTCTTCACAGCACTTTCTCACCTCTTTGGACAGTGTGCACGCGTTGGAAGCTTTATTTAAAGCTTAAAAAAAAAAAAAAAAAAACCTCGTGGTAGCTCGGATAACACGGATAATTGATTTAATCGAAATTTGGATAATCAAGGTTCTACTGTACTTTCTTTCAATTGACACCAAAAAGCAACTCATGTACTTACGTCTGCTACCACTTATACAACTCTATCTAGTGATACATTTGTACTACTATGTCATTCAAAAGGACACACCAGAAAATAATAAAATTCAATGTGAATTTTGAGATATCTTGCGGTGCAAAGCACTATCCATTTAGTAAAAAATTATCATAATATAAGTTTTGTATGTAGGGCAATATGAATAATATAGTACAAAGCAATATTAATAAAACGGAGGAGGTATTAATAAAATTTCTGACCAAAAAAATTGTCTTAGAAATACTCACTATGAGTCATAATCGGAGGTTCTGTAGTTGGAATGGGTGTAGTAGTAGCTGAAAAGGGCAAAAGGAGATATATTCGATATATTTGATGTAAAAGCGTGGTGTATATTTAGAGAACTTCAAAAATTATATCTTAATTTATTAACAAGTTCAGAATAATGTATTGATTCATGGAAGTTACAGGTCCCGATTTAATGTAAAGGGGAAGTTTGATTTTTAGGTTCTTAGGGTCAGGTCTGGTCAAGCTGCGCCAAAATATCGGTAATTAAATAAATATCAGAATTTATCCTTAAATTTGTTTAAAACTTAACAATGAGGCAAAATTGTACAAAACCCTATTAAAAATACAAATCAAGTTTTAAATAAAATTATGAAAAACTATATCTGATATAAATAGAAACATATTTATATGAGGGGATCACTCAATAAATCAGTGACAGTAGGATTAGTAGCATGAAAGGAATTTAGTCTAGTATTAAACTCAGGGTATTCACTAAAATTGTGTCTGACAGATAAGAATGCATGACACTTCGGACACGCCAAAGTTTGTGAAGGGAAAGAAATGGAATGTCTCGATTAGTAGAGACACTGGTAATTTTTTGTATAATATAAATTTGCAATGTTTCATCATGTACAATACAAATAAAATCAATTTCTAATAAGAAGCTTACTGAAGCAAAGAAATCTTAACGAATGTTATATAAATTCCCAATTATGAATAAAAGAGCGTTTAAAGTTTTACATATCATTGCACAAAACAAAAAGTATTTCTCTGATTTATAGAATAAAGAAAAAAGAAATAGAGAGAGAGAGGAAGACGTGAGAGTATATTTCTTAGAAGTACACAAGATAGTATTTTAAAGTAGACATCAAATATATCACTCTGTTAGAGTTCTTAAATATGATCAACATAAAAATAATTGAAAAAAATTGTTGATTCCACATTAAGATACTTTTCAATCAGATAATCAGATATATCATCACGTAACTACAGATGTAAACATAAGGAAATATAACAAAGTCGTTTATTTCAAAATCAAAAGTTCTACGATGCAGAATAAGACAAAGTTTCTACCATTTTTGATGTCTCCATTCGTTTCCTCATAATGATTGTGAATTTCCTACTGGAAACCTTCTGTAGGTTTGGATTCCTTTATATTAAGGATTCCTAATCAATCCATCATTCATGCCATAATGATGGAAATTATCACTAGCTGGTATTTAACCAAAAACTCCAAACGGATATCATTCATCCAATTCCCGCGCTCTTCTGAAACGGACGAACTGTTGACTGATAATAAATTGCTCTACCTTCACTCCAGTTATTAACACTATTCCCCAAATTCTGACCATATGGTTAAACTGCTTCAAATAGTTTGGCATTTTAATCTCTTGAGATTTTAAAATTAATATTCAAAGGCCTTCCTTAATGGAATGTTCTTTTATGCGTTGTACTGCGAACTAGAGAGTTCAGGTGGAGATGGTTGTTCTTCTGGATGTCCACCACGATCCGGAACAATTCCAATAATCGTTTTATATACTGTTGCTTTTACACCTTTCTGGACGGAAGTACTACGAACTGTTTCTACAACTGTTAGATCTTCATTTGCCGACAGTCTGTCCAATATGTTTACGTTTGGTTTTATAGTAATGAAACGCAACTTTTCAGTGTAATAATTCAGGACTTCATCGTTATTATTTTGGATTCTGTCAGACCACAGAAAAGACCTTACAGTCACGTCTAATCGAGTCAGAAATAGGTTTCGTCGGATTTATATTCTTCAAGCTCATGCTAACGCTGTTGTGCACCAATTGTTTTCCGTCATATGTTCTGTGAACAACAAACTTCCGTTTAGTTTTCTAGGGCAGTAAGGCTTGTTTAAAGATTTTATTTTATTTTCTATATACATGAATATATTTTAAGGTGTTATAAGATGCTTAATCTCAAAGGAGACTGAAACTAGTAAGCAGCTCTTTAAGCTTAACCATGGTCGTACGCGGATAAGTCAATTTAAGTTGAAAACATGTCTGTTTCTTAATTGATCCCTTGTGCAAGTTCGTTTTTTCCTCGTTGAGTTCAGTACATATAAATAAAACAAGTAACATTTTGCTTTCCTTTATAAGTCGTTATTTTATGGGTCCTGTTGTAAGTATTTTTAACGGCAACTGAGTTATTTTAATGAATTCACTTCAATAAGAAAAAACAAGTCTACCGATTCAGAGTCCTTTTCATTTGCAAAATCCATTTGGTTCTCTAAATTATAAATAGTTGAAAGTTGTGAGTTTATCCAAGTGACAATTTCAGTTAATATCACGTTTATAAGGCCTTCACCGAAAGCTTTCTTCAAAAGTTAGACAATTGTGGCCCACATCTGACAGATTATTAGCAATGTCTTTCATCTTACTTAAAAGACTATTAGAATTATAAAATTTATACATCTCTAATTATCTTAGAAAGAAGTTTCTAACAAGCAATATTAAAAGTAGCAAATATTTAAACAATATACAAACTTTAGAAAATAATAAATTTACTTAAGGAAGTACTGAAACTAAACTGAACGAACTTTAAATTGACCTGCAAGTATTTTTCATACGAACAGTAGAAAATTCTGTTGCCATTCAGGAAAAAGTTTAAAATTGGTTTTAGTAAATATGATCTGGGGGGAACCACACATTCTCATTTAGAAAGGTATTATTATTCGGTGATGCTCTATGAGAGGCTTTCCTGTTAAGTTAAATGTAGACGAGGCTAGTGTTTTGTGGTAGAACGTGAATCCTGTGCGTAATCCATATTGAGATACCGGAAGTAGATATCGTGTCCTTCGGTGGTTTGTTTACGCTGAAAATCCCTCTCTATATGCATGTTATATATTAATCACCAATCAATATTATAAAGAGCCTAAAACATAATCAGATGCAGGTAGGGATGGGAAATACTGTTCTTTTCGGCGAACAGTTCTTTGCTGTTCCTGCTCTTTTTAAAATAACTGTTCTTGAACCTGCTCTTTTGCTCCACCCACTGTTCTGAAATATCTCTCTACTCAAAATGTGCAAGCCCTGGTCCTACTTCATGTGGCGTCAGCAGTTTTCGAGATAGACAGCCAGACTGCCCGAAATTTGTAGACATCTTTGTTAGTACTTTGTAGGCATTAATATATATATAACTAATGTAAACAAAATACAAATGACTCTTCTCCTAGCTTTTTGATTGGTGGGTTTTTCTCTAGTTTTGACAGAAAGAAAACGAAATATCAAATAATTTGGAATCTTCGGATTGTTAATCGATTGATTGATATTTTTATCCCGCAATTTTATCCGTATATTATCTGTGTTCGTAAAAACGTTTTTGCTACAATAGCGAAACGATCATTAAACTGAAAGAAAAAATAGCGCTTTCCAAATGTACATAAAAATTAATTATTTTTTACCTCTAATGAGTAGTTTGTTTTCTCAAGAATACATTTACGGTATAAACAGAAATATTTCACATGTGGACATTACCGCAGCTTCTGTAAGCATCATTATGTCATATTCTTAGCTCGTGATTTATTTACTCGATACTGACAAACGTCAACAAAACGACAATAAACTACATTTTAAGATAATTGCGATATGTATCTTGTGAGAGCATTTGAACAGCAGAAGTAAAATATTCGCAGACCGTCTCATTTGTTTGTTTACACTAAAAGTCACACCCATATAGAGTTGAACTTTGCAATTTTGCTGCAAATTATTCAAATAAGTTTTTAGTAGTGATTCTTGAATTTTCTTTTCCATAAGTGAATGGATTCTTTATTTTCGATTTTATCAATCGCCTTCTTTTTTCAAACATGCCATATTTTGACATGACTCAATTAAATTTGAGTATGAGACAGATTTTCAAAAAGAGATTAAAATATGTTATAAGAAACGATTACTTTTACAGGATGAAGAACCTATTTTTATCAAAAATTAATATGTTATCAGTTTAAATCACTTACGTGGATGACACCATTCATACATGCACAGCAGACGAACTTCGTAATCATAACAGTTTCCGACTTGATCTTCATTGTTGCAGCGGAACCCTACTTGCGTATTACATTGAAGATTACTTTGGAGAGATTCTTTGTACGAGTGATGGGTTCTCGACATTCTGCATTCGATATCTATTAAATCTTTACCTCCGCATGTTTTGTATAGAAACTAAAAGGGGAAAATGCCTAAATTGTAAATATTTTAATACTTTAACATGGGTAAGTAATATGTTAACATTCATTAAACTCAATTTCTTTTTACATATATAAAGTACAATATCTACACTATATACCCATCATTCACCGGACACACAATGGTGGAAAGTTATAGAATAATCCGTATGTCACCGTCACGATCATACAAAAGCAAGTGGACCTTCAGTAGACGTGTGTATCAGCCGCAGCCGTCAGTATGATTACTGAATGCCCACAGGTTAGGTCATTCTAACAGTAAGATATCAGGCAAGTTCCAGGTACCCCGTGCAACAGTGGGTGATGTAATAATGAAATAGAAACCTGAGGAAGTTATAACACTTTAATGCAGGCACGGTAATTCGAAAAAAATGGACAGATCGGAACCATTGATGCCTCCGACCTGTGATACGCGAAACACCTGATTCGTTACAAACATATGAATTTGGATTGTAATCAGGAAGGGATGTGGGTGATCATATCATTAACCGGGAAGTGGTTGCACTTAGATTCCATGAGCGAGCATGGTCGAGCTGCATTCCATGTGCCTATGATCACTACACGGAATGCCGCCTCTTGTTTACAGTGATGCAAAACACGTAACCATTCAACGGTAGGACAACGGAAGTGCATCTTATTGAGAGGCGAATCACATTACATGTTGTGGCGATTCACTGGACGTGGCAAATGTCTGGCAAACGTTACTTAGATACAGCCTTGTGGAGGAAGAATCATGGTCTTAGTCCACTTGTTTCTGTGACTGTATCCATGAATGTAATACTTATGAAGCAATTTTGGACAATTCAACGTTGCCCACACTATGGAAATAATTTGGAACATGCCCATTTCATTTTCAAGGTGACAGTGCACTAGTTCATAAAGCAGACTCTAATCCAGTAGTTTGTGGAAATGAGGATGGAAGAACTCGATTGTCCGACCCTGATCTCAACCCCATTGAACACCTTTGGAATAAATTAAAGTGGCTAGACGGCCAGACCAAACCAAGCAAAAATACCACACAGCTGTTCACCATTTTTGAGTAGGAACTAAATCAAATGCCTGTAGATACATATCACCAGATAGTAGAAAGCCTTCCCCTAAGGATAGAGGCAGTGATAGCACGGAAAAGCAGACCCGAAATCATACGTGATCCACGTAAGCACATTACTACGGGTGTTCCGTGATTACTGGCTATATAGTGCACATTCATTAAAGAATCATCGAAGTCTGTCACTCCATAACTAGGTGGTTCAAGATGAATCCTAATTAATTAAATTAATGTTCTGCTCATAATTAATGCTTATTAAGTATAACGTCATACATACACACATCAGAAATTTGCTCTCTTCTTTTAGTTTAATCCGTATCAAAACAATCCCACGCGAGTCTTTGAATTAAGGGCAAACGCTGTTTAATTTTGTATTTTTCTAATATAATATATTGGGCTTTACAAACAATAATACGATTTCATATAAGATAAGTGTGTTAACACGATAAAACTATTAAGTACAATCAAGGATATTTTTAATTAACTTATTTTTGACCAACTTTCATCAAATTCCACCCAGATACTACAGAAATAATATAAATTTTTAGTCAATTTTCCGATCAACAGACGTTAAAAGATTCTTGCTTGTGAACTAAACCGAAGGAGAAACAAAATTATCTTCGAAAATAAACGCTTCAGCCAGAATTTCGTCACCCAAAATGTTGTGATCTATTATCATGTTATGATCGATTATCACGTTGTGATCTATTATGGGTATTGTCAAGACCAAATTACGGAAATTTTCCTGACAACAAACCAATAGTCAACAAATGCAATCGAAGCATACCACCCCATCACAGCATTCTCAAAGAGTTTGACAGATTTAAAAACAAGAGAGAAGTTGCGACTAGTTAAAAATATTCTCAAGATGCAAAATATCCAGCAGCTTGAAAATGTTCCTATTGTTTGGTTTCTAAAAATTCGATTGAAAAAATATTTTTTAAGTGCAAAGCTCTAATGCAAAGACATCTGTATATTTTAAATGGATTAAACCTCTGTTTTGCGAATTACATTAAATATAATAATCAAGTGTTTCAATCAAATTTTGATTTATGCTAACTACCGTAATATTCCTTTTAATTCCTAATACATAATATACATAATTTTCTTATAAGTACTTTAAAGCTTTGTTGTATACCCCAATAGAGCATACTATATTTCTGAAATCTTTTCATTAATTTCATTTGATGAATTTTTGTCCGGTACCTTGGGGTTGGTAAATAAGAACGTCGACTGTATTTTGAAAATATGCAATAAGAGCTAGTAGTAGTAAATATTTTACTTGTATTTTAGCTAAATCTTCCACATCACCAGCATCCATTTCACCTGAATCAGGAGTATCAATATTCAACCATGGCGTCCAACCACACTCAACTGGTACAGGTTCTATCGGGATAGGTGTTGGAGTCGTTACCATGAGTGTAGTCGTTTCCAGAATAGGCTCTAAATGCAAACAACACAATATTTAAAGAATTTATACACCAAAACTTGATAATTACATTTGGTAATTTTAGGGCCTAAATGATGACTAAAGTATAAAAATATAAGAAATCAGTCTGTGTGGGGTGAGTACATTTTGTTTCTATTTTAATTCTTCATTGGTCTGTTAGTGTTTGGATTAAAAGCGACTGTTATCTGAAAAACACGGAGGCTACCGGAGGTTGAGCAACCAAAAACATTGTACCACCATGGGGTTTTAAAGGTCGTTAAGTTAAAGTTTGAAAGCTATATAGATCTATGAAATGCATCTGGAGGAAAATGTAATGGCTCAATTCTTAGAAGAGGTTCTCTGAATTACATAATTAAGGCTGCCACAGTTTTTTTTCGTTTTTTTTGTGTGTACATACCCGAAAAAGTACATCACATTAAATAGAATCGTAAATCAGAGAATCTCTAATTTTCGCATTTCAAAACTATAATAGTCAATACCTACTATTCTTTTATTTATTAAGAGCAGTAGAGATTCCCCTATATGGGACCTGTAAAATTATCAAACACGCGTTCTCGGCTTACTTACATGATTCTTTTTATGCTAAACACAAAAATTACTGTATAGATTTAAATGAGGTTTTTACATAAAGTGTATTTCAGGAAAGCTTATCGTCATAAACTATTTGGTAGGTTACTTGAGAACTGAATAGGGATCGAACATACTAAGTGACTTGCAACAATTCAAAAGAACTAAGTGCAAAAGTTTAATCTGGATCACTATATGTACAAATTTCCGTCTCATACAAGAATCTGTTATAACTTAAGTACGACATCAGTCAAACTTACCACATGCACAGTAGAAGCGTACCATGAAATCAGGACATTTGTCCGTTCGTACATGTTTTACGCAAATGAGACCTTCATTCTTTGAGCACTTGAGCCCAAATGGGTCTAAAGAGGAGTAATCGACGAGATTATCATTGACGACTGCTTTACATTCAATGTCTTCCAGAGTTCCTCCAGCACAGAATTGATGACTTTCTCGAATTCTGTCAATACTTTCGTCGTCGCCCATCTCACTGTGGTCTGGATGGTCCGTGTTGAAGTACTCAGTCCAGCCAGTAACACAGCTTGGTACAGTAGGCACTATCACTGATATGGCATATTAAGAATAACCACAAATTAAAATCCTTCTTAGAACAGAAACAGAATGAGTTCAATTCTTTTTGTTGCAAAGATATAAAATCATTATCAAAACCTAACTTTTTTACAAAAATGGATTTAGTAAAGCAACACAAAATGTAGAACTTTATTTCACTGTTACTTTTAGAAACACTAACACATAAGTGCATTCAAATATATATATATATATATATATATATATATATATATATATATATATATATATATATATATATATATATATATATATATATATATATATATAAATCTACTAAAAGTTAGAAAATTGATTCGAACTATGAATGAGTTCAGTGATGAAACAAAAAAACAATCCTTAAATTCTACTAATATTAGTTTTATAGTTTGTGTATAAATATGTAATTTTATATACCCCGAAAAATTTAAATTAAAATCTTACATGCATTTGTAACTATCTCAGGACCATGTAGCAAATCGTATAACAGATCAAGGACCGTAAAGATAGATTATTACTCTTTCATCTACTATTAACTACAAAGCCATTTATCTTTCTTTGAAGACGAGGTAATGAAATTAATCAAGTTATGTTTAAATTTTCCCTCTTTAAAGTAGGGGCCGCGGTGGCCCGGTTGGAAGAGTAACGGACTAGCAACCGAAGGGTTGCGAGTTCGAATCCAGCCAAACACCGTCGTGTACAAAGGGGGCTGGTGCACGTTAAATCTGTCGTGGCCTCAAATGTCCTCACGTTGGCGTGGTGTGGAAGTTTGGAGAGTGGGGTGCCAGCTCAGGTGTTGCCTCGTCATCTGACCATGGTTCAAAATTACGTGGTGTTGTCCTCGGATCTTTCCCTTTGGGATTGATCCCGGACCGTCACCAATAGCCCATTGTGTTGCTCCAGTGTGACGTTAATTGAAATACCCCCCCCCTCTTTAAAGTAAGACAAAATAAAATTTTTAGAAACTTAGTAAACTAGAGAAAGTGTTGTCCTTTAAAGGCATAGCTTATCCAGTTTTCCTGAAAGCAATTCAATTTTCCCATTTTAATACAGATTAAACTGTTTTATTTTTCGCATTGTTGTCCAATCAACACAATTATTATATTGTAAGCGATTATTATATTGTACCTTTCTCCATTTAATTACTATCAGCTGTTTAATCATTTAGCTGTTAAAAGATAATCTATCTATCCTTCAAATCGCCTCATTTAATCTTTTCACAACTTTCAACTCAGAATTATTTAATATATTCCAAGATACTAACTACAAGACTTTAAATATAAACCCTTACGTACTTCAAATACGTTTGTATGTGTCTAGACATAACACAGACTTATCAAAATAATATGGAAATGAATTAGTACAGGACATTTCAAAAGTAAACTGTCTGATTAAATTCTTACCTTCTCCACCACACTTGCAGTAGACTCTAACTTCATAATCCAAGCACTGTGGTCCCTTGCATAAAAATCCTAGTTTCTGGTTGCATATTATATCATCGTCGGTCTTAGATGCGTATTCCAACGAAACTACGCTACGGCACTCGATGTTTTCGATCTCCTGGTCCGCACAGAAGAAATGATTGATACGCAGAGAGTCCAACGTTTCCGCTTCGCCGTTTGCGTCAGGCAAGTGAGCACTCATCCACGGTGTCCATCCCGTTTCGTCACATACTGAAGGCAGTTTCGGGACTGGAGTTGTTATTGGGACAGTCGTTGTTTCAACAAGCATTTCGTGACCTGTTAAAGATGAAATGACGTGAGTGAAAGTTGTATTAACGAATGGTTTGGTTGGACTCATTAACAGGGTACCATCGCCAATTGGCAATATTACCATAATCGACTGGCGATAATTTTGGAATGCGGTAATCCAAAGTAGGTTTGCTACATGCATGAATACATGATATATGATGTGAATATGGCAGTACATCCAAATGGCCGTTTGGCTGAGACCGATACCGTGCTCTCGTGTTTTACGAAAGGTGTTAAGTTATCAGCCCATTCAATAGGAGATAATGGATTTGGTAGGTCCCTTTGTAGTACCCCCGCAATAGACTGCAGTTTCAGATTTCAGTTCGGGACAGTAAGCTCCTTTCTCATCTGCAATACGGATCTCTCATGAAATAAAAGTATGCATCCCAAGAACTCAATGGCATAACGTACACAAATTAAAACCTTTTCTCTTATTTTCTTTTATACAACTGCATTAATACAATAAATACAATTAAAAAGTTATCTTTATGAATCTAGAAATATACTATACATTACTGTACAAAATCTTTTCAAATTTTTAGGGACATCCTTAAATCTTAAGCTCTGGCGCCATTGGTACCAGTACCCTCTCTACGTGATGGCCCTATGGAGACAGTGTTGCTGTACACACACAGACATTAGATATTCATTTCTTGAACATTAAAAATAACACTTAAAAGAATTTTGGATTAGTTGTATGTTTAGATTTGGTAGTAATTTCTACGTAAAAGTATACCCTATTAATACTTACAGGGTATGATCTTTGTGGGAAGCTCTAAGGGCTGGCAAAAGCGTTGCTTAAGGTACTTTCCCTACTGATTTTTGGCAGCGATAAACTTTGTACTACTTTATCTTTCCTTTTAAATTATTACCAGAAAACATACAGGTAAAATAAAGCACTACTTACCTAATATTAGCCTCCGATATTAATGGAAACAAATTAAGTATACTAAGTATGAAAGTATGCTCTGGTTTGATTTGTCACTTTATGGTCATGCTTTGATACATAAGGGTAACTAGTAGATCGAACGTATACGCTGGGAGAATGTTTTATAACCCGAAACCAATTTAATTATAAGATCTTTGAAAAATACACTATTTTATTAAAACTGTCATTAAAGGCTACTTTTCAATATTTAAAATACCATATCTTATAGCTTGGGTCATTTAGTAATGTTGAAAGAGTTTTAATTTAACCAGTTTCCTTTTAAATGAGTAAACAGTTTCTTCCATGTTACAAACACAGCTATATGGGAGATAAGCATTTACTTATAAAACTGTATTAAGTATTTTTCGTAATGAATGGAATTAAAATAAATCTTACCACAGTCGCAAAATACTCTTATTTCGTAATCGTCACAAACTCTATTCTTTTGTTCGTTATCTTGACATGACAATCCTGTTGGGAGTTCGCAAATCAATTTCTGTCCATTTTCTTTCGCTGGTATTTTCGATCCAGCTACACGACATTCGATATTAGTCATATTGGCCACCCCACAAAAATTTTCATAAGTAGCTTTTAAGAGAGGATCAGAGAGTTCTTCGCTGTCTCCACCAACAGATGCAGGCGCATTCATCCACATTGTCCAGCCACTTTGAAGGCAAGCTTTAAAAGGTTCTATTTTAATGCAGGGATTTCCTGTGCAGCTAACCGATCCTCTGTGACAGTGGCTAGAAAAGTAAGGAAATAAATAGCAGTGCTTGTGAGGAAAATGAATTTTTAGTGATAAAAAAATATGTTCACATACCAGGATTGACAAGGGTCTGCTACTTCCAAGTCGGTTATTCGATCCCCTTCATTGTAAAGCACACCATTAATTTCGAGGCAAGGGATGACGCAATCTGCTTTTGGAATGCATTTGTATTCTCTCTCGTTGTTATAAATCTGTCCATCAGGACAAGGTTTAGGATCGCAACCTTCCACACAAAAGTCCGCAGAGCAAGCTGTTTGAATTTTGCTATATCTGTACTCGTTTTCACAAGTTTTCTTCGGACATGAGGATATGCAACTGTTATAAGTAGAACATTCTTCACACTGAATGGCTATAAATAGGAATAAAGAAAACCCGATGTTGGTAATACAAAAAAGATTTGAAAGCATTGAGATTTTTCAAGTAAATCACATTTTTAATCCTACCCTTACATTTGCTTCAAGCAAAAAATATTTTCGAGCGTTATTAAGATTCATATTATTAAAAGAAGTAATAACTATTTTCATGATGAACTATTTTCATGAGCTAGATGTTATTTTCATGCCTATACATACTGATGCGAATAACACAAAATGTGAATGATATTTTAATTTTTTACATAAATTATTAATTGTACCACTATATTTCCGTATACCATTTATGTAAATAGCCCGTTGTGTTACTCCAGTGTGACGTTAATTAAAATACCTACCTACCTACCATTTCCTCCGTACTGTCAGTATAATAAATATAAACCTCAAAAATTATTAAAACAGCTATTGTGAAGTACTTATCCATAAGAGTATATGTTTGTAAGAGTATGTATAAAGTTTGCATGGAAAGTAATAATGCTGCAATTTAAAAATGATTTTACAATTCTATGTTATTTGAAAAATCACATTTACTCTTATGGATAAGTACTTCACAATAGCTGTTTTAAAATTTTTTTAGAAATATAATGGTGCAATTATTTATGTAAAAAATTAAAATATCATTTACGTGTTGTATTATTCGAATCAGTATATACTCTAAGCATGAAAATCGTTGTTACTTCTTTTAATAATTTAATAAATTTTAATATGACTAAGAAGTTTATAAAGACAGTGTCACGATATAAGTAACGTAAACTGAGATTAAGAGTTTTGTTTATACGTCGTTACGAAGCAAGTAAACTGAAACCTAAATTGAATAATCATATATCAATACTATGAAAACAGAATTGAAAAGATAAATATTGTAAAGTATGTTTAAAATCCAAAAATTACAGAAAGACAGAAGCAATGTTTGATTATTAAAAAATAGTTTATAATTGTCAAAATATGTAGTTTCTTGGAAAAAATTATTCCAGTTAAAATATCATAATAAGTGGGATTTTAACTAAAATAGATAAATATAAGTATAAGCATATTGAAAATAAATAAAAAATATACAGTATTTTCCGAAGAAACTTCAATTCTGTAATAATCACATTTTATTGAATGATTTGGAAACTCGTCAAAAATATGGTTCTGATACTTACAGTATATTTGACTTAAATGCTACTAAAAAAGTTGATAATTTTTAGTCTGATATTTCTGATATGAATCACTTACGACAAAGCTCTTGGGATCTCCATTTTACAGGAACGCCATGGATACTACATTCTTGTGCATAAGCAGCAATCGCAGTGCACAAGCAATCACAATCTCCACCCATATCACAAGCACATGAGTCGAACACGCACCTGATATTAAAAAAATAAACTTTATAAGCTGTTCTCAAGGGGAACTTGCTACTTTGCAAATTTTATTATTTTTTTATATCGTCGGCTTACAAGTGAAACACATCAAGTCAAAAAACAGATATGATAAAAACAAGGGGAATATTTTACTCGCTGTGTTTCTCAAAAGAAATCCAACCCCCCCCCTTTTAATGCAAAGCAATTAAAAAGTCACTTTAAAAGTGATCACGTGATGATGACTTCACCGGTCTAAAGAATGCCACATTCTGATCTAGAAAGCTAAAACACTCCTTTTTGAAAAATTGGACTTGGTGTGTTACACTTGTAAGACTTATCATTTAACATAAAAGTTTATTTGAATGCATGCAATAAATTAAATAAGTGTTTGAACAAAAATGTTTATTTTTAAGAAAAATTAGGTGAAATTTTTAAAATCGTCATATCTGCAAAATTTATTTTTTAATAAACTCTCTGGTCATTGTAAGACACATAAAATCAAAATGTGAATAACTTAATTACTTTATGAATAAACACTAAATGTTTTGCATACCCTTAAAGGTGTGAAAAGAAGTCAATTTATGCATACATTTTATTTTTAATATTTTTTTCATCCAAAAAAATTATTTACTTTCAATCTCTCTTCCAGAACTCGACATTATTGACCTATTTAAGTCTTTGGGGGTGTTTTAGCATGGTGTTGTTATGTGTTCCTTAAGGTGCAGCTAAACTGCTAGACCAAGTCTATGAGTCTAAGCAAAAGGTCCAACCCTAGATCAGGACTTCCATAGAGATCCTCCACTGACAGACCAAATGAAGATGACTTGGGGAGGCAAGTTCTGTGTTATATTTTAGGCAAGTTGGAAATGTCTGATAGCCCTGAACAATGGATAGAGATCGGAAGTATCCGCTTTCAAATCTAGAAAGGGCAGTCTGACATTTTCTGTCCCCCGTATATTTGAGCGAGGGTCCAGGGTGGTCCAGATATAAGTAATCGGGGCTCTTTAAATTTTATTATTTGACTTCCAGGAATAATTCTTGAGAAGTTAGTGGGCAGGGTGTGTGAAAAGGCTCACAGTGGCCTTCTTGGCATGTCTATCCTAAATTTCATTATGTTTGAAGTTATAAGGTACTTTATTAACTAAAGCATTGTGAACTGTTGATATGGAAAGTTTAATTTATTATCTTACAATTTCCATTTCACACTCTCTAGAACCTCTGTAATCGAAAACTTTTCTCGCTTCACGCGCATAATTTTTTTAGATAAGCTCTCTAAATCAGTATTTCTCTTTCGCAGTGGTTAACAGTAATATTTATACAACGTGTTCATGCTTTATGAGATCAGAAATAAGGAAAAAGACATTTTTTTGTGGGGATTTTGTATTTTAACATAAAAGAGAGCGAAATTTGTGAAAATATTTTCGCGCAATACTGTGCAGAGATGTTTAGGGGTGGGAGATGAAATAAAAAACAGAGGGTTAGTTGATGCCATATATACAATCAATCGCAGCTTTTGAAAAATAAATCCTGGCTGGTTGGTTTAGATTTAATGGAAATAAAACATGGAATTTAGATAAATTCTTAATATGTATATCACCTTGTTTCCAGAAAAAATGCTAAATGAATGTTATTTATAAAACACGAAATATGTCAGGACATTAGGGCTGGTGTTTAGTATCGAAAATTCCTGTTTCAACTTACAAAATATTCATTCTTCATTAAGGGTATGAATAAAGGAATTATGTGTGTGGTATATATTTGAGGCTTTTAAACACACAAAAATATGACATATTATATGACATATATAAAAAATATGACAAAAATATGAAAAATATTTTATAAATCAACTTTTTATCAACTTTTATGAACAACGCAGTCCCCTGTAGCTGACTCCTTTTGCAGAATGATTTTCCCTGTCTTTACGTATCCTAATATTCAGTTACATTTATTCTGTTTCTGCTTCTGTAAACATTACAATAATCCCCAGAATTTTGAGGTCAGCACTAAATAACCAACGGAAAAATAAAAAGAAACGTAAACACTGACAGGTGATACCACATTAAAAATAATCAAGAAAATACTGAACAATGGATAAACGATTAGAAAATTAAAAATAAAAATTATACCAGTCATAGCAAAACAGGTAATTCTGCTTCGTATGGGTGCTATTGATTTTCAACTTAAAAAAAGTTAATTTGAAAGGACATTTTTGAAAAAAGAGTTCAGAAACAAAGAAAAATAAAAAAGCTTTAAATATTCGGTGTAAAAACAACCAATTATGCTTTTCATGTGTTTAGCCTTCATTAGAAGTGATATTCTACTTTAAGAAAAAAGGATCACTAATAAACTACTTTTAAAAGGTTGGATAATATATGAACAATTAACCTAATAAGGGTTTCGTTATTATCATCTGCGATATCAAATTGGATTTGTAATAGAATAAATAATAAAGTAATTTTAAACATTTGATTGAAAATCCCAATAATGCAGAATAAAGGACCAATAATAGGTTGGATAAAATAATACCACGATATGATTAATCACGAATTAAACAGATTCAAACTTAAATTTATCGTAAACGCCGAGCACTAAGCTCCCATGTGAGATTCCAATGATTTGGAAAATTTAGACATTCGAAAGGTGAAGTGGAATTTAGGAATATTCTTACCAAGAAAAAAGTGGTGAAAAAATATTTCTTCAGATTTTAAAATTAATAATTCAGAATTCATATTTTTGTAAAATTTAGAGAACAAAATGTTTATTTTTTCATTCCAAAATAAATTTTGGTTGCCTCAAATCTCTTTATGTTTTGTATTAATTCTTTTGCAATGGAATTTTCCGAAAAGTCGTATGAAAATCCTGTGTATGGTGTGTGGAACACACACGGTAGGATAATTTTGCGTCAGTGTTTTAAAAATAAGAACATTGCATTTTTCGAAAATAACATTCTCTATACTATAGCATAGTTTTATTTTAATTTAGTAATCATATTCTTAGTAATAAGCTTTTTCCGTCGGTGGAAAATTCAAACTTCTGTGCTTGTCATTTTTGAAAATAAATGATATGAATCCGAACATACACATAACACTAATAAATTTATCTTCGCAATAATACACATCAATGTCATTGTCGTTCTTATTTTTAGTCTTTGAAAGAAAGGCACAGTAAACAAAATTTATGTGAAGGAATAAAATTTAGATTGTTTCCAAGACTGCTTTCATCTTTTTGGCGACTGCATACAGTAGAGCAGCTTGGCCAGCAGGTAACCTTGCGAGATTATCTTCATTCAATTGTAACCACGACATATTTTCGTCAAAATAGTCTTCAACTTGACAGGATCCATTGTAATGAAAATGCCAAACTTCCGCTTCACACCAGGCCTGATCAGTGTTTGTTGCTTCATCCATATATCCTTTTCGCATACGCTCATACACAAAAACGCTATCCTCACTCTTGGAGGGAGATTTTTCTTCCGTTGTATTTTGCTCTTTTTCCACGGAAGGCTTTTTTCTCAAACTCTGAAGCGAGATAAAAGGCAGAACATGCTCCCTAAAGGCCTGTGAAGGTGAGGATAATTTCGTCAAAGATTCGAAAAAAGCTATCATATCAACATCAGATTGCCATGGAGTTTCACTTTTGAAAAGTGACCAGATCGCTTCGTAAATGTTTTCTACAAATACTAATCCACCTGGCAGAGACACTTCGTTATCCATAATCACAAGTACAGCTTCTAAGTAATTGTATAACTTAATACTTCCCCCTTGCTGCCATCTCGTGATGATAAGGTAAATGTGATGATTGGGCCCCCATCGAGGAAGGCGACCACGACCCCTTAATCCCGTGCGACCTAAAGGGTTTCTGGGAAGGCCTTCATCATCCAGATCGTAATTGAGAAGCGTGCCTGGTTTCCTTTCGATCCACGACTTTCTGTTCAAGAAGACACCACTTGGACTAAGATAAGAAGAGTTCCACGTAAAAACAGGCATTTGGAAATCTTCACCTTCAAGTTCGCACATTTTTTGTATATCAATATCTACATGTTGTCTTAACTCACGAGGGAAATCTATTCTTGACAGGGTGAAAGCGATTGGGTCATATGTCTTCCAGTTATTGTTCCAGGGTACATGGTTGTCTGATACAGGAAAGCGTTTAATTTTGGTGTAAGGATATGGAGAAATCCTGGAAAATATTTGAGGCACGTTTTGGGCTTGAAGCCGTTCACTCAAAGACATTTGGAGCATATTGCTATCCAGATATTTATGAGCGCTTCTTATTTGAATACGTAGTCCTGACAAGTAACTTCCAAGTTCTCGCATTGTCCTTCTTTGCTCATTAAGAGCTTCCATCAAACCAAATACTCTTTCCATCCGCCACTTAGTAGAATTTTCATTATCTGTTCCCTTCTGTTGATCTTCAAAATATTCCGACGCAAGACTTTTCCAATAGAGATAGTCAGTTTTCGTTAGTTCAAGGTCAGCATCGTCTTCATTCTTTTTCTTACAGAATAAATTATAAACATATTTTACGGCTAGAAAACAATAAGCGATAGGGCTTAAGGGTGCGGGAAAAATAAGGCTGTTAGAATGTTCAATAACTAGTTCGTACCTTTGATACTTCCATATTTGAGTACCCTCTGCATCTAATTTCATGTGAGTATTACTGAAAAGGGCATATAGCAATGTCATCAGAATGAGTCTTAATATAAGTAAGTATTGCAAGCCAAAGAGATATGGCCAAAGTCCTGGATTAGGACATTTTGAGTCATAGTACCGGCCAACTTTGCATACATTCTTTGGCAAACCGATAAAACTAAAACCGTTTGCATGTCTTGTTAGTCTTACGCAAGTCAAATCAGGATCTCCAAAGTGCTCAACAGGCGCTAGAAAAAATGCTATAACTGCATTATAAGAGGCTTTTCTTAAAAGCTCCCATTCAAGAGGGAAATCCGGATAAATTACTGCTTGCATTACAATACCGTTACTAAGTATAACTAAACTTGTTACTCTCATAAAATTTGTGAAATCTACCAGAGTCATGCGTTTAGTTCGATACAACATCGGACCTAATGATGAAGATATTGGACAAGCTTTAAAAATGAGGCGGTAGTAAAAATATAACAGAGCTAAACACAGCATAACTTTTGCAGAATATGGAGTCATGAATCTTCCAAACTTTATAATTCGACCAGCTATGTAGCATAGGAAAAAGATCCACATTAAAATAATTTCAATGTACTTATAGAGTAATCGTATGCTGGAATATTTTTGTCCAAGGAGTATAACATGAATTATAGAATCTACAGCAAAAATACCAGTCCAAACGCATGATATAAAATCTAAATACAAGCTTCCGCAAGCTGGCCATATTACAGCTAAACTAAAGAAAAGTAAATAAATAAGATAGAATATCTGACACATCCAAAATTTTGATATTGGTGCGGTATAAAAATGATATAGTTTTTGGAAGAAGTTCGGATTTTTATGGCTGGTCTTACTTAAATTTATATTTCCAGGAAGCTTGTTCCCTGAGTTATTCCTATCGACAGATTCAAAGTAACCAAGGCTACGATCTAATGGAACAGCTTCCAAAGGTTTTACTTCATGTTCTTCTGTAATATCAAACTTTATCCACAGATACATTGGGAAAATGAGAAAGGATGTCAAGATAATTTTCATCCATGTTGGTATGGTGATATCTCCATATGGAAGATCACGAATCTTAATATATCCCATGAATATATTATCTAAGTACTTTTGGCAACACGTATGAGCTATAAACTCGCGATTCTTCGCAAAAGCGGCTATCTCAACAAGTGGCGTATAAGTCCAAACTCTATTCTTTTCACATAATAAATCAAGAGCTCTTGAAGGAAATCTTTCGTAACACATTGTCATTAGTTTTGTTGCCATGGAACTGAATTCCTTTGACTGTTTCCCCATCTCGTGTTTTAAACTTAAATCTGAGACATAATTTCCCAATCTTTGTAAAATTAAGGAACAGACAAGTGCTAATTGAATTGGTTGTTCAGAATACTTACAGATATTTTTGACGAGGTCTACTCTGTAAGAAAGTATACCCCACAGTGCTAGAACAGCAATTGCCTTTCGTTCAGCTTGTTCAGGAGTGCGATTATCGTAAATTCCTCGGAAATTCCAATCTAATTCATAAGCGTTTATTAAAGAAGGGATGCCTGTAAGATCTTCTAACAATGACACTAACTTGCTATCAATGAAATGACGAGAAAGCTCTAGAGTTGCCCCAAATCCAAGAATATTTTCCCAAATAATGACCCTAAAAAATTCTTCTTTTAGAGATTCTTGGAATAATTCTAGAAGCGTTTTACTATTCAAAAATTTGTGTACAATGAATCCTTGACTTATGAAAAGGCTTATAAATTTTTCTCGCTGTGGTTTGATTATAGCTCTAAAAAATGTTTCATTGTCCACCTGACACTTGTTAGACGAATCTCTGGCAAACACTATCGCTTTCGCCACGTCTGGACTATTCCAATCCATAGCTAAGAAAAGATTTATATTCATGCAGCGAGAATCAATTGCTTTGTCGGATGTTTGTGCTTTGTATAAAGCTCTTAAGAGATGCGCTGGGAGGTGATTAGAATATTCACCCTCCAAGTCGTGTAAAGTTAACACTGTTATAAATTCTTGATCAGCTTGCTTTGAATATCTAATACAGTCATATAATTTTTCACAAAAATCTCTGTCAGATATGGTGAATTCTGAAAACTCAGGATAGTAACTATTGATTTTCTCCAAAAGCTGAGGTTTTAGAACCGTCTCATTATATTCTGCAATATTAGTTCCTTCTGGGAGATAAGTTACTTGATAATGAGCGAAAGCCAATAGATCAGCTAAACCGCCACTTCCTTTAATGATCACAAGTGGTAATCCATTTTTTAGATGTCCTCGAATTGTATCGATCTGTAAAACCTCACCATAAAACAGAATCGCCATAACAGGTATTTCGTTTACACTCTCCGAGATTTGCTTTTCTTTGCAAATGTGTGATATATTTTGTCTCAAGAAACTTGCAAAATTAAGAAAAAATTTCTCCAGCCCTCTTTTTTTCTTGCTGGAGTCTCTTACAAATATAAAATACTCGAAGTTCCTATTAATATCATACTTGAGAACGGCTGATTCCTCATTTTTGTCTGTAGAAGTTTCTCCTAGTTTCTTAGAAAAATTTAAAGCATCCTGCCTACAAATTCCTATGACAGCAGTTTCAGGAAACGACACGTTGCTGATTTTATACGAACCACCCATCAATATTTCTCTTCTATAGTGTTCATTGGCTAAGGCGCGACCCAAGTCTTTACTGAATCCAGTATAGAGTCCTTCTACACACAACCACATTTCTGTAGTGTTAAGGGCGTCAATCAGACCTTTAATAAGAAAATATTTCAGCTTTCTTTGATGTTCAGATATCGAATATTTTGAACTTGCAATCACAATAAGCGCTATTCTGGGAAAATTGAGTTCCCAGTCATGTAGGATCTTGGAGATGACATCCTCGGTTGACCTTTTATATGAAGTTGAAATAAAAGGAATGTGATGTACATCCAATCCATGGGCACCAAAATACAAATTACCAGATCGAAAATCTTCATCTTCAGGTGGCAGATCTTCAAGAATGAATTCTTCGGATATTTGTTCTCGTTTCTGTTTTCTGGAAAATGGACATCTACCGAACTCTACGTGAAGTTCTTTCACCATGATTGATTTGAGAAAAGAAAAGCGTGTACGAAACTGTTAATAAAAAGGTTTTTACTTAATTAAGAAAGCACACTTTCATTGAAAAATATTAACTAGCACTCCAAGTACTTATGTACATACTTCTGATAATTAAAGCGTTGTAAATGCTTTTCATTCGAACAAACATCATGAAATATTCTAGAGAAAACAATTTTAAACTATTTTTACTCGTTGCCAGTCCTTCAGGTAAAATATAACCAACCGAATGTATTTTATAAAATGTTCCAAGGCTTAAATGAATCCAAAAGGTTTAGCTGACAGCTGTAACTAGTTAATACGTGCCACTGAATATTTCGAATTAATTCAAAACTTGATAATCTTTATCGTAAATTACAATTACCATGGTAACGAAAAATAACGTGGCAATTCAATTGCATGTGACAACAATGTTCTATTACTACTTATGATTGCGGCTTTCCTTTAGTATGCTGTTTAAAAAATTTGCATCTTTATTACGTTTTAAAAACGCATCGTTAGAAATGTTTTAAAACACACGATGTAGTTAAAATTAGAAACAAATAATTTTATAGAATTTAAGAACCTGATTTCATAACCCGAAATATTGAAAGTTGTTTAATATCTTTCTTTGACTTCATATTTTCCAAACAATCTGCAAAAAGAAGGCTAACATAAATGGAAACCTAACATTTTCATGAAATTGGAATTCCTTATTCCTACATTAAATGCCTTTTGATAAGATTTTCGCATTTGGGTGCAAAGCGTTTGTATTAAGATTATTTCTATGATTTCAACGAGGTAAAATACTCTCCTTCATATCTCTTAAGATGCTGACTGTTAAGAGGCTGCTAAGGCAGAGTGTAACAGTGTGCACCCTACTATAGTATAACCACAACGTCTAATTGCGGATCAAACAAAAAGATTAAAATCATGTCTTTATTTTTGAATTTATATGGATAATCTAGATCAGGAGTGGGGAATATGGTCTTAAAGCCATATGCGCCTCCGAGATCCATAAGTGGGCCTTTTGGATTATCCAAATTGCACAGAACAAATCCTTTCATATTTGTTAATACATTTTGTTCGTCTTTCATATTTATATTTTATTTTTAAAATGGACGAATTTAAAATACCAAAGAATAAAATAAATTTCAATGAAATAATCTTCCATAGTTGAAAAATAGTTGAAAACTGTACACTACGCTTCTGTTTGAAGTGGAATTTGTGAATAATTGCACAGCTCGACAGTATTTTTAAAATTCTGTGAGCTTGACAGCCCATCATGTTAAGGGAGATCATGAGATACACCCAATGAAGGAAGAACACAGATTTTTTTAATGAGGATTGTGAATTGCAGTATTATCTTATTTCTGCTAAAGATAATTGCTTGCTTTTTGATACCGCAATATCAACATTAAAGAAATTTGACGGCCATCGGCATTATAAAACTCAAAAGGACCACAAATATTTTAAATTAAGGGGAAGAGGCGCGAAAAGTTGTATTGCAGAAAGTAAAAGATGAAAAGCAAAAGCAAAGACAATTCTGAAAATAATTCCATTGTAGCAATTTACAACCTACCTTATCTGCTTTGGGAAAAAAGGAAGCCATTCAGTGATGTGAAAATTGTAAAAGAATGCATTGTCGGAGTTGCAGGATGCTTACACCCCAATAGCACTTCAAAGTACAAATAACTGTATCTATCAAGAACCATAACTGATCGACAGCATGAATTAGCCTTCAACTTAACAGGACAACTTCATACAATGCTTCAAAAGAAAAACATATATTATAAAATCACTTTGGATGACTCAACTGCTACTATTGACTCGGCGCAATTTTTATACTTCATTCGATCCATAACAGAATATATTCTTTGCTTCGAAGAGTTACTTTGGGCACTTACGAGCAGAGCTCGGAGAATAGATATCTTTAATAATTTCATAAATAAATACAGTAAAATTGAACTGAATTTGATAAAATTGGTGAGAACACGTACAAACAGTGCATCTTCCATGGCAGGAAAACATGAAGAGTTTATTGTACACATAAAAAGTATTAACAGATCCAGATGCTCATTTCGTTTCATTGTACCTTCATTGCAATAAAATCTTTGTGCTGAAGCTACCATTTTAAGTCAATTTACAACAAATTTTAAGTATTGTAACTCTATTCGTGCAAATGTTTCGTAACAAAAAAGTTGAACGATGGAGTATTCAATATGAATTTGCTATATCAATCTAGTGCGTTGGCAACCGCAGGGACAGGTATTAGCCAAAATTTTTATCTCTGCGAGAACAGATAGTTAAATTTTATGAAGAACAGAATTAGCAATGTGAATTATAAAAGAATATTTTTATAGGAATACGGCATTTCTGTGTGGCTTATGTCAAATAAAAACGACTTGAATATTTCTTTGCAACGTAAAATTAAGTCTATGCAGGATATGTGGCAAAATGTCCAAGAATTTCATTAAAAGCTATCTTTTTTCAAAACACTTCTTCAAAAGGAAATTCTGGATAAACATTTTCCCCAATTAGCAAAGGCTATTGATAAGCAGTATTTATACGAATCATTTGAAGAGTACTCAGCTGTTATATACACTCAAATTAGCATTTCAGCTTCACTTAATTGATGTTACCAAGGCACCTAAAGAACTATAAATGGAATTGATTGAGCTCTCAGTAGATGACATTTAAAGTTATTGTTTGATCGTAAGAAAGATCCAATTGAATTGTCAAAAATTGCAATAGAATACCCACGCCTTTAGCAATATACGCGAAAAAGGTTTACTTACTTTTCAACCATTTACAGTTGAGAGTCTATATTTTCCTATTTAACCAAAATTAAGACACTTTTGTGGTCAGAAATGATTGATACCCACCTAGAAGATCAACTGAAGCTGTGGACCTCCATGATGCAACCAAATATTCAATTGCTTTTCATCAAAAAGCAGAACAACAAAGTCATTAAAAGATTAGTTAACTTTAAAATTAAGAAATGTTCTTCATTTTTTAAAATTATTTATATCGCAGTTAATTTTTACAAAATAATGTACATTTCTAATTATATCCAATTGGAGTTTCATAAATGCGGCCTTATTTGATTACAACTAAATTAATGTGGCCTTCCAACATGACCCAGATTAATTAGAATTAATTTAAATGGAATATATTTACAAAATGGATCATTATATTTAATATTCAAATTAGTTAATAAGAAGGAAATGCAAAAACAAAATTTTAAATAAATTTCTGATTGATAAAAACTAGTTTGGGTTTGTAGCTCTATGAGCATTATTTGCTACTTTATTTGTTAAAAACAAACGTATGGTTCTAAAAACAAGTGTATATATACCTAACTCTAATTGTAAAATAATTTCAGTTCAGCTGTGGGTTTCATTTTACTTTTTTAGGCGCTGTAATAGTGTACAGTGTAACAGATTACCGTTCGACACATATTTCTAGTTATAGTTAAACATAATGTGTTAATATAAGCAAACAAAAGACGTCTCCACTTTCAATGAATAAGTCATAATCTGTTTAAAAAAGAACAATTTCATTTACTACGGAAACATGGGAGATTGGCTGAAATTTAACTTTTTCACAACACTGTATATCAAGCTTCTCTATTGCTGAAAATCAGCAGATGTAATCATTATCAGCTGGCATAGAAACGAAATTGATAAATACTTCCTAACTGAATGTGACGGGCAAGTGAGATAAAATGTAACTTAGATACCCAATCTTGAATAACAGAAACTACTATAACATCGTGAATTCAGTTACTAAGTTTCTGAATTCAAGGTATTAGAATCAAATAAGATGGATCCTATAGTAAGTAAAACTATTTCAAGTACATACCTCTCATAAAATGGCTCAACATTGAGTGCAGCTCGGCATGATTCAAAAACACTAGATTTTAATATTCCACATTTTTGTTGGGCCCAGCTTTTTCTTTGAGGGTGAATAGCGCATATGTCTTCAACAGTTTGAGGTTGGGGACAATATTCTTGAACTTTCCAGCTGTCAGCGAAAACCGATGGCCTTGCTTCTGGAATGCCACCGTAAGGCGTTAAGAAGTCATCTGCTTGATCATCGTTAAAATTTCCACAAAGTCCGTTCACCTAGAAAAGTATTCTGTTAGTAATTTGTACTTTTCCTTTGATTTTTTATTGTTCGGCTATAGGTCATTTTATGCCCGTGGTTGTAAAATCATCCGCCAACCAAAGTGCTGTATTCAGAAATAAAGCATCCTAGATGTTATTGAAACAAAGTTGCCAATATAAGGACATCCAATCAAATTACATAATTATTTTAATGTTGTAAGCTATTCATTCAGATTGATCTAGAAGCAAGTTTACGAATAAGAGACCACACTTTCACATCTATTTTCCCAACATTTTCTATACCCTAGCTTTCCAATTTTTGAACAGAACTTATTTTTGATCAGTAAATGCAGCTGAGTATTAAGTACATGACAAAGTGTGACATTTATGCATGTATGATAAATATTAATGTCTCACTCCTATTCGTTAACTTTCAATATCAATTCATCGGAGATTTAAAAAATATACGAAAATATTAATTAAATGCAGCTTTTTTTAACTTTTTAAAAATCTTCAATCGCATAATTTTGTGTATCTAAATTAATTATTTAATAAGAATATTACACTCTGCATAATTTAATGCTGTAAAACAGGCGAGACCAAATCAGTGATATATACATATTTGCGGTTCATCTAAACGCCTAGACGGGACCAGTATTATCCATAAAAATTATTGTTTGAAGTAAAACTAACAATGAGAGACATTTGGTAACAAATGAAGTGTTATAGAATTTTAACTTTTTGATAGACATAAGGGAGAGGAAATAATCTATTTTGTGGTGATTTGTAATAAGTATTAAAAAAATATAGAAAATAAAAATATTTAATAGTAAAAATAACTTTTTAGTGAACTGACAGCTTTCTTGAAACGGGATCGTAGATTCTCAAATTTATCAGTGTTATAGTTACACGAGAATCCTGTGAAATGAACAGATTGAACATGGATATATTTTCCAAGCATTCAAGCAGAAAAGTAAAGTCAGCTTACTCTATTTCTCCACTTTGGATCCAAAGTAACGTAAATCCGGGTTCCTTTGTCCCATCGAAGAGTAATGCCAACATCAGTGTAGACCAAAACGAATAATCCCGATTCTAAAACAACGAATCGTGATTTCGGAGACGTCTTCGGCAGGGCATCATCCCTTGTAAGAGTTAACCTTTCTTCCTCCTCTGTGAAAAAGGGCAAATGATGAAAATGTAGCGATTTATATTTACCTTCTCGTAAAGTAGCAGCAAAAAGCAAAGTAGTAAGAGCATATATATACCCATCTTTTAACTGCTTAAGAAAAAGAGTATTTAAGTTGATTCAAAATAGAAATTAACTTGAATATTGAACTGGACTCCAACATAGTCTTATTGGCAATTTGTGATTATAATTAGATATGATGAAATTAGATATCTTCTGCTTAGCTAAGCCTTAAGGAATAAGTAACAACAACAACATATATACATATACATATACATATACATATACATATACATATACATATACATATACATATACATATACATATACATATACATATACATATACATATACATATACATACATACATACATATATATGGGGAGGTATAGAAAAACCTAACATACCTAGAATGTTCACATCTCCCCTTTCTGATTGTACAGATCCCAAGTCCAAAGTGAAAGACTTGCTGCATGTGATACCACTCGTACCACAAGGCACGTTCTGAATGCTTAGCGAGAAAGAAGCTCCTTTCATCTTTCCTTTACTCAAAATATACTCACAGTCTCCTTGGAAATCGAAAATTTTGCCATCGTAACTCTTGAAATGGGATTCACCCCAAGCCGTGCAAATTCCGGAACAAACTTTCTCAGTGCACTGCCACTCTCCTTCTTTACAAGTACTAAATGAAAATAACAAATTAATCTCTTTATCATTTGAATTAATTTCATCATTTACATTGCCTTCCGAATTTGTCTCTCATAAAGGCAGTACCTCCAATTTGACGATTTTTACATGCTGCGTGTATAACCATCTGATACTTAACAGCACTAAATAGCGATATGATCACTCAGCCCAATGTCGAATGAGTGTCCTCTAACTGTTTTACAGTGTTATAAGATACCGGATACTTTTATACACAGCATTTAAGCAATCGTTACCTAAAGACAAAACTAAGAGATATTGCCTTCGTGAATACCAAAACATGTCATACAACGTTCTACATTTTACCACAAAAAGAGACAAAACTAAAAGATTTCAGTCCTAGAACATTAATTTTGGTTACAAACAGAATATACTTAATATAAGATTTTTAAATGGAAATCTATTTGCGTTTAGATACTAACCATAAATTACAGGCCTGCTTTATGGTATCGCCGTCAGCATATCTTTGAGTAGCATGAACGCATCCACATTCTTTCAGTTGCACACATTTCTTTAGGTCTGCGTCTAATATAAAGCCTTCTTTGCATCTATAATTTGTAAGAGGATTCAGACACATTCACAATTTAGAGAAACATCTTGCAAATGATATTCCTTATAATTTTAAGAATTCAATGACTGTTTTCTCAAATCAAAGAAATAGTTCTATAACATCAAAGGTTCCTATATGAAAGCTATTCATAGAATTTTATTCCGATACCATGAAATTATACGAATAGAAGGTCAAACATTATGTGTTTAAGAAATATTTTCGATTGCAATTACTTGTTTCACGTAATTGTCACCAAATGTGCGATAGAAGTATCTTGTATCTTGTGCATACAACTTTTTACCTGAGTTCAGTACTATTTCTAAACACATTTTTTTCTCAGGTAGATTCAACAGAGTTTCGAGGGTACTGTTTCAACAAATGTATTTAATAATTGAATCCTTTATTTTGAAAAGATGGCATGAATGTAGAGCATAGTCTCCCAAACTTCTTTGGCTTAAAGTCTCCTTTTCAAAGATAATTTTCTTCAGTGCCCTCTAGAAAACTAATCTCAACTAATAATAAATTGCATGTGTAGCTGTGCTCCTAAATTTTGAATTTCACCCAAATATTTGTGCAGTTGTGCGTGCATTTTTAGAATTTCAAAAAAAGCTAGTTTAGAAATAAAACAACTTAAAAATAAAATTATGAAATGAAATAACAAAAATAAATTAGCACATTTACACACTAGATTGCTCACGATTATAAGTTTTTAATATCAATCAAATCAGTAAAATTAAAAATAATTATTAATGAGAGGGATGAGCCTGTGTGTGTTGTGCTACAAATTTGTCTTAGGCTCTATTTTCATCATCAGCACTGTAACGGCGGCTAGAGAAACGGACATCTCGCCGGCGGATCAAGAGTCAAAAGGAAAAGGCCACACCGAAGCGACCACCCGAAACATCTTTTTAACAGCCAACCAGCAGGGGTCGGACATCGTTGTGGCTTCGAAACAAAAGGCAGGCGCCTTTCTGTCGCTCTCTATGACATTTCGAGACAAAGAGGACGGAGATGAATTACGATGACCGTTGCCGACAGGGTTTTATGGTCCCTTTTCAAGTCCGCCGTAAAAGTCAAGGGGAGAGGCCAACGTGAGAGAGCCATTCGGGAAGGTCCGAAGATGGTGAGAATTTTCAACAGCCAACCAGCACCGATTAAAAGGCGGACCCGAAACGAAAAGGAGGAGTCGAGAAGCACCCAATATATATAGAGTTTTTGAAATCTTGAGAGGATCAGAGAGACAGAGGAGCAGACAGAAGAGCAGAGAGACCGTTTTGGAGATTGGAGTGAACACCCGTTCACTGTCGGCGTATTTATCCCGCCTTGGGATCCTATACTCGCCAGAGTATTTTACTGAGAAAGGCTCGCCGTAGCCGCGAAGGAGACCCCTCCGAGAAGCCTGTGTCGCTACTCGCCCGAGTAGTGGAGACTTCACCAAGATCTAAAGTTCACCAGAACTGACAAGGCTGATTTATCCCACCTTGGGATTCTATACTCACTTGAGTATTTTATTGAGAAAGGCTCGTCCGTAGCCGTGAAGAAGAAGCCTCCTAGAGATCTGTGCAACTGCTCATCCTAGTAGTGGAGATTGATCTGATCCTATCTGGAAAGACTGAGATATCCTGCCTTGGGACTCTATACTCATCTGAGTATTTTTGTTGAGAAAAGGCTCACCCGTAGCCGTGAATTAGACTCCCCCGAGCGAATTGTGAGAGGCTCGCCAGCAGCCTTAAGAAACGCCTCCATAGAACTTTGGACCTTCCAATGAACTAACATTAATGTACTCTTCATTCAATTTTCCGACTTTTGTACAAATTGTAAAATAAATTACATTAGTCTAGAAACGGATACTTTCAATGGTAACTAGTCTAGCTACCCGTGAACCAAGACGTTACAGCACCCTTAAATCTCCACTGTCAACTATTTACAATTAGTTCCTCTGTTTAGTTAAAAGATCTATTACGGCACTAAATCTACCTTCAACTTAACAGGTTGACGAAAAAGCAATAAAAAATTATGTCGGAAGTGTGGGCAAAACGATCCGCCATTTTGTGTGTTTCCATACCGATCAGTTGAAATTTCCATTTCATAACATATAATTCTTGGGACAATGGATCATTTTAGTGAGTGTGTCTGTATGGTCAAGAGGAAGGTATTTGCTTAAAACATTTTAAGGCAACATTTTTTTCGCATCTCATTGCCCACTCTTGCCACTTATTTCCCCTGCCCTCCAAGATTTCTTCAGAGCGAGCAGTAGCGCCCACTTTGGGAAACAATGATGTGCAATAGGCACGCAGAATAAAATAAAATATAATTATTCATTGCAGAGAATGTAATCTTGGATGAAATGACTTGTTTTATTATTTTTAAGATTCAAAAATATATAAATGAAAAACTAAAGAGATCTCAGGCTTTTAAAATACACTGCTGGCCACCCAAATTGCAACACCAAGAAAGACAAGAGATATCACAACAAAATTTATTTTGTAGATAACATGTTGACCAAGTATCAAATGATTAAATTTATAGACTTCTGTGAAGTGTGGTTCCTGCCAAAATCAGTAGCCAGAGGAGCCGCCATTGTTGGAGATCACCGCTGCCACACGCCTCGGCATTGATTCAAAGAGACTTTGGATGTGTTCTTGGGGTACAGCAGACCAAGCAGCTTCCACACGTTGCCAAAGTTGATCTGGTGTGGCAGCTGGGGATGTATTCTGGGTCAATCGTTGAGCAACCATGGACCACATGTTTTCTATCGGCGAAAGATCCGGAGAGCGAGCTGGCCAGGGAAGCAATTCAATCTGGCGATTGACGAAGAACCCTTGGACAATGCGTGCCACGTGTGGTCGCGCATTATCCTGTTGAAATAGGGCTGTGGGCAAGCCCTGAAGGTAAGGAAGGACAACTGGCTCCAACACCTCGGAGATGTAGCGCTGGCTGTTTAAAGTACCGGCAATGCGTACTAGAGGAGTGCGAGAGTGATATCCAATACCGCCCCATACCATAATACCCGGTGCAGGACCAGTGTGGCGGTGCATAACGCAGCTGTTCAGCATCCTCTCTCCACGGTGTCTCCAGACTCGAATCCGACCATCGTGGTGTTGCAGACAGAAGCGTGACTCGTCAGTAAAGACAATTTCATTCCATTCTGCCGTCCACATCCTTCTTTCATCGCACCATTGGCGGCGGAAACGTCTGTGGTTCTGCGTCAAGGGTAGACGAAGCAATGGACGTCTTGCGGACAGACCACTCTGCTGTAAACGGCGTCGAATGGTACGCGCAGACACTGGATGATGCGGTACAGACTGAATGTGCTGTGCTATGGTTCGTGATGTGGCTGAGCGATCCGTCACTGCCATACGCACAATATGCCTGTCATCACGTGAAGTGGTGCACTGAGGTGGATGCGATCGAACACGTCGGTCCGTCGTACCCTCCTGCATCCAACGATCACATATCCGCATTACAGTTGTTTGGTTTCGTCCAACACGACTACCGATTTCCCTGAAAGATAATCCACAATCTCGGTAGGCCACTATCCTTCCTCTGTCGAACTCGGATACTTGATCAAAAGATGATCGCTGTTTTCTACGAGGCATAATTGATCGTTTTTTTGAAAAAACCACAAGAAAAACACAATTGCCGTACTTGAAATCGTCGAAATCTCCAAGCCTTAAATAGCGCTTTGAAGTGGCGCCACAGGCGCGCGTGATGTGCGTCTGCGCTGAAATTCTAATCATTTGCATATCTCACCTCCGCTAATGCATGCTGTAAATTTCATATTATTTGCATGCTTCCTTCAGGGTGTTGCATTTACGGTGGCCAGCAGTGTATGAACTTGTTATTTTTCGATAATAAACAATTGAAGTACTCCGGGAACAGAGTAATGAGCCACAGAAATATATGCTACTAATGAAAAAATATTAAAAACAAAATTTGCAAGAGGATTCAAGGAATTGTTGATTGTTTAATATTTGAAAGTTTAAGATAACAAGATCTCTTGAATAGTGGATAAACCATTGTAATTTTTGAATTTTTTAAAACTTGAAAATTGCTCTCCTGGAAAACTTAAAGTGTGGCTTATTATAATTATCCTTCATTCAACTGAAGATTTTCTAGTCAAACTCTATCGTTACAAAATCCTTTATTATACCTTTGTCAACTGACTGTGGTCTAAAATTTTGAAGTGTTGTCATCGGATCTTTACCTACGGGATTGATTTCAGACCGTCGTCATTGTATTGCTTCAGTGAGACGTATATTCAACTACCTACCTAGTATATTATACCTCAAAAATACATCGACTTATCTTTCGAAGCTGATACAACTGATAATAGTTCCTTACCTGCAACCGGGGAGACATTTCTCAGTCTTACACTTTGGAGGCAAGCGAGCATTTTGGCAAGTAATTGGACATTCCTCCAGACAATCGGTGAACTCTTCATTTTCCTCAACCCGACATTTCAAGTTATTATCAAAGTGTGGCTCATCAGGTTTCAAAGTCATTAGTTCTTGATTGCTTCCTGGTCTACATTGCCAATTAGCATTCGAGCATGTGCTGAAAAGTCAATATTTGTTTATCTTTGATATCGATCGATGAACAATAAACCGCAATCGTTATAAAAACACGTTATTATATAAGTACACGATATAATAATAATGAGTTAAATTAACATTAAATGTTAACTTGTTAACGTGTGATATTTAAACCTTTTTCAAACTATTTAGTTAAACATACCGTTTGAGCTTAGTTGCTACATAAAGTTTGGAAACACTTCGTTGCATAAAGTAATTATTGGGTGAAAAAACAATATCAAAATGTTGTATGTATGTTAAGTACAAGAGAAGGAAATAGGATGGAGATCGGATTAAAAAACGGAAAGCATCAGTTTGGGACAAAAGGAAAAAGGGTAGAAAATAAAATTTCTCGAACATTGATTCTATATATAAAAAAAACATTTATGATTGACCTAAGTAAGTCGGTTGGATGTGTTTTATGGCGCAAGGGCCTATTTGACCATGCTGCGCCAAACATAAGCCTTGTTCAAGCTCAAATGAACTATCTCCAATGAATTGCCAAGTATAAAAATATAAATGATAACCAAACGCTTTTTACTTTAAGTTGTGAAAGCTTAGATTGAATTTCATCTCATATGGTGTGCAATATAATTAATAAATTTATTAAGTATATTTACTGTATTTAGTAAGTTTAATATTAGCAGTTTTAGTACTTATAACATATAGCCGCTTTCTGTACACAAAATCAATGATGACTAATTGTCAAAATATTTAGAAACATTATAAGATATTTTTGCTTCAGACGATTTTCTAATTTTTTCTTCTACTGATATTACATGAAAGCAGACCTAAAATTAAGTTCTTAAAGCTAGGTTAATGTTTGTTCGTTAAACGGTCATCATACCAGATTTCAGAGCCATGAACTGTGATATCAGAAGATGGGTATTCTTTTCCTTCGAAGAAGCAAGGACATTGGTCAATGGGAATGCAAAAGCCTTTGTCATTCATTGTCATACCATCAGGGCATGTACACCCTTGCACACACTGAGGTCTGCACTCTTCGACTGAGGCAAAAGCAGAACAAGTACAGGTACATGGATCACCGCATTCCTTGTAAATCTGACCAACAGGACAATCGAGTTCTGCAAAATACAAAATATCAAGATTTTTTATCATATTGTAAACGGTGAAAACATTTGTAAGGGATTGGATTCTGTTTCCTCAAGTATATACTTACTGCAAGGCTGTACTTTATCCACCCAATTGATCACAATATTTTTTCTTGTACATGCCATACTGTAGTCAGCTAGTATTGGGCATAGACATCCTTCCAGTTCAGTACCACATAAGCAGAGATCATTGACACAAGCTTTATAAAAAGGATACGGTTCGACTTCTCCGTGGCAAACTACGTATTAAAGAAAAATCTTTGCAATGAAACTGAAATAAATTTTAAAAATAATATACAGAATGAGAAAAGATTTTCTTACATAATGTATTAACAAATTGAGCGTTTTAAGCGAAATCTGTGTCAACAGTCAATTTTTTTCAGGTTCTATCACTTTAAACGTTTACTTTCTCAAGCACTGATATGACTCACTTTAGTTCCCTATATTCTAAAGCATGATGTTCAGTAATAATAGAGAGAGCCTATAGAAAGAATTGCGAAATATCTTTCTGTAAGAACGATACGCGCAGAACAAAACTTTCCTCACCCCCTGGGTGTTTTAGGAGAAGGGTAATACTGAGTGCTCGGTTTTTGTCAATCCTCCACCAAAATTCTTAACTTTATAGTATTTACGAACTTTAAGTTGATATCTCGCAGTGTATTTATTATATTACCTCAATGATTGTTATTAAAACCGTTAAGTGTTCTTCAATGTTCGTTTTCTGAGCCCACAAATCAAGCGTTGGATCATTTATCTAACCGTACGAGACAAAAGGAGAAATGGGGATGTAGCATCATCGTACCCCTACCGTCGATGTATAAGATCCTCCATTGTGGGAGTGTTGGGAGAGTTTACTACCGGATGGAATTAAGGGGTGTCCAGCAGCCCCTCTTTTGGTAACTGTCCCTGTTCGTTAGCGAGTAACTGGAGAAGCGGTGAACTTTATTCCTGACCCCTTCGATCAGCTGGAGTTTTGAAAGTGAGCGGACGCAGAGATGGTCTACTGCAATGGAACCGCTGGACTGAAACCACTTTGTCTTAATTTTCATTTAGCCTCGAAATCTGCCTTAAATTGTTTGACCATCGTGAATTCTTTAAATTTAATTTTATTTAATGTGTTGTTTTTCAAAGCTGTTTCTATAAATCCAATCGCCGCAACAAATTCATTTCACGACGTTAGAGGGGTAAGTACTCAATTTCATTATTCTTAATCAGTTATTAGTCGTATTCACAATTCGTGTACATATTGGTCTTGTGTACATCTCATTCATGTTATAACCTTAAGGAACACATCCTTTTGATGCGGTCACAGTCAAATTCCAACATTCAGTCAACTGATCTCTGGATTACTCCATGTGAAATGAGCAAAAATGAGAAAAAACGGTTGCCGTAGGGTGACGAATTTTCATGAAATTTGCTGCAGGGGTTAAGTTTATGCATAAATAACGATATCCGAAATAATTTGACTCAAAATGAAATATTTTGTAAGTTTTAGGCATCTTAAGCACTTGCAACTTTGAAGATCTCTTTCTCAAAAACTACTTAAAGTAGACAACAATATTTCATATTTTTGTAATCTATGAAGAATCTTTATAGCTATTTGGAAACAACAATATTAAACATCATATTTAAGCTAAAAAGTAGTAGCGAAATAGGGAAAATAGTCGATTATGATAGAATTAAAAAAGTTTCTATGGGCTAAAGGAATTTCAATGCATCGTTGAAATTCATGCCAGATACAGTGCTAGGTATGATAAAACTGCTGCTGAAGTTTGGAAGTCGGCTTTTATTTCCTTCATTTTCCAAACAGCAAAGGAAAATTATAAAATGACGGTTTTCCACTTAAAATAGGCACACAAAATGAAATGAAGGACTGCTCTGACGAAAACTATATTTTGGAAGAATATAGTTTAATATATGTATTACTTGTAAAAAAATTCAGGATTGTATTTGTAGTCCCAAAGCAACAGTAACAAAATTAGTAAAACGCAAAAACACGTTCTTGCCCATCGATAAATTGCCTACTGAAAGTTTCGTCACCAAATGACTATTCGGATACGTTTACGACGGGTTACCATATTCCATAAGTATCGCCTTAACTGGCAATGTTTATTATCGCCCATCGTACCATTTCCTTCCCATTTTATGCATATTACTCGTTTCAAATGACAATGAGATGGAAACAATGAAATACCAAATTATTTATAACTTTTGAAATAAATTATAAAAGCAGGACATCAAATCACAATTGAAAAAGCTTAAACATTTAAAACTTTTACTTGATTGTCTTCAAATTCACTTTCAATTTGATAAAGGTCTCTTGTTTTGTTCAATTTCGTAGGTGCTTAAATTGAAATTTTCTTAGTGCTGCCGAATTCTTGAAATCTTTGCTTGTTCCACTAGTGATTGTGATAAATATGGAACATTGATTCGTGAGTTGTGTACATTTGGGAGAATGGGTATAACAATGATGTTTAAATTCTTTTTTACTCTCAAAAGTAGTGTTCACTTGATTAATAATGCTTAATATTAACAAAACGTATTTAATATTCACAAGTAGTATTATTTAATACTTACGTTTCCAAAGGAAAAGTAAATCGGACTTCTCTAACAAAATGAACATTCCACCTATTTATTTCACTGATGGAAACCCTCCTTGGATTAAGCAAAAGCAACTTTAAAAAGAAATTTCATGTAAAATTTTGCATGTGCACCATAATAATAGCTATTTCCTTCTTATATCGCATTTTTTATAATATCGAAGGTTATAACTCATTATCATCTGCGATAAAAAGTAAAATTTACGTCTAGTTAAAAATTTTCCTGAGACAAAGATAATCAAATTACAATTATGAAATTTTCAGGACATATAATAGATGCTAGTTTATGTTGAAAAGTTTTGATGCTTTTGGAGCTTTCCCTCACAGTGAAATATGCATTTTTAAAAATTGAAAAATCGTATTTTTCCATAATTTTACTTTAAAATGTTTTTCTTCATAAAGGAGTAGAAAAACAATCACCAAATTACGCCACGCTATTTTTAAGGAAAGGCTCTTCATTAAGAATAATTTTTAATATTGTCTTTCCATTTCTAGAGATACCAGAGCAATTTGAAATTTGTAACAAATTGACAAAATTTCTATTTTTGTCGATCTATAAGATTCAGCAATGATGGCTGTTAAATTATATTCTGACCTTTCTTAAGAGACCTTTTTCTGAAGAATGTAACGATATAAAAATTTTAAATTTGTGTCAATGACTTATTGAAATATAGGGTCGCAAACAGGCCACTTTTAATGCTAGAAAATCTAAATTTGCGTGACCTTGAACTTTAAATGTGAATGATTAACAAAATATAAATTTCTGAAACCTAATATTTTGCAGTTGCTCATTGCTACATGTGACCTATTTAAAAACTGATTTTCATTAAAATCTGTGATATGTCAGCCACAGCCGATTTGCTCATTTTGCGTGGAATGACCCCTCTGCAATTTAAATGAAATAAAAATTTATTTCTGCTGTAGAGTTAATTTGTGATTAACTTTTTGGTAATACTCATTCCAATAAAAATTAAACAATCCATTTAATTTAGGTGGGTAGACAGTTGAATTAACGTTCCACTGAAGCAACACAACGGGCTATTTCATTTAATTAAGGACAGACAATCGAAGAAAAACATTTTTACAGGAATCTGTACCTATCTATAAAATTCATTTAATTAAAATTAAATAAACCTATATCAATTGTATTTGTTTACTTACCAGCAAATACATGAGATTTTATGACAGAACACAGCATCTCGGCATCCGAGAGTTTCTGTGGCTGCATCTGACATGCGGAACGTTGTCCCGACCTGCGTATCCTCTTCTGACATGAATCGGAAGCTTGCCATCTTGCTGCGAAAACAGTTACATCTGCCTCTATGTCTTTCTCAGGAGTGAGGAAGTCGTCATTTTGATTGTGGTTGAAAGTGCCACAAAGCCCCATTGTTTGATCGTACAGCGTTGGAGGAACGTCTATGTAGATTCGGTTGAATCCGTCCCACAGAACAGATACTCCATTAGCCAGTTTCACCTAATAAGACTTCATATTAAAATTTCCGAAAATATTTTCCGACTAAGTATCTTCAAACGGAGTAAATGTACTAAACGGGTGAATAGAATGGAATTAGATTTCGAATGTCATAGACAATTTTAAATAGAAATGCACAAAATGGTAAATATGCTTGCATTCAGAACTCTGAGAAATTGCTTCAACTCAACAATGTACAGCGGAACTAAATCTTTGGGGCCCTTGCCTCTAAACATATTTTATGGTTGTAGTCCGGCTCCCCTTCACAAACACAAGGAATAAATACTATAAACTATAAATATATAGTAACCTAGGACCAAATATGCAGGAACACCTGACCTCATTCATTAGATAGCATGACTAGCCCTACATTAGGCGATTGGACCGCCAACTCTTAGAGTTGGTTAGAACTCTTAGAGTTAGAGCTTCTCTCATAATATTTTTATGGTTGGACCCGGTATCACAAACATAATTCCACATTGAAACCTGCAGCCTTCCCTGAATATCTTAGAGTCGTAGTGACTCAGTTTGTTATACCGCTGCTCCAATAACCTGTGAATTGTAGGTGTCATAGGTTCGAGTTCTCCCTGAGTGTATTTATATCTTCTGAATCAGTAAAGCTTACATTGTATGAGTATGTCCACCACTTGATGTTTTTCTTGCGTTTAACCCAGCTTGGTCAAATATGGCCCTTGCGCAGTAGAACTTTCCAAAGAATTCTCTTCCAAGGAAAATAAAAATAGAATCTTTCCAAAGGATTCTATTCTAAAAAAATGACCAAAAGAATTTTCCTGAAAGCAGGAAGGACCCATGGATTTCTTCGACCAATAGATGTGTTTTTTGTCATGTGTGTTATGGTGGAAAGTAGTACTACTCTTCTCAGAAATCTCGCGACACTCAGAGGGTTAAAATAATGCAATATAAATTATGTGACATAAAATAAAGTTATAAGTAACTAGAACAAATAACAAATAAGGGTAACTAACCTTTAAAAATATATTTGTCGCCATGTTTACAATGAATCCATTTTCAGAAAACGGCAATTCAGCGACTTTCTCGTTGAATGTAACCTAAAAAGCAAAATTATAACAACTGTAAAGGATTTTTAATCAAATTTTATCTACGTTTCTTTTTATCGAAAGTGTTTATTATGTACTATGCATTCCAAATATTAGTTCGGTATAAAACATTTAAAATATAACATAAATGATATAGTGACCATTCTACAACGAAGAAAACAATTATTCAGTGAAATTATTCATATGATGAATAGTAAGGCAACGAATCGTTTGAAACATCTTACCTTTATACCTGGTTCAAGAAGTAAAGTATCTTTTTCGATTTCAATTTTGATAGCACTTGTACAAAACATAGCTTCCTCTGTTCCTTCGGAATTTGACGATTCAGAACAGGGTCCAGTTCCTTGCACTATTGTAAAGTTTTCGTGGAATACTAAATAGTAAAGACAGTTTCCCAAAAATTCATAACTTAGGCCATCGAACGTTGTATAATGAGGATCACCAGTAGAGGAACATCTAGCTTCGCATTTTTCTTTCGTGCATTCCCATTTTCCTGCAGTGCATTCACTAAAAGAAAAGAGCATAGTGAAAATATTATAGTGAAGGGAGATTTCTTTCGTTAAAAATTTAAAATTCGTACAGAGCGTCAATCGCAATCCACTGGTTTCTTTGGTCTCTCTACTATCATTTTTTACCACACGATGCAATTCATAAACGGTATATCTTAATGAATTATGCTGCTTTATGTATACGCTGTACTGACAAAAGTCACCGGACACCTGGAGTAGAAACAAAACATAGCATTTATTGTCATCATTAGTAAGGTGTTGGTCCACATTTGACCCTAATGCAAGCATTGGCCCTTCTAGACTGCTTCCAACAAGACTTTGAAACACAGCGATAGGTATGTACTTCCATTCAGCACATAATGCCGCCGCTAACTGTTGCTTTGTAGTAGGCCTTGGTTCCAAACTTCGTATCAGATCAGCGCTCTGTGCTGACCAGTCCAAAAACGATATCCCGGCATTTCCGTCAAACCAATTCGTAACAGCCCTTGCTTTGTGGCTGGGTGCGTTATTTTGAATGGGTGTCCGGTGACTTTTGTCAGTACAGTGCATTTTCATATAGGATTCATGCTTATAATTATCATTACAAAGATTTCGCAGGATTTATTAACATTTGTGACTATTAAGAGTTGGAGTTCCTTGTTAGGCGGCAATAGAGAATGAAACAATTGCATGACTTCTAAAAAACTTATTTTGGTAGATAACCACTGAGAGAGACTGGCCTTATTTAATGAGAGTCCATATCAGCACATCAAAAGATGTGCCCTTTCTGGTTATTTTATTCGTTTGTGATTAACAGCTGGATAGCAGAAACTATTTTTCATGGATTTTATGTCTTGCCAATTATGTCTGAGAGCTTCACTCGCATATATCCGTTCAGTAATCTGCAGTCTTCCCTATATTATATCTTACCAGTTTTGATCTTGACTAATAGAATCTTTCCTGGAATTCTTTCGACCAATAGATGTGGTTATTTATTCATTATGTGAGGTGAAAAATGCCTTGGAGAAATTGTGAAAAAGCTATACAACGCTACTTGGAAGTCTCATGTTCAGAGGGTCAAGTCTTCGAACATTAGTTTAGAATCTACCCATATCTCTAGAAATCTTGAATACTCCATCTGAAATTTGTCTTAGGTCAGCAATTCTAATTGGGTGGTGCTTTAATGACACTCCTTTGTTTAACTTTGCCAAAGACTAATACCAACACACATCAAGTTAGCTGGTCTATGTTTGGATTTACTTGTTAGAACTGGCTTGGCCTTAACACTCTAATCTCCGAAGTTCGCTGTCTCAGATTAATGTCCCCAATTTGGCATCTTTCGGATCCGATAAAAGCCAACAGGTTGGTCAGGCCCGAAGAAATTATATATGAACAGAGTTTATCGTATCCGAAACATACACCAGAGGAAACCCCGCGTCTATTCTTGTAAGCATTTACCCCTGTTTAGAAGTCGTCCATGGAAGTTGATTAATTTCATAACTGTTCAGAATTCTGTTGGGATTTCTTGAGTAGGTAAGATAGCAGATGATTATTTGTCAGTTGTGTTTATGTTGTTGTTAGGGAATTCCCGTTACCGGGAGGTCAATGTATCGGTAATTTTGCCTTTCTCTTGGCACCTGCTATGTTTCAGTGTTAGGTTCATTCATCCTGAGATGACTGTTGGAAGTGGGTAACGCAGGTGATATAAGATTGTGAGGAGTCGGTTGTTTGAATTTTCTGGCGAAAGGTCCAAGATTAGAACGCTGCGACAGAGATTGTGAGGAGATACTACGACGCATAATGCATTGTGTTCCCTCTAACCCACTGGAGCATTGGTTTATCTGTAATAATCTGAATCTGTGGAGGATAGCTGAAGAATGGGTCATGGTCCGTTACATACTGAACTAAGATAAACGTTTATCTTTAATTCTGGTACACGTGGAAACTTTTGGGACGAGATATTTAATACCAAAGAACTTTAAGTTGAGAAGCCTGTGTCATCTGGGGATTTAATGTCTTACTCGAGGTCTGAGAAGGAAGCTGGTCCTCATTTACAAATCGACTGGAAGAACGTCCAAGCATTCAGCCTGACATCGATATATAAGAGGATCGAGTTCACAACCAAGCATTTCAATCGACTGTTCTCCGAAGACGTGTTCTAACAACCACTAGGCCACTATCCAGGTACTTCCAGAGTAATGCATTTTAGTTTTAAGTATTGTGTCATGATAGCCAAACAACCACGTTATACGATGTGCAATCGAAAAATTTTCAAGGGATAAAAAGCAAGAACTACAAAATACCATGCATTGCAATCTTGTAACACCCGTTCTCCACTCGAGTATTCTACTTTGTTGTGAAGGCACGGGCAGTCCCTTTTTTCTACGCAGAACCCGTCGTGAAGAACAGTTCCGTCAGGGCAATGGCAGCCATCGATGCAGTGGTCGTCTTCGCAATCATACACAGTGCCCTTGCATGTCTGAGGGCAAGATGTTCCGCAGTCTTTGTAAATCATGCCGTTTGGACATGATAAGGCTTAAAGATGAACGGAAAAAATTAATGTTGGCGCATTAGTATATTAAAAATAATTGTTACGCCACAAATTAATTTTTAGAATGAGTTTTGTGCGGCGACGCTCGAAAAAACAAACAGATCATTCAAAAGATGTGTCTTACGACAGGTATCCTCATTCCTCCAGCCACCATCTATTTTGCCTCCAAGTCTGTTGCATTCACGGAAGTATTCTGCTAATGAATTACAATAACAAGAGTCCTCTAATGAATTACAGCTACAATGATCCATTCTGCATGCATCGTAATACGATTTGGGATTGATGATCTGTAACAAAGAAAGAAATCACATATTTTATTCTAATGCTGTATTTGGTTCATGGAAGTATCACTTCCCAAGGTATGAGGGGTCACTGGACTCAGTGAGTTTGCCCAGTGCGTATAGCAACCTGCGACATGTAGGCGGTGCAGGTTCCATTCCTCCCTGGAAGTATTTTTCTCTCGTCTGTGTCATTAAAACTTTCCTTGTGTGTGTATGACCATTCACTTTACGTTATTTGGCGCAGCATGGTCAAATATGTTCCTTGCGCCATAAGACCCAGCCCAATTAACCAACCAACCCATAATCTGATTTTCTTAAGTACCACCAATACCTGGATTGCTTGGGGTTTTATGAAACAAGGGCTATATTTGACCAAGCTAAATCAAATACAAGCCGGACAACGTCAATAATGGACATACACACACGAAGAAAGTTCTACTGACATGGAAGAGAGTTACATGAAGGGTAAGTTACAGAATCTAATCTGCACCGACTACAACTCACCACTAATACATGAAATTCTAATATTTATCAAGAGGAATTGTTTTACAAAAAATTGAAATTGTGTTGGGGAACAACAATTATTTATTAAATTATTCATTTATGCAATAAAATATTTTTACAAAGGGATTTGCGGTAGATAAAATTAAATTCAGATTGGCATTAAATTTACCAAGCCATAAATTTTATGACTAAACTGTGCCTCATGTCTGTGCCTTTGATATGAGAATCACCGATCGAAACTGTTCTAATGCAATTGAGTTTGTTCCACGTGTTTTCAAAATTAAATTGAATGTTGCATTAAAACTTACAAAGAGTGTATCCAATGAAAGGGCATCCTTAAGATACTTATATTTTACACTTTTTTCGTCTAATATGCCTATAGAACGTATTAAAATGATGGTTTACAACTTTTCAGTAAGAATTAGGAGAACTTTACTTAATTCTTCCAGTGATAAAATTTATTGCAAAGTCTATTAATTTTCTTTTTTACTATTAAAATAAAACTCAAAAGTCTATTACAGTTGAAAACAGCTAAAACAATTCCAACAAAAATTTCCAAATTCATTTATATTTCTGTTAAATTGAGCCTTACTTATACATTGATAAGTAATTATTTTCTAAAACAAAACAGTAAACAGGATTATACTTATAAAACCGCAACTGTAAGATTTCATTATAACAATGAAAATATGATTGATGTAATTTAAATCTATAGTGCAATCAATCATATTTTAACTATTTGGTGAAGAACGGTATTTGTACTTTCGACAATGTTATCTTAGTTAATAAGATAACATCGTACATAAAATGAGTCGCAGAGGACTTTTTCTTTTACTTTTTTAAGGCAGGCTTTAATACTTTATTCATAACAATTAGTTCATAACAATTAGTGTTTATTTAAAAGCTCATTTGATTCCATATTATCCTATTTATTCTATATTATTTCATATTATTCTACCTGATGACAGTCTTGATATTTATCATCGTATATAATTTTACATAAGTGCTCAGCTTTCAGTGATTTTTCCGTGCTTTCTGAACATGAATCTTTAATCACAGCATTGCCTTCACATCGCTCTGAAAACAAGATAAAATGCATATCAATATTAATTGAAAAACAGTTTTTAAAGATGAGTCATTTGTTCTAAATGGCATTCATTTTAAGAAAAAGAAGTGAAAAGAAAGAAATTGCATGGCTCATGATTTACAAACTCTTATATTTAAATAAAAAGCAACACATTTTCCATCAACTTGACAAAAATATTTTCATTAGATTTTTAATATAAACAAAAATAAATAAAAATATTTAAATGTTTTTTTAATAAAAATAAAAATAAAATAAAATTTTCAAATTCTTTTTATGTAAAGCAGTTATTTGAACATTATACCCTTAAATATTATTTCTTTGTCCATTTTTACTCGTTATATATAGCATTTTCTATACATATGTGAAAAATTATCTTTCAAAAACAATCAACTCTTAAGAGCTATGACATTTGGAATCGAAAAGTAGGGCGTGATGTTCACTATTAAGGAATTCACATCACAGCTTTGTGGAAACTAGACCCAAGGAGAAAAGTCCTCTTATTTAAGATACAAGGTAGGTAGGTAATTAACATCGCACTGGAGTAACACAACGGGCGGTCCGGGATCAATGCCGAAGGAAAAGATCCAAGGACAACGCCTCGTAATTTTGAACCACGGTCAGATGACGAGAACAACACTCGAGCTGACAACACACTCTCCAAACTTCCACACTATGCCAAAGCGAGGAATTGTGGTCACGACAGATTTAATATGCACCAGCCCCCTTGTACACTACGGTCTTTGGGATGGATCGAGTTTCGAACTCAACCCTATGATTGCTAATCCGTTGCTCTTCCAACTGGGCCAACTGAGCAGCCCTCTAGATACAAAAATCTGCTATAGTTGTACGGATTTATCACTTGAAAGAATGATTGGAATCAGGTGTCCCTTCCAAACTTCGCCGATTTAACCAAAGGATGTTGCATTTTACAAATACTTTTAAAAGGCTGTGAACAGTTTTTACAGTTTTATAAACCAAACTATCAGCGTTGAAGTTTGACGTCTTCATATATTTAATTTATAGAGTTGTAGCAATTAAACGGCCTTAAAAATTCCTGATTAGATACCCAATCAAATCATATTCCATATGCATTGTTTTATTGTAGTTTAAAACAAGCACTTACTTTTACTGTAACAAAAGAGCAAACAAATTGGAGGTGATCTTATTTAATAGTAAAAGTGTGGTTTCTTAACTCAATTGGAGATTTTTGACTCAACATAGCACTCTTATACATTACCCCCTAGATGTTCCATTGCCCAACTGTCGACGAAAACCTCCACGTTATCGGTGAGGCTGCCATCAGGAGTTTCGAAATCATTCAGAGTAGAGCCATCGAATTTGCCGCACAATCCGCAAGTCTTATTCTTCAACTGATTTGTGGCTTTTACTAATATTGTGTTCTTCCTGTCCCACTTCAATCTAAAAAGGGATAATGCATCGTATATTACTTGATAGCTGTACTAGATAAACAGTGCAACGTGAAAGACATACATTTTTAATTCTTTACGTTTTAGTATGGTTTGAGAAATAAAAATTGAAAGCTGTTTCAAAATGAATTTAAATATATGAGCAGCTTAAAAATAAGTTAAAATTATTAATGGGTCTTTACCCTCGATACATGATTATTTATTTTCTCTTTTTACTTTCCATTGGAATTTATCTATTCCCTCAATAATATTTCTTAGACTTTTATACATTGTATCCATCTCGGAATCTTATTAAATACATGCTAAACCATTTCTGATACATTAATACATTTAGAATAGATGAAATTTAACATAACTACTTTATCTTTATCCTATCATTAAATTAGATAACTTATTTATGAGAAAAATTCTTCGATGTAAAACCAACATTACAAACGTATAACCATTTCAAATCGTAGAAAATGGTTTTAAAATGTACTTCACTGAGAAGGAAATGTTTGTTTTTAACGTAAAATCTTTTAAGTTAATGACAACAGACAACTGCAAACTCATTTGAAAAGTATGCATCAATTTACTCATACTAAAATGCCATACTTAATACAAGAAAAACTGGTGTTTATCTGTGTAAAGCTTTACATGGGTAGTGAAAAGTGCATATCTCAGAAATATTTCAATGTAAAATAAAGAATAATCTCTAGATATATCATTGATTTGTGAAATAAACTTTACTTGAATCCCAAGGAACTGCTCACTGTCACATAATCAGATAGCATCTGGAAAAGCAAACCATTAACAGCAACTGGTACAGGAAAGGTTTTCCCTTCATTCTGGACGGACGCACCACCATCACCATTCGATAACAGAAACTTTTCCAACCCGATGTAGATTTTAATCGTCGTTTTGCAAGAAGATACGGAACTGCACAACTCTCCGTTTTGAACATGGATGGCGAATGTGTTTTGCTCACAGTCCTTCGCAAGGAGATAGGTGCAAGGGCCTTGGAAACTGTATATTCCTCCATCGAAAGTGCGGTAGTGAGATGTACTCCAAGCAGCACATACTCCGCTATTGGGACGCTTGGAATTCACTGCTTCGCCTATATTCACAGAATAATTATTTGTAATTGTAGCAGTGGTGTGATCTTTTTGAAAAAGCAGTTGAATGCTACGGTGCTTGTCAAGAAGACAGTATCTAAATTTTGTCTTTAGGGTTAACGATTATTGAAATGCTGTGTTTGGAAGCGTCAGATGCCTCTTAACACTTGAATACAGTTAGGGCCCCTTCACACCAACAGAATACGGGTAAATCTAAATCCAGTGGAAACTGAGACTAGCGAAGATTCGGGAAAGCGCTTAAGAAAGCGCTTGTTCGTCTTAAAACATTTCACACTGCCTGAATCCGGAGTGTTCTGCTTCAATGCGCCCGAATCTACGTTAGTCAGTTCCTTTTGGATTCAGATAGATTCGGATTGACCCGGATTCTTTTTGCGTGAAGGGACCCTTAGATTCCACTCAGTTAACAGTCGGTTGAGTGATTATATTGTTACGTGTTAAGTATCATATACATATGCAGCTTGTAACAACCTTCAACTTGAAAGGACCAAACTTGAAGATACTATTTTCTTGACTAGCATGGTGCAATGAAAAAGGGAACCGCTCGTTTACGTTCGATTCGCAAAATATATATGGAATACGAAACAAATGCATGTGGACATGAAAACCCCGAGTTTTATTTATGAGTTTGAGCTAAGAATTTCGTGTTTAATCGCTGCACTTTTCCTAGAATATTTTCCGCCGTCACATGTGTTTTTTTTTATGCAACTTCTAATGCAGGCGTGGGGCAAGTGCGAATCCAAATATTCAAATTTCATATTGAACCCATTATTGCTGTCCTCAGAATTTTTTTAAAATTTTGTATTTTTACCACACGCTTCAAGACCTTTTACTATTATGCCCCTCTCTCTCCCGTTTGCAATCTTATTTGTGAAATTTACCGTTAGTATAATTTTAAAAGATACCTTCCAATGCTATTTTATGAGGTCGCACTTGCAAGTGTATAGAATAGACTGTTTCTTGTTTGCAATGCGATAGTATTGGCAGTGAAACAGAAGCATATAATTTCACTCATACATTTCTTTGATCTACACAACTTGCCGAAATTCGAAGGGCTCTAGAAGTGAAACTAATCTGTGGAACTCCTTCAAGTATTTCCACCAGATGACAGCCCCTACTTTTTCACAGACACGTTTAATATCCAATGGTACTGGAATGTTCAGCATATCCCCGTGAACGCACTTGCTCTAACTCACGCTATCTAGATTCATTTCAATGAAAACCTATATTGGAATCTATCCAGAAATGTGCGGATTTCTAGAATAACCGAAACCAATGTTAAGGATTTAATCCTTGTCTTCAATTAAATGTTTGATTAGACTTTTTTTAATGAAATTTTGCTCAATTTTTATACAGAAAGAGCTCTCTTGTGATTAAACTTGTGAGTCACTCTCATTTTACTATTAACTATTACCGAACTATACATTTCAAAGATGTTCATATGAATAAAAACACAACACATTGAAACAGCACATAAATACATTCTGAAAAAAAAACCAATACTTCATATGTTTTTTAAATTTTTTTAGTCTAAGATTTTGTTACTCAAAATACCACTTACATTTATTATTGTTCTTATTTAAATAATGTCTAAAAATTCAATACAACGTACCTGCAGAAATAGCGTAAAAGCTTTGCGACGCAGGAGGCTCTATGATGTTAACTGGAATAGACAAAATAGTTATTTTGATGAAAATCAGAAATAAATTAAATATATACAATAATGAGAAAGTTTCTATCATAATGCTTTCAATAAAGAAATGCTACTCACTTGGTATGCATTTCGGGGCAAAACTGGGTTCCCAGGTACCATCAAGGCGGCATTGATATAACTCGGCAGGTTGTGACTCGTATTTAGTTCCTTGTGGACAATTGAGAACGCATATTGTATCTGATCTTGAGTGATTGCAAAACCAATCTGCATTTACATGAAGTCCTTCATTCGGATCGCACATAGAAAGACCTAAAATATATTATATAGCAATGCAAACTTGTATATTTGGTGGCATAAATTGAACTATATAGTTAAATCATGATAAATTCAGTTTTATAATAGATGAAGCATCATCAATTAAAAAGGAAAAGGTAGAACGAACCTAGACTTCTTTGATAGCAGCTCGATGAGCAAAATGTACAGACGTGTACTTTACAGTAATTTTTTGTTTTAAAAGTCGTAAAAATTTACGGCAATTCCTGCCGGCCCTCGCTATATAGCTGTGGCGGCTTTTAGACAGGGCATGATTGTTCACCAGGAACTTATGTCGTTTGGGCATCTATGGTAACTTGGAATGTGTCCTCTGCAGAGGGAAGGTTAGTATGAACTGTGATAATCTTTTGCAATGTTCGGCATTATCAGGGGAAGGCATCCATGCAAGTTATTGAAAGATTAGAGAACTTTTGAATAGCTGGACTCTTGTGGATCTTCTTACTACTTTTTTGTTCTCTGCTTTAACTTCATGTAATAGGTATATCTGTCTGTGCCTTTGCACTTAAAAATATTTTAAGGACGACTTTTTTCTAGCGGCTTATGCGGTTTTTATTCTAGTTTTACTGATGTTTTGCATATGATTATACTGAAGAATATTAAATGTTCTAAATGTAAATGTTTTGTATGCATCCGTGGTGTTGTTCTATAGCTAAATCGGCAGACACATGTGTTTGATGACCACGATATTAACAAAAGAAATCAACGTAAATCTTTTGAAAATGTTTAAAATTTAATTGCCTTTCCATTATTTCATATTCATTATTTTATGGTTACCAAGGGAATTCATAAGAAAAACAAAATCTAAAGTTGTTTTAAAATTCAAAGATGAAAACGTAAATAACTATCTAAACTTAAATGTTTTAAAAATTAAAATTATGTCTTTTATTTTGATCACCCGCAGACGAAAATAAGTTTAAAACAACATTTCATTATATTTCATTTCCAAATTCATTAAATTATTTGAATTTACGTTGGTAACTTGTTACATTAATTTAAATTTTAAAAAAATGTCTTACTGTATTGGCATCTATCCCCTCTGTAATCTGGCGTGCAAATGCAGTGGTTGTCTTCAGAACATTCACCGCCATTTGAGCAAGGTGGTTTGCAAATCGCTGCGAAGATAGAAAAAATTAGTAATTTAATACATACGTAGCTTGTGCCCAAAATTACAACTAAAATTTTAGTGCGAGCGAAACATGAAGGATTTTTTTTTTGTTCCTACTCATAACCGGTAACATAATGCCCCATAAAAAAAGCGACTGCTTAATTTCGACTTGTAGTTTGAGTAATAATTTCCGACATAAAGTTTCCCTTTAAATTTTTTACAAACCTTTAAGATAATTTAATTTTAAATTGGTAATGTGGTGGACATTCATAAAGTTTGTCAGATTAATGAGGAAATATTAATGAGTCATTTTTACAGAATATCAGTATCATCTTAAAAACTTTTTTGTCTTTTTACTGATTAGTAAAAATCCCATTGAAACTACCATCTTCTGAAGAGTATATGATTAAAGTAATGCAATGTCTTTGGGGCATTCGTTGATATAGGTCCTATCTTAGAATCCCCAAAACACGAGTCTTCGTTACTCGCAACCACGAAGCTCCAAGTTTATGATAATTAATCTTATGGAAGCAGATTGGAATATTGTGTATCAATGGATTCTAAGTCATTCCAGAAATCTTGGTAATGCATATGCCGACTAACTGGCGAAAGAAGGCAATAGCATGTCCTAGGGTGAGAAATCTGTAACTTACCAACAGTTTAAAGTAGAGTTATTCAATGCAATAATTTAAATATAAGGAGTGAACACCAGATAAAAGCTGTCGAGAAATCTTGCGAGCAACTGCTGATGAGTAAAATTCCAACCGAGATCCCAAGAAGTGACTTTACAGTAAATTTTAGATTGATGACAAGTCGGCTATTTGTAGAATATCTAAAGAAAATAGGAATAAAGGACACTGAATCTTGTCCGCTTACAACTCCAATACAATTATGGAGGCCGATAATCTAAATAACAATTGAGAATTTTTCTGCTTTGTGGAGGCCCCTTTCCAAGTGGGCTACAAACCGGTGTCTCTACTAGACGGCAAGAGAAATGGACAGCATTCAGGCCTTCTGGGATAGGATTAAAAATCAGCTTCAGGTTCATATTTCCAGAAGGCTCCTGCTCAAAATAGTATAATTCATACTCGTATAAATATTTCTATCGGCTTAACAGCATATCATTGCTTATACAAGACAATTAATTTTTCTTACAGTTTTGTTAATGTTTGAAGGGTAATAAAACATTTTATTTTAATTTAAAGAATGACAGTTAATAGTCAGAATCTATATCTAGTCTTCAGAGATATATTTATGAAATAAACACTTTTCAAGTTAATTTTTCAACTTCAAATGCAATCTTTTAAAACTTGTTATAAATATATTCTACGAAAGAGGATATTTTTTAAATTTCAACTGCAACCTTTTGAAACTTGTTATAAATATATCCTATGAAAGAAGTATGTACTCGAGTTGGAAAGGTAGAGAAAATAATAAAACTGCTCACGTAAACAATCTGGAAATGAAAATTCTGGAGTCCATTTTCCAGAATTAATGTCACAAAGGTGTCTTGCTTTAACCTTGCCATTTGGAAACTGATAACCATCATCACATTGCACTTTGCAAACGTATCTGTTAGTGGGAATAAAAAAAAATGTGTATTAGATACGAATTACAGCATCAATCTATTTCATTAAGCGTTCGTTTAATCGTTATACGGAATACGTAAACGTAATTCGAAATACGTAACACCTAAATAAAAGTGAAAGATGAGTATTATATCCATCAAAGATTTAAAAATAAGTATTATTCATCAAAATCAAACCTTTATAGTTTTGTGACTATGGTTAATATTTATCCTTCGACTGAAAAAGAATGGTTAAATTAATTTCAAAAGAATTTAATTTATTGTAGAATTTCCAATATTTCTAAATATCTTAAAAAGCCTCCATATGTGTAGCCTTATTTTTTTACTGACTGTATATATTAGTTTTTATATAGAATGATTTTTATTGACTGAATAATCGTTAATATTATTGATAGTTAAGAATTAATTTTAATATTGAAAGAAATTAAAAACATATTTGTCAAAGAATAAATTTTTATCTTTAAACCATTTGAATCCAATGCAAATCATACTTTGCAAAGATGAGAACTTTGTTGCACAAGGTTTAAAGACAAGACATTACAAATTAACACCAGTCATTAAATCTCTGCAAGATGTGAGCTCCAATAGCTATAATGAATTCATATAGCTTGCATTAGACACTTCCTTCAGGATGGAGAAGTATATATAAATGTCATAATTTTCATTAACATTACAAAAGCCCATTGTGTTGCTCCAGTGCGACGTTAATTAAATACCTACCTACCATTAACATCACAACCAAAGGATTGGGTTAGTATATTCTGAGTCTTAGGTCAAGTGGATAGGTTTGCAAACCCCTATAATATTAACAGATCCTTTATGCCTGGATTATCGCACCAGGATTGGTTTATTGAGGAAACACTAGAAGTAATTTCATTCCTTGCGAAAAACATCTGAGAATAATCGTTAAATCCAAAAGAAACTCGAACGATGTTTTATAAATTTTAGAAAACATTTTATATTAGTTTTTAGAGGACTAGAGATTATTCAGTTCTCTTGTTTAAAGCTATTTTTGCTGGCTTAGTAATTGCATGCGTATAAAAGATTGAAATAGATACTTTAAAATTTTATAATGCCAGTACGATTCGAATTGAAAAATTTCGTTTGAGCTTAAAGCTTAAAACATCATCAGCACTTCTTAAAATTAAAAAAAAAATTGAAATCATGTTGTTTTATAACATAGTAAATAATTTATTTATTGCGAAACGAAACATGAATTTAACATACTTGTCTGCTTTCTTCTTGTGCTTAGAACACAGCATTTCTCCATTCATGGGAGGAGGAGGCTCTTCACATAAATGCACTACAAGAAAAAAATGAAAATGAAATCAGAATTATCAAAGAAAAATGCTTGAACAGTATATCAGAACAATTTTTTATATAAGAAAATATTTTTTATTGCTTTATAACTTCTTTTACAAAAATGTAAACTTTGAGTTTGGCTATTTGGCGATTTGCTTGTCTGATATAAATATCATCTGATGTCATCAAATAATACACTCATTTTAAATGTATATATACATTTATTTTAAGGATATTAATAATCATCACAGATCATTTACAGATTTTACTGTTTCCATTAAGGTAAGAAATTGCCTATGAAATGTTTGCACGCATCTTATTGGATCTGTTTGCTACTAAAGTCATTAATCTATATCATATTCACAAAATATCATCTTCGAGAAATTAATATTTAATACTTACAATCATCAAAATCACTATGAGACATGAATGCCATATCTACAATAAAAAGTAAAACAATTAATTATATTTCAAGATGAAAAAAGTATATCTAAAGAATATCATCATAGGAAGAAATATCAATTTTTCCAGACAAGATCGTTCCTTTACATAAAGTATAGATACATAAACAAAGACAAAAAATAAACAAATTTAGTCTGCGCGGCTAAAAACAATCTTTTCAATGTTTTAGACATTTATGTTGTGGTTTTACTAAAATAACTATTTTAGCGTTGGGAAATTGCCAAATGTGAAAATAAATTCTGGGATTACCATCATGATGTTCTGCATCATGATGTTCTGCCTCATGATGATCTCCAATGACATTCCTAAAAGAAAAATACGAATTAGAAGGCAACTTTTAATACATTGAAATTGTAAAACCTATATTTTTATGCAAGCTTCCTAATATACTCTGATATCTTAAAATTAAGAACTTAAAATCACATGTATGATATGGGTACTGATGTATAAAATTATAATATATATAAATATGAATAATTAAAAAACCTACTACTTTTATTTATGTAATTACAATAAGCAAACTGAGAATATGTGAGTCCTAATATGACTCCAGTGTATATTTGTCAGTGAATGGTTTGGAACTATAAGAATTTGTTTATTTTGTTATATTTGTTTACTAAAAGAATCCCGGTTTTTCTCCTTTTTGATTGCCTTATGCAGTGCGAAATTTTGGTTTGTCCTCAAAACACCTTATAAAGTATTCAAATAAATTATCAAGCTGATTACTACGAAATCACTGATTGAATAAGTAGCAAACAAAAACACAGTAAGCACTGAAGCAACACAACGGGCTACTGGCGACGGTCCGGTATCAATACCGAAGATAAAGATTCGAGGACAACACCTCGAAATTTTGAACCGCGGTCAGAAGCCGACATGAGCTGCCACCCCACTCTCCAAACTTAAACAATCCATCTTCCAAACAACACACCACGCCAATGCGATTTTTTTTAGCTCAAATAAGTAGAACTAGAAGGCATGAGGCAAATTAGAGGTGTCAGTTCAATGTTGTTTTAACTAAATTTCTTTTTTTGTAATTTTATTTTACCCTTCCAGTATTATATTTATTTTCATGTTAATGGGGTTTAGCAAAGTTTTTGAAGTATCAAAGCGAGACATGATTCAATAAAGATTGAAAAAAAAATGATGCAAAGATTTAAATCTCTCAGTATTTATAATTGGCCACAGAAACTACGAACAGAATACGTACTGAAACATTTTTGCCAGTGCCATAGCTAGATATGGGGGAGGAAGGCCCAAGCCCTCGAAAGTGTGGGTTCCTTATTTCTAATCTATTTACAGATTAGATATAAATATTTTGAATACTTTTGCAATATTCTTTAAGTTTAGTATTAATTAATTATTAAAATTATCAATTTATTATAATTTTGAAAATCATGAATTTGTTTTGTCACTGACATAACTTTCTCCCATATTCGCATTACTACTTATCGCTTCAAAGTTTCAAAAAGACAAAGTGAGTTTTGGGAAATGATTATGCTTTTTATATTCAATATAAGAATTTACAATACTGCGAAGTAAATTTTTGCAGTGTTATCAATAAGATGACTTTTTTATGTTTACAATAATCTCTTATTTTTTTGACTAGTGACAAAAAATCTAAAAATTTTTAGGGAAATAATATTCGTCCAGATTTTCATTCGGAATAACAGCTGAATTTCTAACTTTGGGCCTCCTCTGAAATGAATTCATGGCTACGCTTCTGATTTGTGTAGCCACGGTATCCCGGTTGGAAGAGTAACGGATTAGCAACCGGAGGGTTGCGAGTTCCAATCCAACCAAAGACCGTCGTGTACAAAGGGGGCTGGTGCACGTTAAATCTGCCGTGGCCTCAAATGTCCACACGTTGGCGTGGAAGTTTGGAGAGTGGGGTGCCAGCTCAGGTGTGACCTCGTCAACTGAACGTTATTCAAAATTAGGTGTTTTCCTCGGATCTTTCCAATCGGGTTTGATCCCGGACGATCGCCAATAGCCCTTTGTGCTGCTCCAGTGCGACGTTAATTAAAATTCTTACCTGATTTCTGTTTAATAGTTAACTCACTACTTTGCTTAAAGCTTAACTTTAATGTGAAATAAGACATGAATATATTCCAATCTAGAATAGTGGTTCAAGATTTAACAGTAGCCGATTTCAGTTGCTCGAAACTTGTAAAAACAATTCATATTTTAGTAGAAATTACATTTCCCAATATTTAAAATTTTTACCGTTCTTGAAATTATTTCCAGTTTCAATAAAGCATAGAATTTTTTCAATGGAGCATAAAAATAATGAAGTAACAAATAAATTATTTTTAACAAGTGGTTTGTGTTTTAAGGGTTTTGGAGAATTCATTTATTAATCTTCTGAACGTCAAGAGATTTTCGAATAGTATAGTATTTGATTTTTCCCACAGCACACGACTAAATACCCATATCTATTGGTTTAAAGAATTCTAGGAAGATTCATTGGTCAAAGTCAAAATAGTAGTAAGTCATTCAAGGAAGACTGCAGGTTACAGAAAGGAAGTATGCGTGTGATCCCTCAGAGAATTAATTATTATAATGTGTTAAATATATGTTAAAATAAATGTTACCAAAGGGAAAGGTATGTTACTAAGGGTTACTGCATAATCCAGATTTTTCAAGAGAGCAAGATCAAAGAAAACAGGAAAACAAATGACAAATAAGGTTCTTTCTTAATTGCATTTAATTCCATTATTTACTTAATATTTAAAAAATCAATTTTAGTAATGCTTGTAAAGAATCGTCACATCAAGTATTCCCATAAACATCTAACTGTGACCATTAACTTCCTATATAAGCCGGATGTTATTGCAGTTTAAAACATTTTAAAATTAATTTTCAGTTTATAAAAAACATGCGAAAAAACAATGCACTAAGAGAAAGAGGAAAGAAACGTATGCGAAATAACTGAACTTACTGTAAGCTTATGAATGCCCAAAACGCAACCCAAAGGTGAAACGAAACAAAGCTGCTGCGCAACATATTAGCTGCATTCGTCACCAACCAACGTATGAAGTGTAATTAAAAGATGTATGGTTAAGTCACAACTCGGTGAAGCATATCTCAAAAAACAACGAACTCTCCAGGAGATTTATAAGACGCGCTTTCAAGAATTTGAAGGTATCTCTATACCCTCGCCGGAAGCATGCATGTTCGGTGATAGCAGAAAACTTGTGTCTTTGCTTTCGCTTACAAAATATCAGAAGTTAAAAGGTTTCATTTCCGCCAAATTGAACATTCTGCCGACACGACATCCTTTTTTCGGTCGATAAACGCTTCAAGTCGGACATCCTGTCTTCCTCAAATACGCTATCTTTGGGGACTGTTCTATTAGTTTGCATCAGTTTCTGTTTCATTTCAGGAAAACTGAAAAAATTCTCGAGAAATGCAGGGTGAAATACAGGAAAATTTATTGTCTTCAGAGGGATGATGGGAATCCCAGTTCAACGGAAATTTCAAACGTATATTCAATCTTAGTTTGTCTTGGTTAATACGGTCATTTTTGGCATACGCGAGGTTGTCTTAATATAGAATTCTATCGAAATACTTCGAATACATGAAATGAATTTGATTGTTGAATATGCGTGAAGTTAAACCTTTTAGACCGAACATTAAAAAAACAACTGCAATTCATAAATTTTCAATGTTAATATATGATAATAAGAACGTAATAATGAATGAATCAATCAATATTTTGGGATTTGGAGAAAAACAAATTTTAAATTAGGTTCAAATGTAATTCAATACTTATTCTTGGAAGTATAAAATTCTAATTCTTAGGACTTGGTAAATATGAAATTCATGTTCTTGATAAAATTGAAATTCTTGTTTTGTAGGAGGGTGCAATTATATTTCAATTTATCGAAATTGTATAGAATCTAATGTTAAATAAATATAATTTAATTGAAATAATTCTCTCGCCTCTGGTCCGGGAAGAAACTTATTTTCTAACATGTTTAGGTAATAGCGATTAATGCGAGTGATCACCAAAAATAAGTTTCAAAGTCTTTTATGTCCTATATATCATAGAAACAAGGATATACTAAGGATACTACGTTCCTTGGTTCTCTGGAGAACATTCGGCTTGGCAAAATTTGTGATTAAAATATCAAGCTATGGTAATCAGTACCGAACATTTAAATTTATCAGGCAGTGGGAAAACATCCGAAGGCTAAAAACAGGAATGCGTGGAGAAAATGAAACTGATCAATCCGAAGGCAGACAGCTTTTCCTTGGTTGTTGTTCCCAACCGACAAGCTAGGAGCCGATACGAACCTAACCGATAGCAGAAGCTCAATTTAACATCTGAGTAATTGGTAGAGTGCTATCGACAAAACAAGTGTACACATCATTAAAACACTGAAGAAATTGTCTCAAAACCGTGAAATATACATTCAGAGGATCCCTTTCCACATTAGTCGACTAATATGAAACAGAAAACTGGCAAAAGAGGGTTGTCTAGAACCATTACCATCAACTTTCACGTCGGTTGGGTTTTATGGCTCAAGGACCATATTTGGCCAAGTTGCGCGAAACAAACAAATCTCTGATTCCATATCATGAAAAATCCTGAAGTGAAGAGAAAGGGCTTATATTTTCGAATTCTGCTTTCAAAATTACATTAAAATCACATAAAGAAACAAAAACAACTTTATCATTGCAGACCTGATTGAAAGATTTCCATAGGAATGCTCCATTTCTGTATGACATCATTTCAAAAATCAAAACTACTTGAATTCTTTGCTACGTAAAACTAAGTCTACACATGTGGCAAAAAATCCAAGTATTTCGAAAAAGAGCTATATTTTTGCGAAACGCATCTTCAAAACGAAATTTCGGATGAACACTTTCCCCCGAGTTAGCAAAGGTAATGAGCAGGATGATATATGCGAATTATTTGAATAGGCAGCTGTTATAGACCTATTAATTGGAGAATACGATAGGTAGGTAGGTATTTAATTAACGTCGTACTGGAGCAACACAACGGGCTATTGACGACGGTCCGGGATCGATCAACATCGGAGGGAATGATCCGAGGACAGCACCACGTAATTTTGAATCACGGTCAGATGACAAGGTCACACCTGAGCTGGTATCCCTCAAAATTTCCACACCATGCCAACGTGGACTTTCGAGGCCCCGATAGATTTAACGTGCACCAGCCCCCTTTGTACACGACGGGTTTTGATTGGATTCGAACTCGTAACCCTACGGTTGCTAGTCCGTTACTCTTTCAACCGGAGAATACAATGAAAGGTTGACTTTGATAATCCGACATCAAATCTGATTCCCAAATTAGCATTTCAGCCGTACAGTTGATATATCAAGGCACCTAAAGAACTCTGGATGGAATTGATTGAGCTCTCAGATGACATTTAAAGTTGATGCTAAGATCCGATGGAAATTTGGAAAAATGCAGAATACCCATATCATGGGCAACATGCCCAAAAAATGCGTTCGTGTTTTAAAACCACTTACTGCTGCGAATCTACATTCTACTACCTAACCCAAATCAAGATAATTGGTCACAAATGACGGATACTCATCGAGAGGTCAATTGAAACTGTGGACCTCCATGCTGCAACCAGATATTCCAATATAAAGCAAACACAAGTCATTAGAAGATTAGTAAACATTAAAATTAAGAAATGAATTTCATTTTTTGAATTTATTAAGTACATATTTGTAGTTTTTACTAAGTAATGTTCACTTTTAAGTATATTTAATTAGATTCTCTTGAATGCGGCCATATATTGTAGCTAAATGAATATGGCCTTTCAACATGAAAAGGTTCCCCACTTCGGACTAGGTCAAGTAGGAAAGTAAGAAAAAGACGCACAAAATAATTGCTACTTGACTGCATTCCATTTCATAAAAATCAATACTTTTAAGCAGATATTTTTCTTTTGGAGAGTATTTATTTGTATGATAATGAATGTGACTTGAGAGACTACCAAAACTATTTTATTGTATCTTTTATACAATTTCAAATTAAAACCAGTAACTCATTTCCCTAAAATCAATCACGAAAAATTAATGTTAAAATAAAATTATAATTTAGTTCTTTTTTGTTTCACAAAAATACTTGACAGCATATTAAGCATACTTCCATAGCAAAAGCCATTAGGTCTGACAATTTTAAGACAAGTTTACAAGCACGTCCGCTAATAATGCAGAGTAACGTGCACAGCTGGTTTGTCACTCTACCGATACTTTTTGCTATACAAGAGCTATTTCGACGTAATGTGTAGACATGAAATTTCAATTTACAAAAAAATGTTTGAAATTAGGGTTTGTGGTTAAAAACTGCTTTTTTGTGTACTAACGTTATTTTAAAGGAAACTATTGTAGTTGTACTACTTGCCCCATAGTATCATTGCAAAATATTTATATTAAATCCTGACAATATGAAGTTATCTTTTTATTAAAATCTATAAATACAAGTGTTGACAAACCTAATTTAAGATATTTAATACATTTTGCTGGATTAGCACCTAGATGCTTAGAATCCGGATCTAGTGGCCAATACATATCCATCTTGCTGTGTAGATTGTTTATTATGATCCGAACTTGGGGTTCATATACATTTCTTAAACTTTGAGAATTTTGACATTTTCCAGAGGCATTTTTACGTCGATTTAATAAAACAATTTGAATTGTCTTCGGACAGTGCTTTCAACACTTGAAGCCTCATTGCCGGGTGCCAAAATAGACTTAAAAAGCAGTTCATTATGGCTACTTTGTTGAAAGCTATGTTTAGCATAATCGAGTCTGGGGAAAGAATCCCTATTATCCAATTTTAGAAGTGAGTGTGTGGTAGGGTAGTGAATAAAAGAATTCAGAGTTTTACCAATTGTACGGTTGCTGATATTCTAAATCTTTTATAATACCACCTGGCAGAACTGATTGTAATTTTAGAGAACAATCTTTCCTTAGACTTGAGTTGGTTGCATTGTATTTTATGGCACAAAGGCCATGCTGAGTCAGACATCAAGTAATGGACATACACAAGGAAGTTTTACTTACACAGAAGAGAGAAATACACCGAGAAGAATAGAAACTGCGCCGTCTACAACTTGCTAGCGTAGTGGGCATACTCACTGAGCCACGATGGCCTAATTGTACTTATGGGAAAATATTACATGGGAATCTATTTTAAGATTTAATGTTTCAGTATCATTTTAGCTTAGCAAATTCTCACAATTTACCTATACAATGGACATAAAATATTAATGACTGAGAATACAATTTTTAGAATATTTAAAAATGAGAAAATATTGTGAAATTCCTTTATCTAATCTTTTACTTATTTGGGAGAAAGGAGCTTTACATTTTTTTTCTCAAAAATTATATTTACAAATAAATAACTAAGCAAATATTTTGAGTTCAATACAGCAGTTAATACAATAAGGGTTAAAATCGAATTTAAAAATGAAACTGATTTTTCACAAGAAATTTATATGAAACAGATTCATTATAAGAAAATTAATCACAAAATGGGGTTTTGACTCAACATAATTGCCAATGCATAAAAAATTATTTATACAAGTGATATGCTACTTCACTTTTTGCAATTTTAATGTTTGAGTGGGAAAAATAAATTTTCTTAATACTTTTTTTGCGATTTTTTCAGGGAAATGTAGCCTGAACTCTGCTTTCAATAACATAGAAAACTTCCAAACATTTTCTTCCAGAAATTTCTTCTAACACAAAATCATGCAAAGCAAATCATGAAGTATTAACTTTTATTAATACCATATTATGAAATTCAACATTTTATACAGTATGTACATTCACATTTTTGATGCAGTTTTTAAATTATAGTATACATTACAAGTACAATTAAATGCCACGAACAAAAAACAAGAGGCATTATCACATCAATACTTGTAAATTATAAATAACCAAGGTCAATACATTTCGGAACACTAATTAAGTTTCTCATCGCAATTAATTCACACTCCAATTATTGTGACAAACCCCCATAGCAGCAATAAAAAAATGTCAATTCATTAAAAGATTACACTTCCAGTTAAAAAAATTAATCTGTATTAAAATAATTATGCGAAATTTCCTATTTACTGCTTTAATTTAGTTTCTAAACACTTTTCATTCCATTGAAGTGTAATGATACAGCATGAAGAACCATTAACCAATCTAAGAACAAGCAAATAGATTTCCAGTTTCTGAATGAATCATTAAATAAATGGATGTATAAATTAAACGAGAAATAAAAGTGGTTTACATTATTTTTCTTCTACTCATTCTGCAGCTCCACAAAAATGAGTACCTGCCTTTCTCAATCAAAACAATACTTCTATAGGTCTTGGTAACAGGGTTAGAAATTAGGAGTAGAAAGTAAGGAGTCAATGGCACTTAAATATTTCCCTGGGTTAGCCAAAATACAGTGGTACCTTGAGATACGAGTTTAATTCATTCCATGACCGAGCTCCTAAGTAAAAATGCTCATATCTCAAATCAATTTCCCCTATTGAAATGAGATTAATTCGTACCAGTCCCCAAAAAAAACCACTCCAATTTTTTATAATGTACAAATATTGTAACTGGAGTAAGAGCTTTTATCGAGTCCTTCTGATTCAGAATAGTACATATTGTAGAAGTACGTAGTGCAACCGTACTGTGTTGCCAAGTCCATTACTCTTACGCCTTGCTCATGTTGGTCTATTATCTCTCTTTAATTCCATGGATATTACCTTTTTCCTTTTCGCACTCACCTTCTTTGGACTCATGGTTATACGAAAAAAATTAGCTAAATAACTGTACATACACCGTTTTCAGAATTGACGCATCTGGTCGGAGAATAGAAAAATGAAAAAAAAGAAGAAAGGGACTCGGGCCTCCCTGTGGCAGTTGACAATAAATGTCAAACCAAATTAAGAAATTGATTGATTTTGTGACAAACGTTAACTGTCATCAGGTGAGGAAACCATGCGAATTGCGCAAGACTGCAATCTGAGCGGAGGTTGTGACATCACCGAAGCAGGCTCGTATCTCAAATTCTGGCCTGAACTTTGATGACTTATTTGCAGTCTTTTTGGTTTTAGATCCGTATTTTGCATTTATAGTACAGATAGTTGTATTTACAGACAATTAGAGTACAGATTTTTAGAAGAATGATTGCTCAGAATATGAATTACCTAAGAGAAAATATTGAGAAAAGTTAGGCATTAAAAACAATGACTGGGTCTAAAATCTTGTTAATAAAAAAAAATTTTAAAGGTGCAAAATACGACTCACTACTAATTTAAAACCCTGTTTGCCTGTTGGTAGGTATCATATTCCGATCTTTCACTTATTATTCTGAAGATTTCGCATTTCAATGAGTCTGGCTGATATTTATGAAAGCAATTCTTTGAGACACTGTCTAGAAAAGCATCTTTTGATCTAGTTGCATGCTATGTTTTCTTTCCTGATTTCAAAAGCAATCTGTAAATTTAAATAATCTTTTAGATTATAAATAATCTGAATTAAAAAAACAAAATTTCTGGGGATTATTTCAGTTCTCCATGAGTCTTAAGTAAATTTAAGGAGCTTTCCTAATGAAGAACGCTTTAAATAAATTTATTTCTGTGAGTTTTCAAGAATTTCCACGAAATGTATGAACCCTGATGAAAATTTTTTCATGATCAAATTAAATGTCAACAAGAAATAAATACATACAAAAGCAAAATAGAATCATTGACTTGTGAGATTATTTAAATTGGCATCATTTGAAAAATTATTTTTCTATGATGTTCATTACAGTATGTATAACTAAAAATAAACGCCACAACTACAAACAAGTCTTGAACTGCTTTAAGAATCTATGGAAAATTGGAAAGTCAGAACAAAAAATGAACAATATTCAACTCAGTCAATATTCATGTTAAGAAACATAAATTGGTCAATGTATTTTGGCTTGATTAACTTTCGCCTCTGTGAAAAAATACGACCTTTCTTTAAAAACACTCTCTCTGGTGGAATTGATGTAGCAGGCACACACAAAATGTTTCTTGCCAGTTTGGCAAGTATAGGAAACTGAGCTTGACCTTGGGTTTTCCACCATAAAAATGGATTCTTCTTCCTGTCCAGCAGAGGTTCTTCAAGATAATTTTTAATTTCATTATTTATGACCTCGTCAGTTCTAGAAGGTGCTTTTTTGGGTGTGGCTTTTCTCTCAAATCCTTCCCATAAACTATCAGTACAGGATGATACTTCCTTGCAGTCCTTTTCCAAAGAATGATCAGACATAGAATCATTTGAAACCTGCTTGCTTGCTTCAGTTGTTAGTTCCTGAATTGCTGTTTCAACAGCTACTTCTGACTGGAAGGCTATATTCTTGAATCGAGGATCCAATACTGTAGCCATAGCTAGAATTAAATTGTGCTCTACTTGGCCCAGACGTTTACGAAGGGCAGCAAGAATGTCTTTCCTTACTTTCTCAACACTATTTAAAGTTAGTGTATTGCAATTATTTATTAGTGAGTTTAAACCTAAAGTTACTGGTATGACCTTGGATGCAAACTGGTATGGTTCATTGCACAGTTCAAGAATGACTACTTCAAAAGCCTTCAGAAGGCTGATAGTTTCTTCAATTGCTGTCCAGTCATTTTTTGTCAAGACTTCAACTGACATAGAGAAGTTTGTTAAAAGTCTTGTTAAAACATTTTTCAAAGTAGCTATCCTCTGCAACATGTAAAATGTACTAATCCATTCATTTGGATGGTCTTTCTTAACTTTTAATGGGTACTTCACATCAACAGCAGCATTGATATCTAGTGTTTGACTCTGAGCATGCTGCATCTTCAGATTCTTATCATGCATTTGGGCCTCAAGCAGTTGCTGTTTCGCAGTGTCATTGCTACGAAGAAAGCTAACAACGTTCCTACACTTTGCAACAAGTGCTATTAATTCAGTAGAAGATGACAATGAAGTGTTAATAATGTCATCTAATATGTGAGCAAAGCAAGTTATATTAGTCCATCCTGTTAGCTGTGATGTCTTGGTCATGATATCACTACCATCATTGACAATACACATAACATCCATCGATAGGTCCCACTGTGAAATACTAGTCACTATATTGGTCATAAGGTACTCAGGATTAATATCATTCAAACCAATAGTATTCAATGCATAATGTTTATATTGAAAATCATTTGCTACAAAATGAGCTGAGACTGTCAGAAAATTCATTTCATTATATCCAGTCCATACTTCAACAGAAGTATGAACCTTATCAGCATCTTTCAACATATTTTGTACCTTTTTGTACTCTATATAATACTTTTTAGGTATATGATCAATAAAAAAGTCTTTGATTGATGGCAATTTGTAGGAGGGTTCAAAGGTAGCAACCAGTTTTTTAAAACCTGTCCCTTCTAGTAGACTAACAGGAAGCATGTCTACAAGCAGCATTTCAATAATTCTCTCAGTCACATTTGCCTTTTTAGACACAGATGATGTATTCTCAATTGCTATTTGTGGTACAATACTTATAGCCTGATTTCGAACTCGCTTTTTTTCAGAGGCAGATGGTTTTGGAAGCTTGTTGGAAAGATATTGGTATTTTATATTATTTGCTTGCTTGCTTTTAACAACATCCCCTTCAATGGGATGATATCGAGATAAATGATACACTAAGTTAGTTGGAGTACCACAATATGAAATGACTTTCTGGCATATCTGAAAAAGAAATTGAAATTATAGTTCTTGAAGTACAAAAATGGATAACTAATACAGTATTCACATTAAAACAACCCTGGGGACCTTCATTCCAGGGATGTTATATCAAACATTTCTCATTTTTTAGAGGGAACATCAATTTTCACCTTATAAATTTGTGCAATTTCAGAAGCAAAACACTCCATTCACCTAAGAAACTATACTTAACAAATAACAGTATCAAATAAAGCCTAAACTATAATATAGTAAAAATCTTAAAATGAATAACTTAAGTTAAACACTGAAGATTTTTAAAAATCAACTTAATATGACACACTGCAGAAATGAAACAAAGCAAAAGGGGTTGTATATATTTGCAGTATTTACATAGTTTCTAGATTTTCTTGAAAAATTCTGTTATCCGCATTTGCTGTAAAATCTATCTGGAGTATTGAAAGATGGTAATTTGGCGAAACTCAAAAACTTAGTCTAAAAACCCTAAAAGAGACCTAAACAACCTCAACGAATCATGAGACTGCCCACTGAAGGTAGGTGTAACGAGATTTTAACCCATTTCTGTGGTCATTATATTGCTCATAAAATATCACTAGTTATATGCCAGGACCTTCTCAATTCATCTTTATATCGCAGTGAGTAGTTAAATCCAGGGTCGCTATAAAGTTAGTTTACTGCACAAGAGGAAATTTTTTTAAAAACTAATATTGTCTAATGAAATGAATTAATTGAAATCAGTTTTCACTAATACTTAAACAGAATATAAGGAAACACTGATGTCTGGTTAGGATATTTTTTCTTAGTGCATAACTAAGAATACCATATGATTTAGATTTATTTATACCAGGTATGAAGGATGTCTATGAACATTTAAAAAATACAGACATAATACTTTGAGTCCCCATGAAAAAGGTTTCCGAAAATTTAAAAATAGAAAGTCCTGTTCCTTTAAGAGTGAAAAACAGAAAGTTGTCTGTAAATGTTCTACAATTACAGGTCTTAATAAACAGCAACGTTCCTGCGTGAAATATTTTAGACTTCACTTTTTCAGAAATAAAATTTTTAATGGAAATGAAGGCGGATTCATTAGCTAATAAAAGAGTCAACAGTTAGCTAAGAATTGATAAAGATACAAGTTTCATAAAGTTAAAATTGGCTTGAAATAGTTTTGCTTCGACATAATTCCTTTAGATAAATTCTGCTTTTGAAGAAAGCCTTGGTATCACATCACAGGAGCAAATGTCTTATGAATGGAGAAGATAATTTTCCTATAAATGCATTTATGTAACAATCTTCCCATATATAACTAACTTATCAGTTATTATTCCAGGATAAACCGCATGCCATGGTTTTTATTCTAAAATTTATAATGCAATATTTGAGAGTGTCAGCTAGAAAATATCAGCATGAACTAAGCATTATGTAAATTTCAAAACCAAAAGTCCACAGTAAAACAATTTGTACAAGGATTAAAAGTAATTATTTCAGAATTTTTCTACATACAGTAACCTCTCACTATATCATGCATTCTGCAATATTAATTTGCTATTTGCGCTACAATGAAATATGTGATGAGCAGAGGAATTTTCAGACGATAATCTGTCTCTTTGAAATTGGCAGTTGAAAGTCACTTCCTTCAAGCAATTATCTTAACCACCTTTTCCCATGGACTCTGTTCACACAATTTCAAATATCTCAGGGATGCCTACTGACATCATGAAGTTAGGTAAGGAGGGTTGAAGCACATCATAGGACTACAAAAGGAATGCAAGAATGAATACTCAATTTGTCTCTTAAGGTCATCTTTGACCTCTTGAGAATAATAGCTCAGTATTGTTACCAAAAAAATGTTGACAATAGCGTAAATAAATGTTACACCTGTTGAAGAGACTGCACCATCAGTAACAAAGGGTTCAAGTGATTTTCACATAACTATACAAGAAAGGAAGAATAAATTCTTTTCACCAGTCCTTTTCAGTCCACTCAATACCTGTCACATTAAATTGGTGAAAGGAAGAACAGGGAGCAGAAACCTGAGGATTGGGACCAAGAGATTCTTGAATGAACAATTGATAAATAGATAGGTCAACAACTTTCCAAGTGCTGAACAATTGGTCTGGTGGTCAGGCTGCTGGCTTCTAGATTGAAAGGTTCCTGGCTCGAATCTGGGGGTAAGGCATGGATATTTGCCCATCTGGAGTGATTATGTAGCCTTTATATAAGTCGGTTGGGCCTAGAATTTATGTGAGGTGTAATGTGAACCCATCCCTTTTCGTGCCCCAAGTGGTTCACAATTCCACCCTTGTGGTGCAATGATGATTGGTGTTCAAATAGGAAATAGGGTACAGGGAAAATTCCTCTACAGTAGTAAGAATCAAATTTATGGGAGTGCATGTATGTCAAAGGTGAAAAGGCTCAACAGAGTTGATAAAAAGAGACACGTTGTTAAGACAGTAAATTACATTCCAGCCCACTCTCTTAAACATAGGCAGTATAAGAACTTTGTTTCGGATATTGAAAGTTAGTATCCAGATGTCCCATATCATTGTGAGGTATGTTGATAAAAAGTTCTTTGTAAACGACTTGTTCCAACACGTGAAAGTTTTTAGAACAAAACTTGCTCCTTTTGAAAACCAATTGGGAAAGACAATTTTGGACCACTTCGAAACTTGCAAGAAGTTTGCTAGTGGAACTTTGTACTGCATATTGTTATGGGAAAAGCACACAACTATCACAAAACTATGTGAGGTATTTGAAAACCACTTTGCAGACTTTGATCATGCAGCTACAGCAGAAAAGATCAAGCTATTTCAAAATCCATTCCAATGTGAAATCGAAAATGCACCAACAGAACTTTAACTTGAATTGATTGAACTTAACGTCAAATGAATACTTGAAAGAACATTTCAAGGAATGTTACAAGAATGCGGACCTTCTTTCATTTTACAGGTGATTATATTTAGTTTATTTTTAATTTGAAAACAGTAAACTTCTGAGTTTCTTTCATTGCAGGTAATTGGTAATGATTTCAAAGAAATAGAAAACTTTCCAAGTGCTTTCAGTGTTTGGAACGACCTATATCTGTGAACAGGCATTTTCAAAAATGACCTTTATAAAATCAAAGTACAGGGCTAACTTGTCAGGTGAACACATGAAATCATTTCTAGTGATAGGATCATCGAAATTTGACCCAAAATGGACAGACATTATAAGCCAGAAGCAACTCCACACTTTCCATACGTACATAAGAAAGCCAAAGAATGATACATATGAATATTGTTGAATGTTATTTTTTCTTAGGCAAACTTATATGTACATTTACATTATTTGGAATAAATTTGCTTTAGATAAATCTTCTGCATTTTTATTTAAACACCTATTTTATTAACTAGTTTATTTCGTAAGCTTTAAAAAATTGAAGTTAACCCAATGTCCATATCCCCACACATACAAGTGTATATATATCCATATATGTTTATGTGTTGTTGGCCCGCCTAAGTTCCAGGATTTTTCAATCTGGCCCTCAAGTGAAAAAGTTTGGAAATCCCTGTCCCAAAGGATGTACTATGTGTATTGATAAAGAGCATTTATATTGAAGACAAGGTAACCTTGGTGGAACCAGGTTTCTTGAAATAGCATAGTTAGCAATTGTGAGATCTATTTGGTAACCATAGAGATCATGGAATTTGGGATACTATAAAAAAACCAAGCATATATTGAGAAAACAAATTAAAATAATTAGACATGGCATAAATTAACAAATCATCCAGAACTTTAAACTAACAATCTCCCAAAATTAGGCAGTTCTGAAGGATTTCTAAGGATAAAGATCGTGCTTGATTTCAACATTACATACTACAGCTTCCAACACTTATTCAATATGGAATACACTTTTATTCATAGCTTACACAGCACATAGCCTTCTTTTCATCAAGGGCAGTAAAATAAGTCCACACAATACTTCTTTTTCCTTTCTGATGCTTCTTGAATTCAGAATTTTTCTTGATCGAGATAATTGTTGGTTTGTGGTATGAAGCAGTTGCATATGGGAGTTCAGTTATTTCTGGACCATCTATGATGTTTAAACTTCCAATATCCTGTTAATAAATAATTGAATGATTAATTATACATAATAAAATATAAATCATATGCATGAAGAAAATATTTCATGTTAAAATTCTTTAATTATCCACTCTAAAATGAACATTGGAAAGCAATTCACTAATGTAAGATATTGTCAGGGATAATTATGTTATAAGGGACAATTCTGGACCTTCATTTAAAGCAAGCAAGGCACTTAATTTAGAACTAACTTGCATGGATTTTATTATAGTGATTTGAAAATAAATAGCAATTTCAGTAGCAATGAAAAAATTACAATTTTACTTCAAAAATCCGTATGTTTAAGTTTAAAAGACATTGCTCAAACACAATCATGTTTTGTGAAATTAATGATTCTTCACTTTTTGTAGGGTTTCCCTAATACTGACAATGGGTACTTTAGAAACAAAATTAACTATAAGTACTTAAAAAATGTTTAAATGAATTTATTACTATTGATTTGGTAATTGGTATTTTAAACTATTTGGAATGCAAAACTTCAAGACAAAATTAAAAATATTTAACAGAATTCACTCTTCAAGCAAAAGAAAAATTGAAGTATTTTCAAGGCTATTTTTCAATTTTAGTATAGTTACAATTGAAGTGCTTGGAAAACGATTGAGCTAAGTTCACTTCTTTGCATTTTCAAACTGAACCTGTCATTTAGAGATATAAAAGTACAGAATGTAACAGTCAGATCAGTTTAGTGAAAAGAAAACAATCCCTCATCTTCAGACATTGAAAAGACAAGAGTTGTTGGAAGAACGATCACAGTTCACTGCATTAGCATGAATCAAGGTTCCCATTCTGTGCAACAATACTTTATCAAAACTAACAAAATGTAATTTCAAAGACAAAAATTGAAAACATTTACTCTGCTTGTTCCATTATATGTGGCAAAATACAACAATTTTCAGGCTTTAAAACAGTTCGTACCAACTGTGAACCATAATTACTAACATTTGCTCAAGATGAGAATAAGTAAAAGATAAATATATTTTATCATGACTTTTATCTTGAGTATTAGGTACTAGCATTTTTATTACAATTATACAAACCCATTTCAATGTATACTTCAAGATTGAACTTGGACAAACATCATTGATTTGGGAGTTTCCTAATGCAAATAAAATCAAGTACCTATGCAGTTTCAATGTAAAAAAAACAGATTTTTTACAGTCTGTTACTACCCTACGAAAGCTTGTTTATAATGCAATTCTGATGCAGTTTTAACCCTATTTTTCTTCAGGAAACATCCAATTTATTTATATCGAGGAAATCACAAGAACAGGGAATGCTATGTGATGGCATTATGGTAAAGTTAAAATAAGTAAAACTTGAATAGTAAACTAAGTAATGACCTTACAAGGATTAGGGACAACACAAAAAACAAGGAAAAGTGGCATTTACAAATGCACTGAAAATCAAATCATAAATTCAAATTAGGAAAGAATAAGATATTCAACTTCTTTAATGCTGTCATTAAACTACATGAAATTGAAAAACATAAATTTTTGGATTAGAAATGAATGAAATGTTATACTACAATTTGTATTAAAAAACCAAAACATGAAAAGATAGTATACCTATTTTAATTGCAATAAAATTGCTTGGAATTTTTTTACATTCCTAAGTCAGACAACATGCCCAAATTTCATTCAAAAATTAAATAAATAATTTTTTTTCAGAATGATAACAATTTGGAATGGTTTTTACACATTCATATGCATGTAATGCAAAATGTATGAAAACCATACAATACAATAAATACTTTTTAAAAGCATACCTAAAATTGAAATTTTTTTTTGAAAAAAGAGAAAGGGAAAACAAACTTATAAGTTACAAATTAAATCTATTTTCTTGTTTTGTATGCATGCTCATTTCATACAGCTCAATTTTCATTCAGGTAAATGCAATATGCTAATTGGAATTCTAATCCTTTGCCAATTATTTCCTGAATTTATGTTTGCTGCTTCAAATATATTCAGGTGATGCTGAGCAACATACCTAAAATTGCATCTATTATGCCCATCATTAAAAAAAAAACTTTTTAGACAAATTACCAAAAATAAATTGCTTGACCTTAAAATCTAGCAAGCTTCATTGGAACTTTTAAAACAGTGTAGCAAACAATTGAGCCATGCAGGTATATTCAAAAGCAGTTGGATTCACAGATGTCAAAAAATTGTTTACACTTGTTTTTTAAATTTTAAAATTTGAGTGAAAATACTCGAAATCAGCCAAATTTCAATTTTGTGAGCACAGTGAAAAATCAAAGGTTCATCTTTTCCCATACGCTTTCAACGACAATACTGCAGGCCAAACAGTTTTTTTCCTCAATACAAATGAAACCTCAATCACAAAACTTCATTATTTCTGAATTCATCATAATACCACTGTTTTGTTTTGGATGAACATTGAAAGCTGAAATCACCATCAAAACTGAATAGTGTTCAAATTGTGCTACTGAGCCAGAAAATTGGGAACATAAATCCTGAATAAGAAAACAATTAATATTTATCATGATAATATGATAAACATAACTCAGGTGTGCAGACAATCATTGATGGTAAGGGCCCTATCCCTAACTATATAATCATGAAATTTCTACCCATAAGATTACATACCTTCACTAATTTATTTAAACATTGTAAAGTTCAAATATCATACATATTGTTGACACAACAAAGTGCATAATATTTTAAAGACAAATTATTTTAAAAATATAGCCATATAAAAGAATTCATTCGGTATAAAATACAAATAAAAAATTGGATCTGTTCTTACAGTGTTGACAAAAATAAGTAAACCAACTTAGCATTTAAATCGTTACATTTTCAACCAAAATTTTGGTCATCTGATTTTATTTATTTACAATATTTACTCATTTGACAATATTTATGTGACACTTGATTCCAAAAAAATAAGTGATGAGATTAGAGTACACAAATAACTTGAAAGAATGTCACTTTAAAGGTGGCACTTGATTGCAAAGTTTACTTTCATGCATTCAAGATCGATCACGCAAATGTCTCGAAAATTTAAAAAACTGTTTAATTCACTCAATTTCCATTATTGCCAAAAAAAAACAATGATAATGTAGAAACGCAAACGAAAGCAAGGTTGATGAAATTTATAAACGGAAAAATTAAATTTCAACTGGCAATTGAAAAAGAATAACACGTGCTTTTGTTTACATTCTGATCTGAAGAAATTTTAAGTACTAACCTGAACTTGATCGTTAGAGTTGCTTAAATCACCGACATCATATGATTGGACCTCTAGTTGTTTTATGCAACTGTCGCTCAATGCTACTGTACCACCATTTCCTATACATTTATGACTAGCTAAAATCTGCAAGTCGTAATAACATTCATCGCACGATCCACATTTCCAAACAACTTCTGTTTCAGAAGACATCGTATCAAAATATATCAATATATTTCCAAGTTATCGTATTATCAATACATGTATATCGGTAAAATTGAAATCGAAACGTTTAAAAAATGGCGAAATTGATCGATTATCAAGCTTTAATTCTATCGATGAAGACTTCTATCCAATATTCTACGATTATATGATACTTAGATTTGATATAAATAATGCCATTAAATAACTATTCCAATCAAAGATAAACAGGGTAAATAATATCAACTCCAAATAGTATTTTAATTCAACAGTTCAAGTCTTCGTTCAGTTTCAGACATCTTTAATCGATTAACAGGAAGAAATTTAGGCGATGCCAGTTTAAGTTTCAATAAATACATCACTGATGTCTTGCAACTGTTAATAAAATCACGTTAATACTTAGGGAAATAATTGTAATGTAATCTTTGTTATAAACGTAATGCTATGAATTTCGTTGAATAACTCACTGATTTACTTTAATTTACAAATATTTGAAGTTTTCAGGTTACAGCGTGTGTTACAACTCTTGCCACAGTTTAGATATCTGTTTTGTAAATAGCATCTAAGTATCATCTGTTTGTAAACAGCGAAGGAGTTTTCTTGAAGTGCAAACACTTTACGAACCAGATATTTGAAATTGGAATTACACCGCTAGAAGATATCCTATTACAATATTGAAGAATGAACTTATAGAACATCTTCACGAATTTCCTTATTTTTGCTATCGGACTTAGCAGCATAGTACGGACGACATTTTTTTTTTTTTTCCCTTCAAGCAACGAAAGTATCGTTCATTTTTCATATACAACTTTTCCTCATTTCTCACTTTCCTGAAGAGAAGGTAAGTGACTTTATATTACCTAATTTTGAAAAAAAGGGGTCTGGACCCGAATACAACTTTAAAAAGATGTATCAAGATGACGTCTTCAATATTTAGGGTTACCGAAGAAATGAGTAACCTTATGGAGGAACCCGACGTAGATCCGACAATTTCGTTCAACCCTAAATTCCTAAAAACCAACGATAAAATTGAAAACTCAATAAATTATGCATTTCAAAAAGGAGCCACCTCCTGCAAACTATTTCTCAACCCAACTAACACCAATACTATCCCAAGAAACAATCCAAAAAAAAATCAAAGAAGAGATTATTTACAAAACTTCAGATTATAAAAAAATCACAGCCTTAAATTTCACAAGATCCGGAAAATTATTCATTTCAACAAACGATCCCACAGTAGCAAGTAACCTTGTTAACATAACAGAAATACAAGGAGTACCGGTAATCCCCCAAGTTATATGGGAAAGCCTAACTACGAAATTCTTAATTTTTGATATTCACACCTCAACCACATTAGAAGAAATTGCAGAAGAACTCACTACTGAAAATGACATCTGCATTTTGGAACTAAGAAGATTTCAAAAAGGTTCCAAAGAAGGAATATATCCAATACTAATAACGTGCTTGGGAACAACTATTCCCAAATCAATTAAAATATTTTTAACAAATCAAAAAATAAATCAATTCATAGACAAACCACGACAATGCACTTCCTGCTTTAAATTCTCTCACAACTCCACCCATTGTAAAACTGAAAATATATGCGTAACCTGTGGAGAATTAAAACATACCGATCCATGCCAAAAACCGATAAAATGCATAAACTGTGGACAAAACCACAGAGCTGACTATAACAACTGCCCTTACAAAATAAGAGAAGCAGATTTCCTTCAATATAAATCATCAAACAGGTTAACTTACAGCGAAGCCAGAAGAAAATATTTCACCAAAAAAACCACATACTCAACAAAAATAACATCATCAAATCAAAACAATGAAATAAGCCAAATTGAAAAATCCCTTGATCAGCTGACAAGAAAGCTTTACGAAACATTCTCAGATAAATTAGACCAAATGCTAGAAAAAATGTCTGATATATTCATGTCAATGGCAGAAATGAACATTAGCAACTTGAAATCTCAAACCAAAGATAAAACAGATACAAGCCCACCAAAGGAGAAAAAAAAGAAAACGGATAATGGAACAAAAAATAAAACAATTACACCCCCATCAATACTCAACAGTGATAATTCCCTGAACTTTAGCAACAAGGAAGGTCGAATAGATAAATCAAAAAGAAAAAGCTTAAAAAAAAAAAAAAGCATGCACTTCATACAATGGAATGCAAGGGGAATTCAAAATAAAAAATGGGTCCTGGACACAGAAATCTTTAAGACAGCTCAAATAATAGTAATTCAGGAAAAATTTCTAAAACCTCATCAAAATTTCCATATTCCACATAAAATAACTTACAGAAGAGATAGACCACACAAAATTGGAGGAGGTCTAATAATTGCAATATCTGAGAACATTCAATCAAAAATAATTGACATTGACAATTCAACTGATAACAATGAAAATGAAATAATGGCTGTCCAATACATGCAAAAAAATAGACCTTTTATGATCATTAATTTCTACTCCTCTAATGGGAAAAATTGAATATAAAACTTTAAACAATATTTCAAATAACATAAAAAATAATAGTTTCCTCCTCGGAGACTTTAACATAAAACATGACCTCTGGGGAGGCAATTCACACTCCACTGCAGGCCAAACCTTGTTCAATTGGGCATTGGAAAAAAACCTTTGCCTTATCAATCACAATAAACCAACCCACATCGCCCCAAACGGAACCTTTACTCTTATCGATCTATCTTTTTGTTCTTCTGAAATATTTCCTATCTGCAATTTACATATCGAAGATGACAATTACGAAAGTGACCACTTCCCAATCATAATAAACATCGAAAATGAAACTTACTCACCATTTAAAAAAATTTTCTACAGATGGAACAGAGTCATAGAACAACTTAATACTAGCATTACCAAAGAAAACTGTAACAACTATGATCAACTACAAAATCTGATAGAAGAGGCCAAATCAAGAAATAGATTCACGAAACTAAATTGCGAAAAGATAACAACACCATGGTGGAACACTAAATGCAATCAATTACTTTTCTTAAAAAAGCATTATCTAAAAAAGGCTAGAATCTCTCTCAAGGATGACCATTGGATCAAATACAAAAAGTTCTCTGCAAAACTCAAACAAGCTATTCGAGACAGCAAAAAAAAATACTGGGATGATGTCTGCAGAATGCAGCAAAACCCTTACTTTCTCTTTCGTATCTTCAACATATTAAATCGAAGAACGAATGAAAATCAGAAATCCAACATCGTTCTACAACTCAACGGCAAAGAAATCTTGTCAATAAAAGAACAAAGTAATACCTTCGCCAAATTCTTTGCTACAAACGACAATCATAACCCTATTCCTATCGACTATAATAATATAGAAAATTTTGATTTAAACAAACCAATAACATCAACAGAACTAAATAATGCAATAAAAAATACTCGAATTTCAACACCTGGAGAAGATGGCATCTCAGCACAAATTTTCAAAGGATTAAACCAAGAATCAACTACAATAATAAAATCTATTTTTAATGATATCTGGCTTAACTTCAAAATACCAAATAGCTGGAAAACAGCACTAATAATTCCTATTCATAAACCAAAAAATAATGTCACTTCTTACCGTCCCATATCTCTTACTTCAGTACCTGCAAAAATATTCGAAAGAATTTTATCCCGAAGAATCTCCTCTTTCTTAATTAAACATAATAAAATTGAACCTACTCATCTTGGCTTCTTACCTTTCAGAGATAGTCAAACAGCAATCCAAACACTATTTTCGACAATAAAAAACGCCCATTCTCAAAAAAAATTCTTAATTGCAATATCTCTAGACATAAAATCTGCATATGACTCAATTTATATAGATGGCCTAATAATGAAATGTCTCAATATAGGACTCTCAGGAAATATCTCCAAATGGCTTCATAACTTCCTTCAAGATCGAACAATAAGGGTAAAATGGGAAAACACCATATCAAACTCAATTGAAATGAGAAGAGGAGTTCCTCAGGGTAGTGTTCTCTCCCCAATTCTTTTCACAATATTCATGGCAGATTTTCATGAAACAATACCAATAGGTATTAACTACATAATCTATGCAGACGATATCCTTTTTTATTGTACCCACGACAATCCAGATTACATAAAAAAAAAATTACAAAACACAATAGAAAATATCAGTAGATGGTGCAACTATTGGAATCTTAAAATATCCCATAATAAATGTTCAATTATAAACCTATCAAAAAAAAGAACTACTTTTGACTGGTGCTTTTCTATGAATGGTAACGTGATCGATTGGACAGATGAACTAAAATTCCTCGGCATCACAATCTCCAAATATGGTAATCTTAATTACTTCATCAAACAACTAAAAATAAAAGCATATAAACGCATAAATATCCTTAAAGCCCTAGCAAATAAAAATTACGGTGCTCGCACACATCACTTAATACACCTAGCAAAAACATCAATTTGTAATCTCTTCCATTATAGCAGTACAATTCTAAACTCATGCAAAAAAACAAACATAAATCATTTAGAAATATGTCAAAACATGGCATTGAGAACTGCATGCGGACTCCCCAACTGGACTCCAAATATTATTCTCCACAAAATCACAGACACAATCCAAATTAAAACCCAAATAAAAAAAATAAGTAATAAATTCTGGATAAAGCACATTTCTTTGGGAACTTTCTCCCCCTTGCATTCCATTATTCAAGATAATATTAATTTACTCGAACAAAATAGTTCGTCGATTATCTCTTGTTTTGAATTACTTGAAGAAGACTTCAAGACAGATCATCTCATCATGTTCATCTTTCCAGTGGAATCATTCCCACCTAACATCTCGTTTTTTATCGAAAATTTGGATTTCCAAACAAAATCCCTACCAAATAATTGCATCCAAGCTCTCTTTAAAAATGTGACTGATCAACTACTCTATAGCTATCACCTAATAGCAACAGATGCATCTAAAACAAACAATATTACAGCAATTGCAGGATATTCAAACAAATTAATAATCAAATATAGAATCAGCAACATCAACTCCATCTTTACTGCGGAAGCCTTAGCCCTATGTCAAGCATTAGATGAACTTATTGACTTCAACTCTAATAACTGTATCTTCACCGATAGCAAATCTGTCTTACTAGCTCTACAAAACTGTTCCATCAAATCATCGAAAGTAATCCTACGACTTAAAAACAAACTAATCAACACCGCAAAACTCGTTACAAATTTAAAATTAATCTGGGTTCCAGCACATAGAGACATTGAAATAAACGAAAAAGCAGATCAACTCGCCAAATCAGTGAGAGAAGAAGACATCTTTCTTGAATGGTTATCGCCGGAAGATACGACAAAATACATAGGAAACAAGTTGGACCTCACTGATCGATCAATATTCAATCATAGCAAATACTACCAAATCTCAGGCAACCTTCCAAACATATATGATGTAAAAAACACTCTAATGTCAAGAAAAGAAGATGTTTATTTTTCAAGATTCTTATCCCGAATGTTAATCACTCCAGATCTTCTCTTTAGATTCCATCTGGCAGACACAAATCTCTGTGACAGCTGTAAAGTTATCGACTCATTTCAACACATCATCTTCGTCTGCAAAAAGTATTCACACCATAGAAAAAAACTCATCGAAAAAATAAAATTCCAATCTCAAGACTTCACCTTTAAAAATCTCATAAAAAGCATCATAAATAAACCACAACAAGCTAGAGTAATAACTAGATTTCTCATATCAATTGAAAAATTTTAATCTCTTCATACTTTTTTCTTAAATTTAGATCATTTAGGAAGATTGAAGACAAAAGCCTGACTCTGCAGCTAAAAGTCTCAAAAAAAAAAAATGTTTTCTCTCCTCAGTGTCAGTAAAGCTTTCACTGTGTGTGTGTGTCAATTACTTGTTATTGTATTGTATCGTTTATTGGTTATTGTAATTAGGAAGAATGGAGACAAAAGCCTGATTCTGTAGCTATAAGTCTCAAGGAAATCAACCAACCAACCAACAGCGAAATTTTTCCGTGTAATGCGTTTGCCACGATACTTAATTTCGTAGTAGTGCAATTATTTTTTGTAATGTAACAGAAATTAGTAATGACTTCAAATTGCTGTGTTCCTTTTTGCTAGTCTGATTATAGGAAGAAGATACGAATAATAACTTCATGAATTTCCAAGCAATTTGGAAAGATAAAAATGGATTCGATTGATTTGTGAAAAGGGTATGTTAATGCTTTCTGAAAGATATTAATCAAAAGTGACAATATTAATAATCATCCTGACAAATTATTTATTTACTAATTTGCATTCCCTTTACGTACCGAATCGTTATTTACCATTTAACGGACAATGCAAAACAATAGTTTGAAAACAACGAATTCTTCACTTTCTGGCAATTTTCCAGTAAATTTTCAAAGAAATGTTCAGCTGATCTTAACCCTCTACATACGACGTGCCAGAATATCGTTTTCTTTGGTTAAGATGTGGCCCAAACGGCTTTGCAGGCAACTTACTGAACCCGGCCGAAGACGGCTTTTACAATGCTTTCTCCCAGGGGAGGTAATATGTGTCGTCCCATTATCACCCAATGTTGTGGTTTCTATTTTCGGGTCGTGGGTATGCCTACAGGTAAACTGAAAGGGTGGCGGTGACTTCAGTACGAATGGTCAATATCACTCAAAGGACCTGCAAGTTGTCTTTGGCGCTGTTTTTACGCGGGCAGATCGTGAGAAAAAGGTTTCTCACGATCATTATTTTTATGCTAACATACCTCTCTTGTACCTCGAAACACTAATTCCTCGCATCACAACATAAAAAACCTACTTCCTCAGCTGTATTCAGCACTCTCGACTTAGTTTATACTGATCAGACAAGCTTTGTCATCTCCTTACTTTCAGGTCGTGGTTTTAATACCTATCTAATTCTCTGTTGATTTCAAATAAAAAAGTCTCAAGACTATTTTCTTTGGTTTACTATATAAAATCCTGTGCCGAAGGTAATGCAGATTCCTCACTTAGCTTTATTGAATGGGCAGAGAAAGTAAAAAATGAAAAAATTCGACACTCGACTTTTCCTTATGCATCAGGGCCCTGTGCATGATTTGCCAACTGGCTCCTCTACACTGAATTACTTGAAAGAATTGATTCCTGATCAAGTATTTCCAGTTATAGAGAAATACTAACAAATATGCTTCTCATTGTGTTCGAGTCAGGATTCATGATGGCAGCCGATTTCAAACATTACTGAAGTTTGAAATTTTTATTGGAGTTTTGTTTATAATGAGCATTGACCATTTACCTAGGCTAACTGATTACTGGTCCCAAAATCTCACATTGGGAATGAGATGATTAAACAACTGATGCCTTGGGACCGATTTTTTAAAATTTTACATTATCTTCATGTCTCAACCAAAGAGAAGTGAACTCACGAACATCCGAATATGTGCAGGAGGTAGAACCATTTTTCTCCTTGTTAAAAATGAATTATTCTTATTTTAATGCAGACAAGGAAGTTTGCATTGATGAGGCAATTGTAAAGTTCAAGGTTAGGGTTAGCATAGTCCAGTACAAGCCTTTGAAGCCTGCGTAATGGGACTTTAAAATGTGGCTTCTTTGCTCTTCAAATTCTGTATGTGTCCTAAATTTTGAACTATATACGAGAAAGAAAAGCAGCATCCAAAAATCTGGAAGTGAACTTGGTTTTGATGTCGAGTCACTTGGCGAAAAGTTTATAAAAAGGACATGAAATTTATTTTGGTAGGTTTTTCTGGTATTTCACTCATGCTGGAATTATTAAAAATAGGGCACCACAATTGTGGTACTTTATACACAAATAGGAAGTACTTACCAGACATCAAAGCTGTAAAACTTACAGAAGAAAATAATATCAAGGTTTTCCAATGCAAAAATAGATAGTGGGGTGCCAGCTCAGGTGTTGCCTCATTATCTGACTGATTCAAAATTATGTGGTGGTATTCTCGGACCTTTCCCTTCAGGATTGATCCTGGACCGTTGTCAATAGCCCATTGTGTTGCTCTAGTGTGACGTTAATTAATTAATTACCAATGCAAAAATAATTATAATCTTTTATGCACGGCTTGGAAAGACAAAAAAACATATTCATGCTGTCGACAAGTACAAAAAATGAAACGGGACTAATTAAAAAAAGACGAGGTTCAGTAAAAAGAGATGTCTGACTGCTCTCCTTCATCAAATATAATAAGTATATGGGCAGAGTTGATTTGGCAGATCAGAGAAGAAAATATTCCAATTCGAGGAAATCTTCAAAGTGGTGGAAATACTAGTTCTCCTTTCTTCTGGACACAGCCATAAACAATGCTTACATTTTGCATCTCCTAACAAACATGCTTGCTCCAAAGAAATATAAATCACTTTATGACTTCAAACTAGACTTGATCTCTGATATTCATCAAAAGTATTCTGATAAGAAGAGAGTTAGTATTTTGCACCCATCAACCTCAAGGCACAATCACAATAGAAGGAAGATTGATGGTCGGAAACGAACATGTGTAAAATGCAGGGAAAATGTCATAAGAATACCGACTCATCAGAGTGTGGAAAGCTCATGGGTGTGTGAGTTATGTCTCATTGCCTTTGCAAAACTTGCTTGAAGGGTCAATATAAATAATTATCTGCCCCCTTCCCTATATAATCCTATGTAGGTAAAAAATATAAAGGAAATATGCCTCCAGGGGAACCCGCCTTGCTGATTGCAAAAGGGGTAATGCATCAATAAACCATACCTCCAAGGTGATGTGGAAATTGGTTTGATACAAATGCTATATTACTGATGTGTCATTCTTCTGATGCATCTATAAAATTCTCATAAATTTTAGATGATATTGCATGAATTGTATTATAGCCGTCAGCTTTCTAAACTCCAGCTAATGGGATCCAAGTTCTATTTTTTAGTGTGGCATTAGAAATTAATTTCTAATATTTCACATTTACAAACATAGCCTAATGTATAAAATATTCATTATTTTTTAAAGTAAAAAGTATATTCTTCATTTTGAAATTAATCTCAAATGAAGAAAATTATAAACTGCATTAAACATGACAAAAAACATTTCTTCGATTATTCTTTCAAAGTGGAAAGAATAAGAAAAATGTTAAAAAATAAATTTCACTCATAAAATACAGCAGTTGTTAATAGGTTGAAACTTTTTCTGATATAAACCTCATCTGTCCAATCGAAGTCATACAGTATAAGAGGTTCACCAAGTACAGGAAAGACTTAAATTTTTACAAATGTTAAATCTACATGATTATGGTTGATAAAGTACTCACAAATTTTGAGGGTGCAAACTTAATTTTAACAAAACCGGTAAAATCTTTCTGTTTTTATTTTCAATTTGAAAAAATAATATGTACATATACTTGTTAATTTCCATCTATCAACAAGTGAAATTTATAATATAGCAAATATAATTACCTTTCTATACCTTTATGCCCCCTAAAATTAGAACCCTTTCAGTCAATAAATTGTTAATTTTAATTTTTAAATTGTTCAAAATTAATTAAATTTCCAATTCTATACTACAATATGTTATGGACTATTTTTTCTATAGATATCTGATTTCTCTGGACATAGTGTTAATTTCCTAACAGAATTTCTTTGCACAGTTTTTTATAAGATTTTTTTTATCTGTGTCTTAAATATATTACAAAAAAATTTACAGATTTCACAAGTTCACTGCAGGACAAGCAATGCTTTTTTGCGTGTTCTAAACTAAAACTTACCTCTATTTTTAAGTGTATCTTCTTTCAATTCCTTTTGATTTACTCAACCTCTCACAGACTCTAGATGCTCAAGTATAAATGATTTGTGAGGCTTCCTGTCAAGAACCCCAACATCTTTGTCAACGGGAAGATAAGGCTATTCATGCATGGGTCTCTTTGTAGCACAGAAAAGAGGGGACGGAAATCGTAATGGACTTCATCCAATTCTTCAGGAGTTTGAGGTCCGAAAGAATCCGAGACTTTCATAACAAGGGAACTAGAAGCTATCGGCCGGTTGGTCCGGTCCTGTATCCAGAGGGTTAAACGCCGGGCAGTGTGGCAGTTTCAAACAAGAGCAACGTCCTGGTGAGACATTTGAATTCTATATTTAAGATGTGTGTATATTCATTATGTCGACAAGTGAACTCAACTATGACAAGATATCCCTCAATAAGGAGGCGACTTCTGTAGAGCTGGCTTACGAAATAGAGAAATCATATACAGGTAACCCCCATATAACACGGGAGTTATGTTCCAAAAAATTGCCGTGTTATGCGAGACAAAGAACTAGTACGAAAAGGGGGGTTAGGTTCCAAAAATTAAAAAACATGCTATTATATTTTCATAATTAAAAATTTTCTTAAGTAATACATATTAATATGAATTAAACAATGTTTTCTTTGTCATCACTAAGTACTATTAACCGAGGGTGTTTTCTTTTTGGCAGGATATCCTCATCCTCTGAGTAACAGCTACGAGATCAGTGATGCCATTTATTTTTAAGTCCTTTATTTCTCAATTCCGTTTTCTCCCTCGCTCCAGTAACGCTCATTAACTATGCTAAGAATCTTCCAGAAAGTTACGTCATGGCATGTTATGTGTGTCCGTCTAACAAATTACAGATGAGCTAGTTTAAAAACAGCGAATCAGGAAGTCCAGCTCCCTTGATTGACAAGACCATCTCCCCTGATTTGTGACCCCCTGAAAAACTGATGAAAAGCATGGAGAGGAAGAACATGCTCTCTTTTTTTTTCGCCTCAGTCCAATGACCTTGCAGTTTTGTGAGAAGAAACGCGTTAAGCGTTCTTACCATTTTTTCTTTTTGATGACGAGCGGGGATCCCCAAGAGACGCCATGTCTCTTCTAAGCTAAGTTACTATCTATTTAATTTATCTTGAGATAATATTCACGCGTGTAGATCTTAGAATATTCACATGCTACACCATTTAAATTAAACTTTCATAATGCCCGTCTTTTTCGCATCGTTGTTCCAATCATTACATAAAAGCACCGTGCTATACTGGGATGTTCCCAATTCTCGAACCGTGTTAGAGTGAATCCGTGCTATATAAGTGCCGTGTTATACGGGGGTTACCTGTATATCAGGAATGGCCAACAAGTCGATTGTGAAGCGATTTTTAGTCGATCAAACCTGACAGGAGACAATTTCAAAATGCAAACACAACTTAGTCGTGACTCAGAAACAAACGGTCATGGCTCCTTTAGTATCATAGTTGACGTTGACAACCTTCTGCACCAGCCATCGAGAGAGTGGGAGAACAGCATCCTACATCACCTGTCATCCGCTCGCTGTCCAACACTCCATCTAGGGGGCTTCTCAGCACACCCTCTTTTAATCCTCAGTGTAACAATACATAAGTTGGCATTCCTATGTTCCTTGTTTAGTATTTAGTATTCACCATAGTGGTAACATTGTATTAGCGTTTCTAGAAAAGTGTAAATTTTTCTTAAGACTACTGCTGTAGAAAAATATAAGTACCTTTTTTCTCTGGTACTGGTATGGTTTTAAATTAAAATTGTCTATTTGTATACTTTTGCATTTTAGTACCCTTGAAAATTGGTTTAAATGCATGTTTTGCATTTCAGCATATTTTACAAGTTCATATATTAAATGTGCTTATAAAAATTAAAGTAATAATTTACGTCGAAAGTTCAACCTGAAATTTTTTTCTTAACTTGTCTGCACATTTGAAAGTCAATTATAATTTTGTTTTTCTACTCAAAATAACTTGGGATATATTTTTCCTATGAACAAACAAATAAGTAGTTTAAAAAACATCTGCCATACCAAGTCCTGGGGCCAGATCACCTTGGAATCCTTTACAATTTTTATGGCTAGGGCCCAGAACCTCCAAACATTAGGGATAAATATTACAAATATGCAGAGTTAATATATGAATAACCAAATATTCAGTGAATTGATTTCACCATTAGGTCACTTTGTCAGAAGGAACGCAGTCCTGGGGATCCTAACATTTTGGTTTGGATCCCTAAGACTGCTGTCATTGGGTCCAAAAAAATTTTATGTTGGAGACCTAGCCTCTTCCAACCTGAGAGATATATACTACAAATATACTGATAGTATTGGTAATGATCTATGTAAACAAATCAAGAGTTCCAAAAAACAAATGAAGCAAGTGGTGCTTTATTTACTCTCAATAATTTCTTCCCATCAATACTATTATTTCTAGTGTTCTCAAAGCAGGGAAACCAGTTACTTTCAGTTAAGAAAGAGTCATTCTTGAACTGTTGTTGAGGAGTAACAAATTTTTAACTTTATAAAATGATATGCATCCAAGTTATTTCGTTTTTATTGTTATTAAACTTTAATAAAGAAATGAATACTGAAAAAATTACATTTTACTTGCAAAAATTCCCAGCAATTCAACTATGTTACTTACTCACATTTGAAGCCTAATCCATTTGTGTGAATAATGTTTCAGTAATCTTGCAATCATTTGTTGTTTTAAAAATATCTTATTAAGAAACTTGTGTTTCCGTTTCAGTATATTTTGGAAGCTAATTTATTAAATGTGCTTATTTAAAAATTCGTCATGTTTTACTACTAAAATTCCCCTTAAAAATAAAAATTTCCTTTATGCATCTTAAAAATTTCTGTACATTTGAAAGTCAATTTAAAATTGTTTTCAATCTCACAATAAAATGATTTATTTTTCTGACATGTTTTAAAAAACACCTATTGGGTTTTAATGCTAATTAACTTGATACTTAAATTGATCATTACAATAATTCTACATGGGAGTAAAAATTACCATTTTAAGTGTTTTTGTGTTAACAATTTACAAACTGTTCTCAAAAATTAAAGTAGTATCCTTATTTGTATAATAAGTATTTTTAATTTGGTCAAGATTGTGAAGTTATCCCTTGCATAAAAACATTGGTATCTTAATTTTCCAACAGCAATTTCTTTAAAATAGAAATAATCTTATACAAGGTAATAAACTATTCATCTTGAGGATCATATCATCCTGTAAAATATTTCAGGAGGTATGATTTCCAAAATGCATGCGCTAGAACACATGAAAACCTGTTGTGTGGTTAGCTTTGACCCACACATCAACAGGCTCTGGGTTTGAATCTGAGTACACATGACTGATCATAGGGCTTTAGAATCCACTTTAAGTCATTGGTCCTGGTGTAATCATCCCTCATGTAACAAAAGATGACCATAGTGACAAACCAAAATAAAAAACAAGTTATCAATAATAAAAAATAATTTATTTGTATCACAAGGCACTGTTCACAACAACTCTACAATACATCTTAGAAAACACACTCATATATTATGTACACTATCAAAATTTATTAACATATGTACAAGTCTTTGTAATTGTATCAAACATTATAGTTAATAAGTTAATGTCCTCTGTATATGTGATATAGTAAACGCAACCAGTAATATTGCAAATAAATTAGTTAAGTTAGAAGTCAATTGAGAACTGCCATCTGAAACACTGTCAATCATTTTTGCAGTTGTGAAGAAAGACAATGGCAATTCGGTAAGTAATGTTGGACTGTGCTGTTGAATCAAAGCTTGAAGTTTTTCTGCTTCCCTCACACATGCTTCAACTTGCAGTTTTGTTGGACTATCGCTGATTGCTATGACTAGTACAATAATGTCTGACTCCAGACTTAAGTAAGCAAACACTTCACATTCTGTAACCTTCACATGTTCCCTGAATTTTTCAGCAATTGTTTGAATCACAACTGGATCCACATCTCGAATGGCTTCCACTGACCAGTCAGACAGTTTCTGACTGTAAAGCAATCTAAGAGCAGCACCTATAAAATATAAGTTGTGTTTAAGATAGTAAATGTAGAGAAAATCTAGATTTGAACTAACATTTTTACCATTGTATGCAGACTTTCATTATATTTCAGGAAATCTTAAGCCTTATATTCATGTAAACAAACTGCTAGGGTGACCATTTGGCCATGAATTTAAGGGAGATTTAGTGATGTCAAATTTGGCACATTTTTATCAGCATGTCACTTCAACAATTGTTCAGGAATGGGTAATATCAATCAAAACAATTCATTTACATTGTATAAAATATACAGGTCAATACATACAATGAAAATTTACATGATTCGTAGTTCTAACCTATATGTATTTGTCCACTGATCCCGCAAAACTAAGCTTTTTTTTTCTCCTGCGCTAATTTCAAAATAAGCTAGTCGATTGCTTACATTAGCTCTGACTTTATTAGTTCTAAGCTACTTTGATTTCTATGATCAGTTCATTTTTACTCATCAATGAAAAAAACTTTTAGTAGGCATTTATTTGAGCCTGAGATGCTTAAAACCACACCTAAGATTTATGGTTTGGCACATCAATTTGTTACTTAAATGACTGGAAATATTGAACCAACTTTGTTCTATGCTTCCTGTTTACAATCCAGAAATGCATATTCCGAAATTGATTAGTATGTGCTTTCTATCGATTTATTTATAGATGAGTATCTGAAGTCTAAACTGTTGATAATAATGGTAGTTTATATCAATGTATTTGGTAGGAATAATATATAATTTCATAATCTTGATTGTTAATGAAATATCAGAGAGAAATAGGTTTATATGGGAACCAGGAGGATACAAAAAAATTAACTCTTATACAGGAATTTCAGCGAAAATATGGGACAGTTGGTCACTAATAAGTGCCTACAATTTACATGAACGATTCCTTTCCATGTAATTTTAAAGTCATTTCAAACTATGTATTCATTCTCAAATTACTTTTTATAAATATGTAACTTATGTAGTACTTCCTACCAGCCACTGAAAAGGTTTTTGTGGCAAAAATAATAATTATTTCAAAGAATATAAATCATCTTTTGAACTAAAGTAATTTGCTGTGGAAATTTTTTTAAAAACATTGGTACCATTTACTTTTAAAGCTTTCATTGTTAACTGCATTTCCAATTTAAAATTTTAAAAATATGTATTAAATCCGATAATCCGAGTTGAATTGTAAATAATGAAATTTGGGATAAAATTTTAGAATCAAAGTTATAAGAACTTTATTCACACTCAATGAAATTAATTTTTTGCTCATTCGATTTCTTAATGAGTAGATAAATAAGTGCATAAGTATTTTAGTATAATATTAGAAACAGTAATATAGTAATTTTCTTACCACAGATTGGGCAGCAGCCACCTGGTGGGAAGACTTGAGTGCAATACTCAGATGGTAAAGGTGAACATTTTATTCCACCACAACGTGAATTTTTCCCATCTGTAAGTGTAAAAAGATTTTAAAGTTTTTTATCTAGCTTAAAACAAACTAGCTATATAGTTAGTTTGAACAGTATAGAATGTAAAATAGGTTAAATATTGTAAACAAGAAACATTATAAGAAATATTATATAGAGTTGCAATTAACATAGTTTATTTCTAATCCTCAATTTTTTATATGCTTGTTTTTAATTCATTCAGATTTTTTTAATTTGTTATTTTCTCTAGTAAATGCTTCACCTAGAAATGTTAAAATTGTATAAATTAATTTTTTTACCTTATATACTTGAATGGAATAACCACAAGAAATGTTTATACACTTGTAGACATGCACAATTTCACCTGACAGAATGTTTTCTTTCAATTTATTTGGAGAGTAACAGGTTTAAAATATTAAATATTCAGAAAATTAAAAAGGGTTGACATACTTCATTGAAAATCCATCCCTTAAACTCACAAATATCTGTATAATCACTTATTCAATATTAAACATAATGATTATCTCAGGAATAATGGTTCTGTTAACATAAATAATTCGTAGAACATGAATGTACAGTTTAATTTTAATAATCTCTCATAAGCACAAACCAGAATGATTCTTTGGGAGAGGCTGAGAAATTGGTCAAAATCATGGTACTCAGATGTAGTTACATAGGAGGATTTCTTTCTTCATACTCCACAATTGATCCCCCTGATTTAATAGAAGTCCTGTTATGAACAGGATGGGGTTATTAAAATTAATGAAACTTTGATTTGTGCCTGTGAAACTTATAACACAAAAATCGTTATAATGGAGGATATTGAAGCATTCATTCTGGAATTCTAACAGTCCACCATCCTTATCTGTTTAAGACTGAAAACATTTAAAAACTGCACATAAAAATTGATTTTGCATATGTAACGCATTTGAAATAAAATTAACACAGGTGTCGAATCAAAATAAGCAATTCCGAAAAATGTCAGTTAACGAGTTTGTGCTCTAACGAGTTTGTGACGATGAGGCAATACATATCTTTCCAAATGTCTAACACGATTTTAAGAATGTCCTATAGAAGACACATCCTGGAATGTATTGATAAATTTGTTCTGCTCAACTTGTTTTAAAATAAGAGTAAAGTTTATTGTAAATTTTTTTATTACATACCAATCAAATAAAAAAATTAATAGATTATATGATGCTTATTGTTAAAAATTACTTTGTAATTTTTAATTTACCAAAAATTTTCAACATATGAAAAAAATTGTAAATATAAACTTGTTTTCATGAGAATACAACATATTAACGGAATTAAATAGAAGCATGGTATTCTAATAGTTTACACAAGTCACGAAATATATATCTCACAAAGACTACTTACACCTTGAGCCAACTGCTGCACATGCTCCTAAGTAATCCACAGATACTCTCTCTGCCCATGCAGCACACTCACTAGCATATGTTTCTCCATTGTGTCCACAAACTAATCCTCTACCTCGACAGTGTGACTAAAGAAAGATATATTCCACTTTAAAATATGCTTTACATAAAGTATATCAAATCTTAAAAGCACATTTAGTATTAGTATTAAAATGTTTTCATTTGTATACATGCACTGCAAGATTAGAGGGAATAGTTAATAGAAAAAGATTTTGTAAGAGCTGACTAAATGCTGTCATACTGTTCCAAATATGTCAGAGATACAAGGAATGTTGAAAAACTAGGCATTCGAATTAAACTAGGAACTGAACCTCACATTTTTGTTTGGTTGAATTCTCTGCCCCTGGATTTGTTCATAAATGTTCCGATCCTCCATATATGTAGTTCTTGTGAATAGATATGGTGTCGTTTTAATTGTGTAGGTTAACTACCTATGTGGCAGCCCAGAATCTAGCCCCAGTCTGTACCTCGATTTAACCAGACTGGATTCATATCTTAATCAGGTATGTGGTTCGCAATCCACTTTAAACCATAGATACCACTCTGATTACCTTCTGAGTACAAATCAAAACATGTGAATGTAATATGTGTTGCAAATTTCAGCATATTCTTTGTCTGGTGTCTGATAAGTGCAAAATCAAAAATCTAATTTTTTGTATGATGATTTCAAAATATGATTATGATTTTAAAATCTAATGCAAAAAAAAGTGTTCATTTTTTTATTTCTTTATTTTATATTTCTAGTACATTTTTAAAACGGTTCTGTGTAGTGATTTTTGCCAGATATCTTCCAATTATAAATTCAGAAAGACTTCTGAAATTGAAAATTCTGAATGTGATGTTTTAGATTGTTTATTTCTATATTTAGGATATATTTTTTGTTATTTTCCATAAACCATAACAGTTTCTATGCTGTCCTATAAATAAAACCTAGTACTACTCATAATCTGCCAAGCTAATCATGATTTTTAGTAATTTAGATATAACAGCTAATTCAGGATTAAAAATTAGGAGCAGAAAGTCAAACATCAACAGCATCTAAACATTTCCCCTTGGTTGCCAAAATGTTCTACATGGGTGCAATTTTAAATTTATTTTGTTTTGTCAGGCCCCTAATCTAAAGTCAGACTCCTTCCCCTGCTAACTGCGAATATTTCAAAAGGCAGTCGCAGTTCATGCCAGCCATCCCTCTGCATAGGACATATTTCGGGCTACTATAGATGTTAAAACGATAAATGCCAGCCAGGCAATCATGCCCTGCCAATAATCTCAACGCTACCACAGCTATATAGCAAGGGCTGTCAGTGATGTCACAAATGGTCTTCCCCTCTTTTACATTTAGTGTTTTCAGCCACTCTGGATTTATACATATCTTAATTCGAATTGTATATCCCATGGGTATATCTTGGGATTGAGTGTAGATTGTTAGAGGTAGAATAAATGGTTGGTCAGTCAAAACTTGCAGCAAACAATCACACAGGCATCAAAAATAATGTCTGGATCCAAGAATGTAGAGGTCAAAACGAAATTTATAAGTTCAAAATACCACAAAAACTGCTAATTTCAAACGTTTATTAATTCAAATCTACTTGTTAGAATTAGAAAAACTCACCATACACTTTCCATAGTATGCTAGTGCCTTTCTTCGCTGCAACATCCAACATATGTTTGGATGCTCTACATTATCCGTGTCACACACAGGGAACTTTGCAAGTTGATTACAATTATGTCGCATATTAACTGAAAAATAAATTCATGCTTATTTTTAAAATCAAAAGTACACAACTCAGTTTCTTTAAAAACTTTCACTTACCACAATCATACTGTTTGCAACTTCTGTGTCTAATACTTAAACATACTCTCTTTTTTGGTACACATCTGATGGAAAAAGAATAACAGCTATAGATAATATTCAATGATATTAAAATATAAATTAAAAGAATAATATTAGTTATACCTGTGGTAGGGATGACATGAATTTGGACTGCATGGGTCAGAGTCATAGCAGGCACCGAACTCAAACTGATCATCAGTGAGACCAATACACCTAAAAATTTTTGTAACAACTGTTTAAACTGATTTTTTTGCTTTAAGAATTTTTCAATGCATTTACAATCATTCAATCAAACTTAAATGTGAAAATATTTCTTAAAATTTTATATTTATCATACAATTAAAAAACATAATAAACTTGTTACTAAACAGAATGCTAGAATTTGAGTCAAGAGTTTTACAAAAATGTATAACTTATAAAGGTGTTTTTAAAAGAAATATTTGATTTTATACTTACTCATGCTACAACCTTTCATGTTATACACTGAATATTATATGTATGTTGCTTAGAGAGTTAAAAAGATTTTAATTCTGTAACTGCTTACAAGTAACTCAAAACTATATTGAAAAAATATTTTGATTGCCTTACAGCTCCTAAAAATATGCAGTTTGCTGCTAGTAATAAAAAAATATGGCAAATATTTGTGATTATTACTCAATATATTGCAATAGTAGATTTAATATAATAAAAAGTTAAGTTTCTTTAATAATCAAGATTCTCTATTTTTTTTATCAAAATCTTTTTCGAAACAAAATGTTTCTTAATTCGTAAATAGAATTCCTTTCTTGATTTTATTTTGCTGATAACCTTTCATTAGCAATACTAAATTAAAAATAAGTAAAAGGGACCAACTAAAGAAATAGATCCTTTGGTAAAAGGAAGATATTCAATTTTAAATAGTACACAATCTATCGAAGGTATTTTTAAAATTGCATTTAAGTAAATATATATTTTGAAAAAATAATGAAACGAAAAATTTACTGGATGTAAAATATTACTAAATTTTAAACAACTTTTTATCTAATAAGAAAACAAAATGAAACAAATTTGAAGAAGTTTATTTAAATATAATTTTCGTAATTTTTTATTTATATATACTTGTGAATAACTTCAAATACATTTATCCATCAAAATTATCTCTAATTCTAGTTTTAAGATGTTACCTTGCTAAGCAGGCACTTGGATATGTTTTTCCATTGGCTCCACAAACTGGAACATAATGGTCTTGACAGTTGCAAGGTAAACCTGAAATATAAATAAATTACTTTAAAACTGAAAATTGCCCAGAAAAAACTCACTAAATGGGTTTTCAAAATTATTTTGCATATTTTACAATTATGTATTAAATAAAGCCCTTTACAAATTGGAAGAATTTTGTAATTACTTCAAGGTATTGATGTGAAATTATATTTTTTTGGATATCTTAGAATTTTATGATCAATATAAATTTGCTATACCCATTTTAGAATATACCTTTATAAGTATGTTTGGAAACAATTGCTTTAATTCATTTCAAATACTTAAAATTTAGTTTCAGAATTCAGCTTTTTTTCCATGGATGAAAATATAAAATAAAATTTAATACGTTTTAACAAATACAGAGTTAATAAGAAATTTAATTTAGATTTAAGAACTGAAATTTTTTCCTGTCCTCAGCAATTCATGATCTCGTGTATAAATAATTATTTACTTTTCATAAAATGAGTTAAAATATGTTTAGTATAGTTAAAAATAGTTAGTTACTATAAATACAAAACTTACCTGACTCACACTGCTTAGGAGAACAAGTGACTTCCCCATCATAGCAAAAGCAAGTTTTACATCCAGCCATGAATAATGAATTATGATCTGTAAAGAAGAAATGGTAAAAACTTTCATAGAAAAAATATTAATGGGAAGTATATACAGTTATGTTTAATTCAAGAGAATAATGTACAGCTGAAGAAAGAAAAAACCCTCCCAGCTTTATTTGTGTATGGCTCATAATAGAGTAAATTCAAAGATGCCTTTCAATAGGAAATACCATTTATACATTAATAAGCATAAAATTTGCACAAGGGATTGCCTTTATATCAAATTGCGCTGGAATTTCATTGGCAATATCCAAATTTGATGCTAAATATCCAATCTATATCAAAATTTAATCTTGGATACAAAGTTTTGAGTCATTTGATCCAGCCATTTCTGGATTATAAGTATGAAAATTTAAAACACCTAATGTTAACTTCCCCACACTTTTCATACTTTCCAAATAATCTTCCTATCACGCTGACATTTTTCATTACATTACCAAAGAACTCAAAAGGAATTTATGAAATACTTTTTTCAGTTAATTTTAAATATGCAACTTTTTCAAAATTGATATTCAAAGCAATTATGAATCGAGACATTCATATATTTTGATGGAAATCGATTTAGAATGACTTACCATGGCATATCAGGTCTTTTCTCCCAGTAGTTTTGTCATCATAATAAATTTGATAATCGCTATTTTTAGCATAAAGAAATTACGAATTTCTACTTAGGGGAAATAGCGAATATAAAATATAATTAATAAAATAATAAGACATTTTCTTCAAACGCTATCCATATTTTTAGTTTGGAAAATATAAGAATCCATGTCTTTTTGTTCGTTATATGTATGCATTAGTGTATAAATTAACATCAGAATAAGTTGCTGCTGATACTTTATTAGTCATAGATTTGTGAAAGATTGTCTTGAATTTGACTTTTCTTTCTTTATGTATCACAACTTTGAACCAATAGGAAATTTTGATGGAATGTATTCTATTGTACCATTAGAATGAAATGCAAGATATATTTTTGAGTGAAAATATTTATCCTTTTGTTAAACTATTGAAACTAGAGAAAGTCCCTCCAAATTTATAATTTAAACAATTTGTAACTGTCAAGAAGTAACATTCTATTTTCTCTCAAAGCAATGACGTGTTCCTTTTCTCAATACACCAATTCCACAATTTCATGATATATGCTACTAATTTTGGGGTAGATATGTTGGAAATTTTTTAATTCAAAAATCGCACTTGATAATTATAAAAACTGCATAAATGTCCCCAAAATCTGAGACTGCTACATAGAAGTATTGACGTTTAAATTGAGTAAAATTATAATTTAATTCAAAATATACTCACTGTATCGTTTTCCATCGTGAAAACATGGTTCAGTGCCTAAACAAGGTTGTGTCATGCAATCTTCCAAGAGATTGTCTTGGTTACAATAACAAACCATGTGGCAGCGAGGTCCATGTGTATTGCTAGGAACCCGAACATATGAGTTGCGTGGTACTATGAGCTGTGACATGTCTCCCATTCTACAACCTAAAAATAGAAAACTTATTAATTTAATTTCTATTTTGTTTAATCTTGGTTATATTCTTTAGTTCCAGCACATAAACCCATTAAATTGTACCATCCATCTTGCGAATTATTCATTGTAGAGGAAATTCAAAGGTACCATAAGGAATAAAGTCTTCCATGAATTTTTATGCATACTATTTGCACAAGGGACTATTCATATCAAATTGCAACTCAAATTTCTTAATTTCCGATGACAACACCCAATTTTGATGCCAAATTTTGAACCTTCACAATTCGATCTTGAATACCAAGTTTCAAGTCATTTGATTCAGCTGTTTCTGAATTATAAGTGTGTAAAATTTGTAGAACCTAATATTAAATAGTTTTTTACACTTTGTTCACATATCTTCAGAAATAATCTTTCTATCACATGCTGAAATGTTTTATTTTGCTACTTTTAAAAAAACCCAAAGAATCTAGAGTTCCTATTTTAAGTTAATCTTAATTGTGTAATATAATAATGAAATCAATAATTAACTGCATATTTACGATTTGAAATTGCTTTTTATATTAAAAAACAGATTTTCTGTTATACTTAAAAGAAAGTTTTCACTTCTGTAATTTTTCATTCTAAAATATTCACATTTTCACTAAAATTAATATACACTGAAGTGCCAAAACATTATGACCACCTACTCAATAACGCGTTGCGCCTCCTTTGGCCTGCAAAACAGCTGCAACTCGCCTGGGCATAGATGCCACAAGTTCTTGGTACATGACTGGAGACAAGTTGTACCAAATGTCTAAGCAGCGGTCACGCAAAGTCGAGGTATTCGGACATGTGGTGTTTGAGCTCTGAGCTGCCGCTCCATGACATCCCAAATGTGCTCTATCGGATTAATATCCGGCGAGTTAGGTGGCCAGGACATTAAGTGGAATTCATCAGTATGCTCCTCAAACCACTCCAACAGAATCCGAGCCTTGTGACATGGGGCGTTGTCCTGCTGGAAGATTCCATTTCCAGTTGGGAAGGCAGACGCCATGTAAGGGTGCAACTGATCCGCAATGATGTTCAGATAGTTCGCAGTGTTCATGGTCTGTTCTACCACAACTACGGGTCCCAGAGTCGCCCATGAGAACGTCCCCCAAAGCACCACCAGCCTGTATATGACCTGCTGTACAAGAGGGGAGCATCAGTTCGCCTGGCAGACGGTGTACCCTGACACGACCATTGACATGATGAATGAGAAATCGGGATTCGTCTGACCCGGCAACTCTCTTCACTCATCCATGTTCCAGTCTCGATGTTCCCAGGCCCACTGTAGGCGTAGTTGACGATGACGCTTGGTCAACAGAGGCACACGATTGGGACGTCTGCTGCACAGTCCCATATCCAACAGTGTCCGCTGAACTGTGTGTTCTGAAACACTTGCGCTTGGACCTGCATTGTATTGGGCTGTCAGCTGAGCCACTGTCTCGCGCCGATTTTGCTTTACTAAGTGGTACAGTCTCCGACATCCTTTTCCTTTGATGACGCGTGGACGACCAACACCTTGGCGTCTACTGCTGGTGTCACCATCATTTATTCACTTTGCATGAATACTAACAACGACAGATCGTAAACACCCTACCAGTCGTGCAGTTTCGGTGATACTCGTTCTGAGTCTTCGGGCCATTACGATCTGCCCTCTATCAAATTCGCTTAGAACAGCGGCCTTTCCCATCACTCGCAAAAGTGCAAGAATGATTACTTACCTTCTCCAGCAGCAGTTAAATACCATTCTTACTTAATCACGTGCCCTCCACGTCATCCAGACGAGTTCATTGAAAAATGTGAGAATGGTCATAATGTTTTGGTTCGTCAGTGTATGACTATTAAATTTTCTTCTTACATTTTTGTATTTTTTAGATTTATGAGTGTATGTTTTAACTTCTATATAGACTAATATTAAAAAATTTAAATATCATTATATAATTTTTGCTATTGATATAATTTGAAGAAATTATTGTAAGTTTTTTTTAATGTTACAAGCGTTTTACTTTTAAAGTATATATATATTGATTTTTAGTACAAAAACTAAAGAAAATGCACCTAATCTAAAAGCACAAAATGTTTAAAATATTATTAATATCAGTAAATCAACAATACTATGACTTTATGAAAAAGACCAAAAGTATATGTATGCAATTACCTGGGACACATACATATGGATTACATGGTTGACCAATGAGACAATTTCTGTCAACCATGCATACTTTATTTGGACCACATTTATTTGGTTTGCAGGGATGAGTGATTTCTTGTGCAGTTTGTGAATGTGTGCTTTCAACTAGGAAAGGAAAAAACATTTTCATCATTCAATGCATAAACTTTTATAGTACTCTTAAACCTGTTTAAACAAATAATTTTTAATTTCATTTTGAGTAGCATTTAGTTTTATAACATTCATTTTTATGTTATTTGATTTCTAATTCTTATTTAATTGTATAACAAATTAAAATGCATCATTAAATGAATCTATAACTTGTACCATGACTGTAATCTTAAAATGCTATTTGTTAAAAAAGATTCTTGAATGCTTCTTGTAAATGGAAAGTATTTTAGAAAGTCAATTTTCAAATATATTTGAATAAAAAATATCTCTATGAACATTTGAAATTAGCATCATAAATGACAGCATCTTTGTACTTCACTTCTCTAATATTGTTTTATAGAGTTCATTGAACAGCTGTTACAGTTCAGTTATGATCATGGAGGCCTTTTGAAATAAGGTAATAATTTACTGTATAATATTTTTGTACTTCATTTTTAAAATTTGACATTTTTGTAACAGTTTGCTGCCCTATGCAAAGTCATGCATGGAGTTCTCCATAGGTGATTATGGGTTTTGGTAATTCATATTTACTACTATAGTGTCCATAACCTAACAATAAACTACTGGAATTCTGTGGTTAGGGTACCAATTTTGTGGAAGTACATTGTTTAGGATTGACTATTACATAATTTAATGAATAGACTTGTTCCAAACCTCATGACTCACATGCCAACTTACTATACTTGCTAATGTGGTTTTAGTTTAATTACAAAAAATAAGAGTGATGTCAGATTTTTTTAAATTCTGTAGCTAATTGGAATCGTAATTTTTGAATCCACTGTATCTTCAGGTGCTTCCTTGAAAATTTTATTTTATATTTAAAAATCCAAGTCTAATATTAGTTTTTCCTTAAATCAACTAATATTTTTGTTTAATTTAGTTAGCTGATTTAACTAAATTTAGTTTGAATTACATTCAGTTAATTTCAGAATAAAATCTATCTAGAGAATAAAATCTCTACATTCTGCAAAGCAGCGTTTTATGTAACTGAAATAGGATTTAAAGCATTTTCACATAGTTGTGCTGTACTTTTGTGTTCAGATAATAAGTTTTTTCTTAGAAGTTCACCTAGATCTCTGCCGACATCTATTAATGAGCTATCTTATCATAAGATATCTTATAAGTTACAATTTTACAAATGCTGAGTATATAGTATTTTCCTTTATCAGTAACTCAATTTTTTGTTCAAAATACAGAAAAACTTTAAATACTCTGTTTTATCGCTAATAAGATGTTTCTTATTCATATATATGCAAACATATTTTTGCTGCATCTAATCATGAGAATAGAACATTTTTACATCAGAAACTTTAAAAATGTATGTTTCCATCTAGTAGCTAAAAATCCAAGTAACAAATGTAAAATATTAGACAATTTTCAGTTCTTGTTAACTACATGCATTCAACTGTTGCAATGATAATTTTTCCAATAGGGGAATAAAAAATTTATGTGATCATTTTATATTATTACATAAATATAAATATCTTACTGATGTATGGAGATAGAGAAATGCAAGGAGTATCATTCCCAGGAGGAGAGAGAATTTCACAGAGGGTCACAGGATTTTGATTACTGACTAGACGACTTCGATCCACACACTTACTGAGGATATCGATACAGTCGGACCTTGATAATAAATGTTACAAATGATTAAACAGAATGCATTTTAGTTCAGCAGTTCTAATGTTAGATGTGATGTGACTAATATCCTGTATGTTTTTGTTGGCTAAATAAAACTTCATTTTCTCAAACCAGCCATGCCTCAATTATTTTTTGGTTAATGCCTGGAATTATTGTACCATGATAAAAAATCAATCTGCCAATATACTGAAAGGATGTCAGACACTGAGCTGCTTAATATTATGTTCTATAGTTACATGATATATTACAAAATATTAAATTGCTTGAACCATAAACATAATTTCATGTTTTTAAAAATTAAAAGTTTGTGTCTGATTTAAAATAAAAAACGAAAGTCAATTTTTTGTTTTGGAAACAAATATTTGTGGTATATGTATTCATTAAGAATAAGAATCTGGTGGTTAATAATGACATTTTCTCTTATAAGATAATTTTGTTGTTACTAATCTTCTTTATCAAGATCCCCTTAGGCAGGGTAAATCAAGTCTAAAATACCATGTGTTTTCAAGTCACACAGCGATCAACTCCTATTCATCCATGTGCTGCTGTCCCACATACACGTTGCAATCTAAAATATGAGGAGTTGCTGAGATTGTAGAGCATGCACAATTTTAAGATAATTAAAGAGAACTTTAGTAACCTAAGTGATGTTATCAGTTGTAGACTATACTTGTGTTTTGCATTCATGCAGTTATTTTATTTTCAAGCTATACTATTCCTTATTTCCAAAACATGTTTTAAAAATATGTTGCAGTTTCGCATTGTAACCTTTCTTGTATTTATAATCTCATAACATGATTAGTTATGGACATTAACTTCCTCCAGTGTTCTCATTTTAAGATACAGAGAAATAGTAATTGAATACTTTGTTTCTATGAAACCAAAAGACATTCTGATTTAAGTTGTGCTTACTTGCATATCCTGTTGACGTGTGCTTCATGGTGACATGGCTTGATTTGCAGAGCACATGCAATTGCCTTCCATATTTCAGAATGGCATCTTGAAATCTTTAAGACTGGAATTTCCATCATTGGATGGTGAATGACTCCGTTCTCCCACATGTCGACATCCTGCTGTGCTGCTCGGTCTGAGCGTATGTCGCAGCTGCGGAACAATTCAGTGGGACGAAAATTGAAGTTTGTGCAGTAACTCAAACCTTCACATCCCAGTTCACAAGGTTCATCAACTAAAAATATTGATTCATTTGTTTTCATCATTAAAAACTTATTTTTTTACAAAATATGTTACATGTTGTCTAGGCTGACCATATTTCCTTGAGACAAAACGGGACAGGGTTTTTGTAATATTCTATATTCATCATGAAAAATTATGATATAAAAGTTTTTTCATAAACATTGAGCTTACCATTATTCTTCAGTGACAGAACCCTTATAAAAATTTAGTTAGACTAGAGGGACTACTTTATCACGATTGTACCATAAATATTTCTCTGATGAAGTAATTTATGTAGAAAATTTCGATGTTTCAATCTTAAAACTCCCCACACTCCATGATACAGCTTATGACTTACAATTAACATAGGGCCCTCATTATCTCAACACTTAGTCTAGATTTCTCTTTGACATATTGTTCATAACAGAAAATATCTATACTTCTGTAAGACAAAGAATAAACTACAATATTATAAGTCTTGAAATGACATTTTTGCTTATCAGAAAAAATCTACCCATCTATTACATACAGGAATGATTTTTTAATGTGACTTCATGGTTATGCAAATTACTGGTATCCATGGGGGATATTGATATACGATTATAGGTTATATATGAATAATTTCTAATTGACAAATATTAAAGTGCATTTATAATTTTTATTAAAAGCACTACACAATTGATATTTTTATTAAAGTGACAGGACAAGGGAAATTTGAAGAAAATGGTACATTCAAAACAGCAGCCTATTATTGTCTTCTACAACTTGACAAGTTTATAATTGCACAAAACAAATCAATTTTAATGTTTAATTTTATGCAGAAAACTAATTTGTTTTCTTATAAACAAAATAGCTTTTTCTATTGAATTAAAAAATATTTGTAAACAAAAATAAATGAATTATTAATTATGAATGAAAATTATTAATATGCCGGAGTAGTCTTAGTGTAAACAGAGATTAGTGAGGGAAAGAGAAATCTGAACTTTTAGGCATTTGAAAAATTAAATAGGTATACCTTCTGTTAAGCATTGAATCATTTCAGATTCTGCTAGTTGATACTGGCACAGGCGATCAAAATCGTTCCAACTGCTACTGAACTGGTTACTGAAAGTCTGTAGTACAAAAAATAATTTAATATTTCTTTGTTATTCACATATAGAAAATTAAACTACATAAACTATACATTATTTTTAATTTTGTGAATCATCACAGACTATTCCTCAAAAAAGCCATACTATTTTTATAAGTAGAAACAAATATCAAGAACATATCTATGACTTTATTTCCTATAATTTCACACGACTATGGGGCCCAAAATCACTCCATGTTTTAAAATTTTCATTTGTAGATTCTAAAATAAAGCTTTACAAAAGTTTCTTTTTTTGCTGATATTACCTGTAGAGTTCAGAAGTTGATATCAAATAAAAATTGAAAATTTAAACATCTTTATGTAGTTTATATACTACTTGATGTTCCTTTCTACGAGCAATAGCCCGTTGTGTTGCCCCAGTGTGACGTTAATTAAAATACCTACCTACCTTTCTACAATTTTTGAATCATATATCCTATAACAAATCATCAAAGAACCATAGTTGATAGAATGTTTTACAATAGGTAAATCGTACACTGACAGTTGACTGCTAAAAACACATGGCAGACAAAGTGCGTTCCAATACCACAACAATATCATTCAATTTATGCTCAATCATTTAGTACCGAAATGGTTCACTAGAGCAGCGTTTTCTAAACTGTTCCGCAGAACACCAGTGCTGCGCCGATAGTGAATATGTGTTCCCTAAAAAATTATCAAACTAATATGAGCCTGACAAATTTTAGAGTTATATATGCCAAAATTATCCATGAATTGGTTAAAAACAGGAAGTTTAGCACAAAGAGTAATAAGTACTGGCATATATCTGATTGAAGAAAAGGAATTTACAAACTGGTTTCTTCAAAATTTAATATTAAAGAACAAGTGCAACTAAGAACAGACCGAAACGTAAGTACTATTAAAGTTGTTTAAATTTTGGATTTTGTGTATTTACAATACAGATCCTCCTGATTCAATGTGCGTTTTATGTAATAAAATACTAGCAAACAGTTCTTTGTCTCCAGTTAAATTTCGTAGGCCCTTCGAAAAGGAACACGCTGATTACAAAGGAAACTATACTAGTTTTTTAAAGAGACGTCCTGACTAGCTAGAAAAATCTAAAATCTTAAATAATTACAATTGATAAAAATGAAAATGCAATAAAGGCAAATTTTCGCGTGAGTTATAGCATTGCATTTAATGGTGAAGCTCATACAATTGAAGGGGCCGTCGTGGCTCAGTGGGTATGCCCACTGCGCTAGTAACCTTCGAGTTGTAGGCGGCGCAGGTTCGATTCCTGCCAGGTGTGTTCCTCCCTGGGTGTATTTCTCTCTTCTGTGTCAATAAAACTTTCATTATGTGTGTGTGTCTTTATATTGTATGTCTTGTGCCTGGCGCAGCATGGCCAAAGATGGCCCTTGCACCACAAAACTCCAATACCAACTATACAATTGAAGAGATGTACATTAAGCCTTATGTGAACGACAATGCACGTTAAGCCAAGCTGCTAAAAAAGTCTGCATTACAGTTATCAAATACTGTTTCACTCAGCATAATTAATCTTTCGGCTGACAGAAGGAACTAATTTATCGATTGTTGTGAATATGCATTACAAATGGATGAATATACGGATGTCGCAGGCTCGCTGTATTCATTACTAGTGTTTCCTCGCCCCACATCTTTGATGATTAAAGTCGTGGTCAAATAGGAAGCGACAAGCGCAAGCCCAATCAGGGCGTTTTCACCACTTGCACCGGCACCTCTGATTGGTCTTCGCGTGTCGCTTTGTGCTTCCTATTCGACCACCGACTTTAGTCTTCAATACATTTATCAAAGATGTGGCGAAGAAAGACTAGTAATGAATACAGTGCGAATATCTACAAGAAAAAACTAGCGGAGAAGATATATTCGATTGTATTAATAATTACATTATAAAACAGGAAATCGATTGGGAGAAACGCATTGATATATGTATAGATGGTGGTCCAAGCAATGGTAGGAAAGATGAAAGGAGTTGTAACAAATTTGAATGAGGCCGTAAAAATTATCAACTATTTGTAATCTCAACCACTTCAATCCAGATTATTTAAAATTTTGTGTGATGAAATGGGTAGCGTACATAACGCACTTTTTTAACACATTAACGTGAAATGACTATCCAGAGGAAAATCACTATTGAGGCTTTTTGAATTTCGTACCGAGTTATTGGTCTTGACGTGACGTAATTTAGGACAAAATTTTGAATTTTTAACAAAATTTTCATGGTTGATGAGTCCTGCACATCTGGCAGATATTTTTATAAAGGATATGAAAGTAACTTATTACAAGGAACCTGTGCAATTTTTAATACAAGAGATAAAATTGCATCATTTGATAGGAAGTTACAATTCTATATTCCTACAGTTGAACAAAATAATTGTGATTATTTTCCCGTCTAGCATGAACTTTTGACTGAAATATACAAAATTATGTGAAGTTTCTAACGTAGTTTTAGGAACTTGAATCTTACAAACTCTTTTGCAATATTTTCCAAAATCCAGTGAGGACAATTCCTGGGTTCAGAATCCATTTACAATTACAGAGCTAAGACAGCAGGCTTCAGCGCAAATGATTATGAAAATATGATTGACTTAATTAGTGACTGATTTAAAATAAAAATACAAGAGACGGCCATTAAATGGTTTCTGGACAAATTTAACACAAGTGTACCCCAGCGTATCAAAGCCAGTTATTCTATTCTCGTTTAACTTCGTTTTACAACGGCGTTTTTATGTCAGGCAGGATTTTCATATGCTGTAACCAGATCAAAGTCCAGGAACAGATTCAACGCTACACCTGATATAATATGTCTGATATCAAGAGAATTGTAATTCAAAGACCCCAAAACATCGAAGTCTGAAAAAGTAATTTTACAATATGCGCTAGTTTGTTTTACTATATTTATGTGTGTTTTGTTTTAAATAATTAATATTTGAGAATACATGGTTTTTCTTTCCGCTTAGATCTACTCCATTTATTATATTTATTATTTATATCTCTACCTACCCTACAAAATAACTAAGGTGTTCCTTTAAAATTTTAGGATTTGTGAAGTGTTGAGTCTTAGGAAAAGTTTGGGAAATGCTGCATATATTCAAATATGTTTTCGTGAACGCGGTTCTTTAGACCATAGTTATGTTAAGGTGGGTAGTTGAATTTACATCGCACTGATGCTACATAACGGCTGCCCGGGATTAATCTCGAAAGGATAGATCCGAGGACAACACCTTGTAATTTTGAATCACGATCAGATGACGAGGTCAGCACCTGAGCTGGCACTCCAAACTTCCACACCACGTCAACGTGATGACATTTGAGGCCATGGCCAATTTAACGTGTACCAACCGCCACATATGCTGTTTTTGGTTGAATCGAGTCTCAAACTCGTAGCCCTCCGGTTGCTAATCTGCATCTCTATCAACTGGGCTACCTCGCTCCCCCATAGTTGTGTGAAATTACGGTACTTAAAATGAATAAAGAGGCATTTTTGAAATTGTGTTTAGAATACAATTTTAAATTAATTGAAAGGAGAATCAAATTGGTTTTTAGACAGCTACTTTATTAGAAAGTTATTTGTAGGTAATTTATGATGAGCAAAAAATTTCTTAAAGAAATAAAGCCGACATTATAAAGATCATAAACGAACAAATATATAATTAAAGTTCATATTTTAGCGAAATAATTTTTTAATTTCAATATCAAGAGTTCATTTAAACTTGTTAAAATATTTAGAACTTACTTCAATACAGAGGCGCTGGCAGTTGACTGTAGCTGCTCTGAAACAACACTGCAATTTTGCACTGTCCATTCCTACTTTTTCTGATGGAATAAGAGAACCACCTGGTTCATTGGCATATGCCTTTTCAAGAATGCACTGCCAGAATCTGTCCTAATTTAAATAAAAATATTTTGGTCAAGGTTTTTTAAGAAATGAATTCCACCAAACGTTCAAAAATTTATGATATTAAAGAGAATTTTAATTATTTCTTAAAAAATTGTTTGTGTTGAATGAAATAGGTTCTTGATTTTTACAATAAAATTTGTCGAACAATTTACTTTTTCAACATCATAAAATCGCCTGCAACTTTTATTGATTCTGACATTGAAGTTTTAACATGTTTTATAATTTGGGACTGTTTTTTAAATTGAAATCATATCCGATTTCATTTTTGTTGTTAAAAACCTGTGTACATCGAATAAAGCAGTGTTTAGTTGAAAATCTGAATATAGTAGAAAATCGTAAGTAATTTGTATATGTTAGAAAATGTTTGCTCTTCCTTAGTTGCTATAAAGAATATTACTTCATTAAAATACAGGATGAAGTAAAATGTACTTATGGTACAAATTCACCTAATTAAATGATATACTCCTGTAAGGGTTTTAAAGCTATTTGCAAATTTTAAATGTGATGATAGTTGATATGTGTAATACACTTACATGAGGTAGAGGTGGTCCACATCCCCTTCTTATAAGGCTATCTGTAATTTCTTGACTAGTTGTTTCTGTCCGTAAAACCTCTTTACAAGCAGAACGACATTGTATATATGGAGATTTATCACAACAATGAATATCTGGAAAGATTTGTTATTTTGAATAAAACACTTAGATCACATAATTGAATAAGATCACATGATTGATTTTGAATAACACATTAACACTCAGTTAGGCATCAAATATTTTGCTGACTTGACTGTTTAAACATGAATATTGAATCATTCATTTGTATATTTTCCATTTTTATATCATATTAATGGGTTGAAACTATCTCCAGTGGTTAAGATACTACTTAGAATAAATTATTTAACCTAGGAGTAATAAAGTTAAGAGAGCTGTCTAATTGACATAGTGACCATAGATTGTGCCACCCAAAAGGTTCCGGGTTCGAATCTCGGTTTGTAAGCACATGGATTGGTGATTATCCCTGTTAGGAGCAATGGCGACTTACTCACTGGGTGCTTCGTAATAGCCTTCAATTCGTAATAATTAACCCTTTGCAGTGCCAAAGGCCGATGAGGTCAGTTATCGAGTATTCAAAAAAATCAAGAGATAATTAAACGTTTATTTCGTATTCGCTCTAGGTAACTAATTTGAAAATATTTGAATATGCTATAAACCAAGTTTCTTTTAAAAAAATCATTTCAATTTTAACGTGAGTGGGTAAACGTACGCTATAAGTTTCTTTCCAAATGGGAATTTAATCATTCAGACTTATGATGCGGAAGTTACATAATGGCAAATATCTTTTTCCCCCGACCACTGATATCTTCGGCACTACGAGGGGCTAACTGACTGCTATTTGTGGTTGGTTTTATGGTGCAAAGCCATAAAACCAAATTTGCCATGCTACGTCTGTTTGTGAAGAAGCATCCAGAAGTCGCCGTTACTCCTAACGGGCAATTTACCAACATCCATGAGCTTACAAACCAGAATTCGAACCCGGGACGGACCCAAGGTTTATAAAACGCTCCTATAGTTTATTTTATAAATCTTGGGACAAACCTACTGGGTGGCAAACTCGCTCCGACCACTATACTGGTTAGGCGGATATAATAGTAAACATAATGACGCTGAATATAACCTACATGGAGCATAGACACAATTATTTCACTACTTTAAGACTTTATGGGGTTGTCTGTGTATTAAAGTTTGTTAATTTTAATTATATCCTTACTTCGATATGGATGCTCAGCAGGAGTGACTTGTATGTGAACATGAACACATTGTTGAACTCTTGGATTCCCTTCAAAGCAATGTGCGCGGACAGCTTCTCGCACTTCCTTTGAAGGCGTGTATGAATCCACAAAGACACTTTTGCATGCTTCATGGCAGCTGTGGGTTTGTGCATTTTTACAACAACGTTCTCCAGCTGTAGAAAGACATGTCCTTTAATTGTATTGATATAAAACTACATATTTCAAGCTATAATTATAAGTTTAATAAGTACAAGATATTGAAATCGGAAAGTTGAATAATTTTGTTTGTTTGTGGGGGATTTAAGACATTGGCGTATCAAAACGGCATGACAGTATGTTATTGCCAATTAATCGAAATAGTTTCAATCTCGCTAAAAAATAACGGCGAAAGGAGAAATAAAGTTACGAAATGAAAATCTTAAGTTGGCGAAACATATTTATATCGCTGTTTGAGGGAAAGCTTTTGCAAGTAAATTCATTCATGGTTCCTACTCTTCAAGCAAAAGAAAAATTAGGGTCTTTTATTGCAATTTTTAATATTTAAGGGCAAAATCTCACATAGATCACAATAAATTACCTCGTGGGTCATACAGGTGAAGAAACTTTTAAAAGTGCTAGGTTTGGGTCTTATATATGCAGTTTTAAAAGCATCAACTTTTAGCTGACATAAATATGCCGTCAATTTCTAATGACACTTGACCTTGGACAAGTATAATTGATTTTGGTTTCTGAATGCAAGTGAAAAAATATGCAGTGTTCTTGTAAAAATTAAGGCTTTTTAAATTTTTTTTAATGGTTTAACAAGCGTTAAGGTTTTTTAAGGGCCCTTTAGAAAATAAAATTAAACCTTTTAAGCCCTATGAGAATCCTATTAAAAATTTTAATGCACGTGTAAATAATAATGCATGGTAATTCCCTTATTATTTGCACATGATAGGTATGTAATGTAGTCAGCGATTGGTTTAATTGCCTACTGTGAAAAGGGGGAGGCCACATATACTCCACAAAGCATTGCGAATTTGTACTCTCTCATTAATGGGACCACCGTGGCTCAGTGGTTTTGCCCACCGCGCTAGCAACTCGAGTTGTAGGGGTTCGATTGCTCCCTGGGCGTATTTCTGTCTTATGTGCCAGTAAAACTTTCCTTATGTGTGTATGTCCATTACTGGTATGATAAGGCTGCTGCAATCATCGGTCAGTTCGTTCCTTCTGCACCCACCGATTCCATATTCGCATCACAGTGGCTTGATTTCGCCCAACACAAGTACAGATTTCTTGGAAGGGTAATCCGCAGTCTTGATAAGCTACAATTCTTCCTCTATCAAACTCATATACGCTGGAGTGCTAACATTTGTATATCCTTCTATGATCCACGCATCGTGCAAATTTCAATGCTATTGGATGCTTCCTTCATAGCGTTGACTTTCGATGGCCAGCAGTGCATTTCATGTACAGTCGCGGAAAGAAACCCGAACCATCCCTCCTCATTCGAGTAACTTTAACAGTAGAGAAAATTCAAAGATGGCATTTGACCGGAACTAAAGTCTTCTATAAATTCAAATGCATAAGGGGATTGCTATCCTTATATTTCCCTTTTAAATTTCTTTAATATTAGATAAATATTCAAATTTATGAATTGGTTCATGTGGATCTACAGATACATTATCAAATGAGGGGTAGACAATTTTACTCGGGCTACGATTAATTGACAGCAATCGGATTCTAGTAAGTTTGACTTTTAAAGTCTTTAAAAGACCAGTAAACGGCATAGCCAAATTTCAGCATCTAGCCATCTCAATTATTTATAAACCTGTCGTACAACATATATCGCTATTCTTTTTATATTGAGATTGAAACTGCAGAAAACATCACTCTCGTTTCTATTATCATTTGCTTTCTCATTAAAGGACTATCAAGTATTCTATAAGAACCAATAAAATGTGGTCTTGGCCGTGATATGAATTTTAATCAATAGTAAAATATCTAGGTCACACGTAGATGCTAATTTAATTCAGTTTGGGTCAGTTGAAAAAATAAAAAGTTAGTTTCAACGCTGATGATCTTTGACCTAAAGTACATGAAACTACAAGATGGGAAATTGCATTGATGGGTGCGTGTGCAAATATTTACTTTGCCAAGTCTACAAAATGGAAGAGATGGTGGATTGTATATAATGACTATTGAAATATTTGTAAGGCAGGTGGAGGGATTTATTAATAAAATAACAATCAGTAAGAATGTAGCATTAACGTTTTAAATGAGGATACATTAAAAGAGTACAAGTCTAATCTTAAGTTTTGTGTCTTATCCACTTTTGTGAATTTATGAAAATCTCAGAATACGGAATGGATACTGAGTAACAAAAAAAGAGGCGAGTTGTGTACGGGGACAACCGCAATCGTTTAAGGCGTGAATCAGTCTTGGTGTTATTAAAGGAAAGATAAGATGTAATGAATAATTTAGGTGGTTATAAGTTAAGTATCATTTTATTTAATAAAGGCCGATGATAAAGAAGTAAGATTCAAATGGCATAGTATTTACATCGATGTTTCTTACAAAGTTCAAATCTATACGATTGTTGTCCGGACATTATAGATCCTGTCAATCTCTACTGATCCGACACCAATTTCAACACTCTTTTGCAATCCAAAGTTGCACTGCCCAAACACCACGCGGCGTCACCATTTTCAGTGTTCACGTGCAAGCGCTACTCCCCTCACCGCTGCACCCCCACTATCCACCATTTTAGATACGGACATAAACCCCTAAATCCATCCAAATTTCATTAGGTTATCAGTGATAATTTTTGTTTACGAGATATAAGCGCGACAAATCGTGCCATTTTTTGGTCCCTGGAGTTTTCGTAGACCATATTGAAGACACACGTATACAGGACAGAATTTAAAGACGTATTTGCGTCAAAAATAAGAAGTGGTTAAATAAGTGATCTAACCTTCTTGTCTTTCGATGCAATTGTAGAAAGGGATTTCGTCACTTTTTCGACACGATGTGGTGAGATCAAGCAGTGACTGGGCCTGAAAAACAAATGTATTTACTAACTAAATTTTTTCCATACATATTTGAAGCACATGAATATAAATGTGTTATTTAGAAAAATGAACAGTTGCCGTATAACTTAAAGATACTTAATGACTACAGAGAAATTAGGTGTTGTGATAAGATGCGTATTGCTCAAGAACAAACACCTTAGCCTACGAGAGGGATTTTCAATGCAAGTAAACAACCAAGACGGTATGCGAAGATTTTGCTTCTGTTGTCCAAATGTTATTGCATGATAAATATTTTGGTTAATTTTAAATGTATTTTATCGCCGTTTAAGCAACGTTTGGCGTTTAATCTAATTGGTGTTGACTAATCCACTGACAGCTTGACAAAAATGCCTATCATAGAGCAATGTTTCCCAAATATTATTTCACGGAACCCTTATGCTCCTTGAGGCAACATTAAGGGTACCGCGAAAAAATAAAAATTGTGCACATTAAAAGTTAAAAATATCGCATGTATTTGCGTGACAAGACGAGGCAGTATGGGTCAGATGTTATTTTAATGAACAGCTTGAGTACTATTGCTTGCCATTATTCTTCAAAATTGCCTTAGTAATTATACTTCAAAACCTGCACAGTACATTGACTGCATACTGCTGCACCTACCTACTAAAATATTACATTTGAATCTAGGGGTACTCCTGAGTGCTGTGCTGGGCGTGCATTTGCACATAATCAGAAAAAAATAGGGGCAGCTGAAAGAAAGGAGCCATGCCTCCAACTTTAAATAGACATGTCCAGTAATAAATTTTCTGATATTCCTTTCTCGTTAGTTTTTTTTGTTGGTTCGTTTTGCGATTATAATAAAAGATATGTATATTTTGTTCTTAATTTGCATTAAAATATTCAAAAAACACTCATCAAGGACATGGATATATTCAGGGGAGAGCCCACGGGACTCGAATTCTTCCCGAAATGACTTTCGAATCAAAAAGCTATGAAGAATACCGCCTGAAGAAGAGAAAATCAATTTGGGTTAATCATCTAATAAAATACTTCAATAGTGTGAAAAAAGTTGAAAAAAAATCACAAAACGCAATACTCGTTAAACATTACGGCATTTAAGGAACCGTGGGAAATAAAACTGGACCATCCCCTAAATTATTTTCTGTATACATGCTTGATGAAGGGCGTTCTTTGAGAAAAATCAAATGTTTTATGGGAGAGGGCGACTTGATGTTTGCACGAGGGCAGCTAATACCTTAGGAACGGCCCTGTTTGAATAAACCCTAACCCTGAACATTTGGATATAAGCTCCGCCAAGATAATATATCGCAAGTCAAATATTAAGAAAAGTTTGTAATTCTCAAATTTAGTTGTTTTTAAAATTTAGTTTTATTATATTTATTCTGAAGTTTTTCGACTTTCTTAACAGTTATACATAATCAACCTAAGGAGGCATTAATAAACTGTACTTGTAAACAGGCCATCTTGCACTTTTCAGCTTGAGGCAGACTGCAACATGGTCTGCCGATCCATCCTTTCCCTCTGTCAATTTCTGAAAATACATTTATGTGAATAGATATCCATTTAATAAAAAAGAAAAGGACACTTTTGCATTAAATTTCTTTTACTTTTTTGATATTTTAATTCAATGGGGAAATTTAAAGTGTCTCAAGCCCCCAAGAAGGTACTTAAAAATCAAATCCATATATTGATGTTCACAAGATTCTGAACTGAGAAAGCTTAGACATTTTAAAATGTACCAATAGACGAGGAGAGAGAAAGCATTGACTACAGTATTTCCATTGTAGATTTTAAACTTATTGCGCATTATTTTATTTTTACACCTTGGATAAAATAAAATTAATATTCTTCCTTGGAGGACTTTCAGAATTGTTGGATGCCACATCTGCGAAATAACAACTATGCATCTACAAACCTACTCTATAAAGATTTAAAAAAAGGTGGTTCTTATAACACTGTTCTTTAAAATTGCTGAAGTTAGAGCCCGGTATGAATGCTTGATAAAGCTCGAAGATAAATTTTCGTTTATATAATCCCGTCACAATTTAATACTTTAACAATAGAAAATTAAATAAGAAAGTGAGTTATAACAAATTTATAATAATTCGAAGCCCAGTTCAATGTATTCTCAATATATAACCCTCTCATCTTTTAAAGAATTAAAATATTAACTATTCTAAAATAACTACATTCCAAAATACGTCAGACTAAATTTCGTACAACTTCGCAAGAACTGACTGCTTGTTTTAACACAGAGGGTCAAATTTTGCCTTATAAGAAAAATACGCGTTCAGTGTTTGTTTTCTTATCTGAGAACAATAGCTATGGCAGCCATCTGTATTAGTCAAAACCTCATTTCATTCGAACGAAACAAACATTTATAAAAAATTCATTTCGTGTTAAAAGCTAAATACAATTTCAATTAAATAACCATCGGGCTAAATGAGATTAAGAATAATTTTAAAATACAGCTGATCTTTCAATGCACACAATCTGGGGAGAGGGAAAGCAGATAAAAATTGAGGCAACCGTTGTTCAAAGTGAGTAGTTTGATCTCTTTTGAGTGTAGTGGAGCATTAAAATACAAACTAAAAGCAAACCTACCAAAAAGTTTCTTACAGTCTAGAATTTTAAAAGTATATGTACCAAATAGCAGTAAGTTTTAAAGTTAAAGTTTAAAAATTCACTGCCATTTAGAAAACCAGATTTAATGTTTGCAATGAAATACCTAAATCAAAAATTATCACATCAAATTATGATTGAATTATCGAAATTTTAATCTTATATTCAGATTTTGAATATTATGATTCTGAACACGATTTTAATGTCAGTCCGAATTTAAAAATGCAGGAAAAGCGAAATGGAGATGTCTAAAAGTTTACACTTTCAGAATTTATTTTTTCATCATCACTTTGATGTTAATCACAATGACAGCTTGTTATTAGTGCAATGTCTGCATCTTGATGATTGTGAAGTTATATAACGATGTTTTTCTACCTACGTCAAAGGCTATTAAAATCAGCTCTAATCTGCCGATTGTGGGATTCGTTTGGTTTGTGTGACTGAAATGACATTCGTATTAGCAATACTAACACCCTTTTTCAAAGATTTTACCTCCACAATTTTTTTTGCGTGTGAAAATAAAATTAGCAAGCGTAACTAGTTAACCGTCATGAAAACGTTTAACTTATCAACTTATCAATTCTACTGATACAATTGGCTATATTAGTATTCAAAACTTATTCGCAAGACTCCCTTAAGTCGACCTTGTTATGTCGATATCTCTTTTAAGCGTAACCCAATGATTTGTTTTATTTTAATAAATAGAATTAAAAATAGAAACATTAACCCCATATTCCATTAAAGGTTATATTTATTCGTCAATTTTTATTCATAGAAATTCAAGGGAAGGTCAAAAGGGGTAAGTTGTTCTGTCATCTTGAACCTTACATCTGAGGATCTTGTTATTTATTTTTATCGTAATCGAAATAATTTAAACTATAAATTTCATCAAATTCTGATTGAATTATCGAAAATTTAATCTTATATTCAAATTTTGAACATTATGATTCTGAACACAATTTTAATGCCAGTTCTGAACTCAAAATGCAGGAAAAGCGAAATGGAGATGTCTAAAAGTTTTCACTATCAGTTTCTTTTTTTCGTCATCACTTTGATGAAAAAATCACGACAGCTTGTTATTAGTGCATCTTGATGATTGTGAAGTTATATAACGATGTTTTTCTACCAACGTCAAAGACTTAAAATCAGCACTAATTTGACGATTGTGGGATTCATTTGGTTTGTGCCAGTGAAATGAGATTCGTATTTTTAGCAATACAAATACCCTTTTTTAAAGATTTTACTTCCATGATTTTTTTGCGTGTGAAAATAAAATTAGCAAGAGTAACGAGTTAACAACCGCTATGAAAACGTGTAACATCAATTCTACTGATACAATTGACTATATGAGTATTCAAAACTTGTCAAAACTCCTATAAGTCGACCATATTATGTCGATATCTCTTTAAATACTAATGTTTTTTATATTAATAAATTGGATTAAAAACAGAAACATTAATTCCGTATTCCATTAAAGGTAATATTTTATTCATCAATTTTTATTTTCTAGAAGATTGAAGGGAAGGAAGGTCAAAGGGTCAGTTGTCAGAAAAGTTATACTTTTTCTATGAAATAAGCACTCTTTCATCTTGATTGGACAAACAGGAAAAAATAATGTTTATGGGTATTGATTACATACTTCTATTAACTTCGCATATTTTTTAACTATGAACCCATGCGTGTCGCACTATGAAATTTTCAAAGAGCAAAGATAAATAGTGTACCTTTAACATGTATTTTTAGAAAAAATAAACACTTTTTTGTAATTGTAGGTCAAAGGTCAAATCGAGTGGCTTTAAAATCAGAAAGGTCATTCATAGTATCATGTAATATATAAATATCGCATTTCTAGTTCGAATATTTTTCAACTATGAACCCATGCGTGTCCCACTATGAAACTTTCAGAAAGCAAAGATAAGTAGTATGCCTTTAACAATTATATTTTTAATAAAAAATATAAATTACGTTTTTTTGTAAATTGTAGGTCAAAGGACAGATTGAATGACCTTGAAATTGAAAAGGTCGCTTAAAAGGTCATGTGATACTTCATTAGGAAGGTTGTACATTTTTCTACAAAATAAGATTTCATTCAGTATGATTGGACAGTTAGGTGCAGAGGTGCAGGATATTTAAAGAGTCTAAAATCATGAAAAATTGCCCAATTTTTCAAACTTAAAATTAATATACATAAAAATATTGCAAATTAGAAGCTAAAAATTTTCAGAATTTCTTATATATGGTTGGGAAACAAATAAGCCGAGTTTAAAAAGAATCGGAGGGGAGTTGTCGAAAATGATCCTTTTTGTGTGGTTTCATATGGCCCATATGTATTATCGAAAAGCTTGATATATTTCAAGCAGTTATTTTGATTCCAATAAAATTATTTCAGATTGAGATCCCCATTTTCATTCACCAGTAAATTATTTGAATAAAATGTTTTCAATAAATATGCTTTTTAATTTGCTTATTTCAAGTTCGATATTTTTAAAGCTAGTGAATCACACTCACATAAATAGATTTCATACCTCTAAATGAATAATCTAAAAATGTGTAACATTACGTAAAAATATATACAAAAAGTTTCAAATTATGATTTATCCAAGCCCCAAAATGTACAATCTTAAATTGACACTAATAGGTGTGTCACATGCACCGTTTACTTCCTAATTTTTAAATTGGAGGCATTGACATTCAAAATCCGTCTCCTTTTCATCACATCCTTAACTACATTCCACGTTTCTTTGTCTATCGATTCGCGGACGGGAAAAAAAGAATCGCAAAGTATCCATTTCCAAGACCTTCTTCCTTCAGGCCCTTGTCACCGAATACAATTAAATCCTTTTTTCGCGGCTGTCCGACCAGAAGCCAGTCATCCAATTGCACAGGTCGTTCGTCAACCATTTACTTTAGACAAATAAGCCTAATTGAATAAAGAATAAAAACTGGATCGGCCGAATAAATGAATAAGTAAATCCGCCTCGCTTACCTTCCAATGTTTCGTTCATGCAGTTCCAAAAGGAGATCTGAAATTAGAACATAAGTAATTAACATATATAATTTGCTTTAACTTTATCAGCGTACAAGATCAAAAATTCATGTTCTATAGTTTCTATGCTCAGTACTGATTAACGGCCCGCTAGAGGGAAAAGAGTCAGTTTCTGGCTTAGAACGCTCTTCCGTGAACTCCTTTTGCGTTCAAACAAATAAATTATCGCCAAGTTCATTACACCGAGATGCAGTGAAGGGTGTGCCCAGAAATAATAGAATTATTTATTCGTTATACCTGTCGATGTGTTACTTCGAACACACTGGAATGACATTGCTGTAGTTGGCATTCGACACCTGTTGTGCAACCAATAACGCATAGCAAGCATTTTTTCCTTTCGATATAGTTATTTTGCTTGCACAATTCTTCCAAAACGCCTTATTTTGCTGTCATCATGAATTTAAAATGTAACATCAGGCTTTAATCTTCTCGGATATACAATGTAGTTATTTCGAACACATGGGAAAGACATTACTGTAGTTGGCATTCGACACCTATAGTGCAACAGATAACTCTTAGTAAACATTTATTTTAGAGTGATTTTGTTGTTATTTTGTTTGCACACACATATCTTCCGAAACACTTTATTTTCTTATCACTATGGCGTGAATTTAAAATGTAACATCAAAAACTTAAATCTTCCCAAGGGTAAAATAAAATACGCAAGAATGTTTGATATCTTCGTAACTACAAAAAAGTTTGGTTAATTATCTGAGATGAGTAAGACTCATATTTGCCGGAGCTGGATTTCATTTTTTCACTTGCAAGGTAACTTAAAGTCTGCGTTATCTATACCCAATATGATCATAACCGATGAAATACCTTCATTTTGTGTTCACTGGTATCTAGTAAAATTTTTGTTCGAAAGCTTTGAATATAGACCATAGAATTTATTTTTTCAAAGCCTTATTCAAGAGTGTCATTTGAAAGTTGAGACTGGAATCTTTGATAGTAAACAGTGACTAAAGGCTTTTCTGGTTGGTTGGATTTCATGGCGCCAGGGCCATACATGACCAAGTTGTGTCAAACAATGTCAAGCTTTGGACACACAAGGAAATAATGACACAGAAGGGAAACACACCATGGTAAATTACAGGAATCGAGTCTGTGCCTCGTACAGTTCGCAGGTTGTTAGAGCATTGGGCAAATCCACTGAGCCACTGCAGCTCCAGGGCCGTTTTCGAGGTATTGGTCGTCCACGTGCAAACCTCAGCAAGTTGTTCCCTCTCCTCTTTAGAAAAACGCGATACATCAAATCATTTTTGGAGAGATAATTAATAATTGTAAGGATTTAAAAATACAGCAAAATTAACAGTATTTTCTATTACAATCACAAAGAGAAGCCTCAAACTATTGATTAGTGAGTATAAAAACTGACCATTGCAAAATTTTAAAAAGATTGTATATCACATGCTATATATACCACCACAAATCTTTAGACACATCCTTTGACCATTCTATTTTATCGGCCATGTTTGTTTCAATTTTACTATCCTTATTTTTCTTGACCAAGTGAAAAACAAGGATAGTAAAATTGGAAAAAAATTAACATCACTCAGGAACGGCCCTGTCTGTAATGTCTTGATATACTTATTTTTACAACCAAAAGCAGCATAAAGTGATTTAATAGATTTGCAAACATAGTTGCATATATTTACTGCTTTTAAAATAGTCTTATGTTTTTATAAATTACGATTTTATGCGTATGGAGTGTGCGCATAAAATGCTGTAATAAATTTTTTCCTCAACCAAAAGAACTATACCCTTTTTTATCATTTCAGCCCTTCCCTAGCAAGTTCTGCACGGTCTTGTTTCAAGTCTTAATTTTTTAAACTCAACTTCTACTCACCAATGGCTGAAATCGCGAGATAAATGTTTATGAAATATAGTGCGGATGGTTGTACGTGAGCGAACACATAAAATGCTTAGCGAATGCAATGAATTGTCCAATTCTCTGAACGAGGTGACAATATCCGGCATTGTCATCTTGTTCGCGTAATGTATGTTGTGAAATGTAGCAAGAGAAGGTCATGATTGTTTCTGGTTGAAATGAATGGCATTTTGGGAGAGTCATTTCATTCAGTCACAGCAAAGACGAGACAATGCTCAATTTAATACATAAGTAATGTTCTGGAGCATCAGGAGTTGCACATCCGTTCACACTTTAGACAGCATCGTGAAGTTTAAGCCTAAAAAGAATTCTGTTCAAAAGAATATTAATAATGTAAAAGAACCCTAAAAACTTCTTAAAACACACTTTAAGAATCTAATCAGCGTTGGATACCCTTTCGCAGCTCGTAGGCTAAATCAGTAGAGCATTCAGGGGATGACTGATGGACTTAAGCCATCACCAATAGAAACTGAATTTTCATCTATCCTATATATTTTGTAATGGAACAAAATTTTTTGGTTTTTAACTTATTCCATTTTTATATTTTCAGATTGTAATTTTTAACACGTGGCTGAAAGCGGGGGGTATGGAAATCCTTTCCGTAGAAAAAAGTTTAGGAGAATAATCATAGAAAATTGCGTGTTTCTGTAACTGAAGAAAAGAAATAGTTTACATGAGCCATAAGAATTTTCAACAAAACTGATTTTACTCAAATTAATTTTTTTCATAATTTGGTATATAAATTATGCAAAAATGTATGGTATATAAATTATGCAAATGGAAAAACAAAGATTCCTTTTTAAAATTTCCATAACCTACCCATCTTTTCTAAGCGTGTATAAGGACTATTGATCGATTATCAATTACGTCAGTACCACGATGATGGCCAGTTTTTCAGCCCCTCCCCACAAATTCTAGGTGCGAGTCTGGAGCTAAACTAAACCCTGCCACTCCCTATTACCACAGGCCATGTTCATCCGCTAAATTTCTTTTTGTGTTGGTTCTGCTTTTATAGAAGCTATACTAATGAACTATTTTATAATTTTTGTACGTTTTAATAGTAGAGATAAAATTAATGTTTTAAAGCATTTAATATTCTTTGCCAAACCCCGAAATTTGGCGACCCTAAAATTAGCCGTTCTAAATTTCAACCAGCATAGAAATACGGTACTGAATCTAATTACAACGATTTCCTACAGATAGTTCACGAACTATCAATGCTTTTTGAACCAAAAATTCGCATATTTCATTAATGGTAATACACATTTTATTCAAATTTCGCTGACAACAAAGGATGCTACAATTTTTTCTCCAAGTTACACACAAGACCTATATTTAATTTTGTAATTTATGTTAATAATATGATTAAAAGAAAAATGAGGTTGAGATTTTAGATTGAAAATAATTTTTGTTAAGTTTATAAATACTATTTTTTATTAAAGCATTATTTTTTAAATATTTCATTAAATTACACACTATCCAAAATAATTCAAGAGTTCACAGCTCAAAGAGCAACTTTATTTTATTATTTTGTCTTATGAATTCACTCTAGAGAACGCAACACATGTACAAATATCTCACCGAGATGTTCATTTGATGCGACTGATAGCAGTACTTAGACTCCATCTTTCTAATAATGCCATGAATGACTACAGCTGGCTCAACTCTTTAAATGAACTGTAATCAAACATCAAAGGATCCGTATCATCAATTCAGAATACTGTCCAGGCATATGGCGAAACATGTTCAAGCAGGAGTTTCTTTCCCCCTATTGCTTATAAAATGCGTATCATTGGAGAACACATGTTATGTCACTCACTCAAATCGTAGAGAATGTTGAGGTGGAAACAATAAGTTCTATATTGATACCAATACACGGCATATTTCGAGATGAAAGCTTTCTTGTTTTTAACGCCTACATCCAATGTGATGATCCCTTCAAATGACAGTATTTGGCATTATGCCATAAACTTCGCCTCCAAAATCTGTATTGTTTAAGTTCTCAAATGCACAGCACGAGTTCAAATTATTACGAGTTCGTAGTCTACGGAATATCATGGTGAGGAGGGTCAGTAAATCCAAACTAGGCCCCCAAATAGGGAGTGAGGTGTTACTACCATGGACTCATGATCTGTGAGGTGGGTGGAAATGTGAAACGTTCTTATATTGCAATGTACAATCTGATTTTCAAATTTAATAAGTTAACATTTTTATTATTATGTTTAGAAAATGTTAGATGTGTGGCCAAAGGAAAAGTGTAACTTTAAACACTTGTAGCATAGTTAAACATTATTTGCCAGAACTGTCATTGCATTTTAAAGGTTCAAGATTACAACAGACTTAGAAGGGGGCACACAAGATACATAACTTTTGTGAGGAGGTTAAGAACTTTCCAACTTGTCCATGCTCCGCAACCCCAGCAACTCCTTCCAATATTTGTATCGGTGTCCTTAAGACAGCTTCTGAATGGGTAGGAGTTGGTCGATGGTGCGACTTGTAGCAAAACATGGTGTTTTCAACTTGATCTACGTTATACATTGACCAAGGAGATTAGTAACTACAGCATTTTTTTATACATATTTGAATTTCATGTGAGACTTGTCAGCTAACCTGGTACTGAGGGGCGTGAGTCTAATACAAAAAAGGCGTTCACATAAGCATTCGGTGACCAGATAAAGGACAGGAGGCTCCAACAGCAAAATCTCTGCTGCGGAATCTCCGTTAAGAGGGAGGGGCAAAGGATTCAAGCTCTCAATGTTGAAGACCCTGTTCAGAAATGTTACATAACATCTGTTTTGCTAAATATAATATTTCTCAGTTTGCATGAATTCTGACTGATTTCTCCCTGGCATTGAAGTTTTAAGTTTCTGTATGAAAATATTAGCATAAGCTGAAATTAAAATCGGTACAATCGAATGTTAGTGTATAATTATCATATATTGATGAAACAACAGCGGATATTATTTATTTTGAGTTCATAAATATTGATTACATGAAGAATCATGAATTCATAAGTGTCGTAATATGATTTTTGCTCTTCGTGTTTTCTTTCATGACTCGCTAATCAAGTATTTGAGGTATCAAAATCGGAAGTATTTGACCACTTATTAATCATTAACTAAAGAGAGAAAAACGCCTTATCATGTAATCGTCTTGTTATTTAATTTATTAACGTAACCATTTTCGATGATTATGAATTCATTAGTCGTAATATGTGTTTTTTTTTTGCTCTTCGTATTTTCTTTCACATCTCGCTAATCAGGTATGTGATGATCGTACGAGAATTAAATACTAATTAATTCAAGAGCAGATTTATTCTGAATTAATTAGTATTTAATTCTATATTTTAATTTGAAGAAACTTGTTTTAAGAAATTGTTCCGGAGTTATACAACTTCTTTTCCGGAGTAATAATTCAACCTTTTCTTTCAAGAAAGCATTAAATCAGTTGAATACACAAGGTGAATTTCTTCATTTTTATAATTATCGGGATTCAGATGTAAACGACACTATAGTTTTAACTATGGAAAATTGGGCAATGATCATGTGCTTTTCTACATTAAAGACTGAAAATTTCAGATGTGCAATAACAGGACAAAGTAATATTGAAGTAATTCAGATTCTTCATTAAAAAAACGTAAGGACCAGTATTTCAGAGCCTTTTAGCAATAGAGGTTGTGATTTGAGTAGCATTTCACTTCAGCATGTGTGCAATATTCTTTTCCCATTTATCGGATTAACAATAAAAAAAGATTTGTAGTTAGCATTACATTAATATTAAAACATTGAAGGACAGTTTGATAAAATGAATTAAAAAAACTATGACTGAAGACCTTATATGTATGCATGTATTTTGCAGATAACAAAAATTTAGTTTTTCAATTCCTTCATTAATGTTTCCTATTGTGTCTCTCCGTCTATTTAGAGTCCTTCTAGACAACAGAATATCAAATGAGAGTATATTTACATATCTTAGAAGCCTTAATTACTCAGAATGTTTATATACCTAGTCTTTTTAATAATTTCAAGTCGTCCCACTGCCCCTAAAAGGATTGAATGAGAAAACAGTACTACAAAGGAATTTAAAAAATGATGACCAAACAAATTTATTAAAACCATTATTCCATCTTCTCAGACAAGTTAAGCAAAAGGCGTAAGATGGAATTATAATGGGCTAACCTAAGGTAATTGCCAATTGTTGAATAACTCAATGGGTCTTTGAGAAAAAGAATACAAAATCAACCCTTCAGGTATATTTGAGTTAAAAAATACCACACATAAGTATTTCGAAAAGTGTCTTTCGATAATAATGGGATTTTCCTTTTTTACATCGTCGTTTCACTTCCAAAACCTCATAAGTCTTGAAATCAAAAATTTTCAGGAGCGATGAAAACTGGATGCCGCCAAATTGTAGATTAGCTGATATTTAAAAATTCGTCGATGAAGGCTTTGTGAGTGATTTAGAGATAGGAGCTTTTGAAACAAGTTTAGCAAGCATATTTGCAACCAAATAAGGTAAAAACAAATAAAATTGGACTATGGACGAGATTTTGCTGACAAAACAGCGACAATAAAATGTTAAAATATTGTTCATTGTTCATAGATTACCAGCAATTTTAAATTTGTTGCGATCTAATGAATTCGGGTGACTTTTATAGGTGTTCTGAATCGTTATTCCCAATTATTTTAATCATAAGTGACCCCTTTCTTCAAATTAACACGAATGTTAACAATTTAAGAAAAGTAAGATAAAAACTTTTTCAATTGTTGCGCCGCACAACTTTAATTTTTGTAATGAAATACAGCTCGCCAGCTCAGACATGGAATGTGCGAAAGGCTAGATCAGAAATCATAAACAAACGAGCAAGGACAAGAACTTGTAGTAACACAATAACAGAAAACATCCTTGAACCTGACATATGAGTCTGGTTTTTTCTTCCTTCTCGTATGAAAGACGAATTCAAACTAAATTAAGTGTGCCAAGAATTTACCTTGGCTGAAGCTCAGTTTTCACGATTAGTTTGCCAAATCTTAGTTCATCGTACTCTCCACGCGGGAGTATTTCAATTTGAATATTTATATAAGTCAAGGAATATCTGCAGTTATTACTACTAAACAAGGGGCATTTGTCTTATGTTGTAGAAAAGCTTTTATTGTTGCAGAATGCAGGAAAAAGTGTAACATCAGAGTGGGGTTAAGATCGAAGACAATTTTTAAGATGCGAAAAAGTATTCCAATTTCGATATTTAAATATCGAATTATAAGTCAAGAAATATTTTCCGTTATTACTACTAAACAAGGGGCGTTTGTCTTATGATGATTGCGTCTTTTTGTAGAAGTGAAAAAAGGGGGAAAGCGTACAACATAAGAGTGCTATTCCTTAGTGGTTGAAGACAACTTTTTAAGATGCAAAGTATTAACCACTGATCAATTTAGAACACAAAATAATACCACATGTGCATCGGAGGAAATTTCATGCTCTAAATTGCACTTAACTTTCAATTCCTTAAAAGATTCTGTTAAAAATTATTCTGAGCATTCTGCTTTCGGATGTAGTGCACGACTAAAATTTATTGCTGTAAACAAAACGGTAACACAATTTTATAATGGTTTCCTGCATTTTAAGAACCGGGATAAAAATAAATTATAGGAACATGTTTATAGAAACGTGTACAAAATATAATAATTTTTGGATGCTCTAAAGAACTTTTGGATTGAGATGTATAGCGGGTTCGAATTGCTTCCTTGTTTTTCCTTAAGAAACTATAAATTAAAATTTATTTATAGTTGCATCGTTCCTTATAATTAAATCGTTAACTACAGCAGGTATTGCATTTTAAGCTATTCTTACCATCAATAAGAAATGGATAAATGTTTTTTTGAGTATTTTGCGTCAATTGATACTTTTTAAACGAATGTGTGCGTGCTTACAAAGAATGATAAAATGGAAAGGACGCTAAAAATTATTACAAACAGCGGGAGTTCAACTTAAAAGACAATTCCATTGAATTCTTCAAACTTTTCTGTGAATTCTACGTTTCTTTTTTCTCCAAAGCCGAATAATTTGTCTCCTCCATTGGACCCTTTCAATTTGAAAACAATGCCACAAAATGAAATGTGCTCGAATATCTTTGCGGAAACTGCAATGCGATCGAAGTCGAATGGCATACTCTGTTAAAACAATTTTGAAATAAAAACCTATTTATATATTTGAAGCTGAGCAATATTATGTTATATAAGAATTTCACTCACGTAGGGTAGATATCAATTACTGAATATTTCGTCAACTCAAACACTGAGTCAAATTCAAATCAATGATGACAAAATCAAATTTTTATAGAAAGCTTAACGATTTGAGCAAGAAATGACATACGTTATTCTAATGATTTTTCTCTCGTTATTAGCCCTTAAATTTCAGGGGGGAAAGCGTTTTCTTCTTCAAGCGACAAAAACATCTGTTCGGGAAGGGAGAAGCTTTTCTAAATTTAGCTACCACCTCCTTCATGGTCTTTTTGCGCGACACAAATGACAAATGCGACCTCTGCAACCGAATCGCCGGCTCACAGAGAAGGAATGTGGTAAGACAGTTGTCAGGTAATCCACGGATTTAAAAATAAGCCCCTTCGACAAGAAATTCCTTGTACAGAATTCCAGACGCATTTATGAAAAATTACTGAACCTCAAGCAAAGGAGGGGAGGACGACACAAACTTTCGAAGAATCTCACAGAAAGTTCTAAATTTATTGAAAGGGGCTGTTCAGAGGAGAGTGAAACTACTCTGAGTTGCGAAAAGAAAGCATGCTTTGAACTCCTGCGATTTTCGTCTTAGCGCTGAAGTCATGAGAAATATCGATGTGTACAACAGCTGTATTTGTTCAATTATTTTGAAGAAAAAAAATTCATTTATTTATAAATTTGATTTCTTTTCGAAAATGTCCGCTTTGACTTTTGCTTTTACTAAATTTTCTTTCAGTGAAATATTAAAGATGTTTTGAGACTGCATTATGCATTAATTTTTTACAAAGGTGGGAATTTGAGCACATAAAAACTATAAATCTATTCATATAACTATAATAAAATCTGGTCCCGAGTCAAAATATTCTTTATTCCAATAATTATTTTGATCTTTATTTTGTGTGTTTGTATTTACTGGTAAAAAGTACTTATCAGTCGTAATGTACATTTTTCTTAAGCAACCTCATTGAAAAATGTATCTACATTAAACTGACCTGAGAAAGTATTCTTCGCTTTATCTGTTGCTACACATTTTATGTCATTCATATTGAAACCACGATATTATCCTAGAATAAATATTGACGAAGTAAGAAAACAAATTAAAAAATAACGATAAAATTTTATTACTGTAAATCTTTTATGCATGAGAGTTGTTTCTATAAATTTGTATTCGGTAAATTTAATGTAAGTACGATTTGCATAATGACCCGCGATCACTTTCAGGTTTTAAAAAGCAGAATCACTAGTTACCCACTGAAGGTTTGTTTATCATCATTCAACGTCTTTTACATATACTAATTGGATTTCAAAGAGTGCCGGCGGACAGCGCCCCAAGTAACCATTTTAGTTATTAAGGCGTGTAACACAGCTCCCATAGACATATCGAAAAACTGGACAGACGCTACAAGAAGTTTTTCGTTAATCTAGTAAAGTCTTCACGTGGCTATAGTGATTGCAGTTTTTGAGAGTGCATGTTGAGTTCGTGCATCACGCTAAATAGGCGCATGAAAGTTTCAAGGTTTGTTCAACAATGGGTAATTTTTGTAGGTATTTCAACTTAAATTCACGTTCTTAAATCACAACCAATCTGTTGCTGAAATGATCACAAATTTAACGTGCACTAGCCCCACGTAACAGTCTTTGGTTGGATTGAATTTCGAACTCGCAACTCTCCGGTTGCTAATCCGCGACTTCACTAACTGGGCCCCCGCTATGGTGAAGAGACATATTAGCATCGACAGAATCAGGGTTCCTAAGTAACGCATCTCAGAATTCTGAGCCTGTAAAGAAATACCCTTTTCGTCGTTTTGGAAGACAGGGACCCTAAAATACTACCGCGACAACGGCACATGTTCCCCGAAAACACACTCCTCATTTTGCTAATTTTAGTTTGGGCGACATGGTGTCGCTGAGAGGGATGTTGATTATGGACTTCCACGGATCAGCGACGCAAGATTCCGCACTAAAAGTCTCCGATGCAGCGAATAAAGCACTCAAATCTCATTAAAGGACAGTAAATGTTTGTGGAACCGAAGAGATTATTTTTTTCCATCGCGCAAAGTAGAATTAACGATTAATGTGCCAGGAAAACCAACCCCCAAAATTCATATATTCATAGTATTGGATGCAATTCTAACAATTTTTGCTCGTTACGCTTCGCTTCAGAAAGAAATTAAAATAAAAGAGGGAGGAACATAAAACTTTTTTTGTTGGCTTGGGACCTTTTCATGTTGCTGGTAGTGGCTGTTGGAAAATGGGAGCACATGCATCCCCCCTGGCATTTTGGTAATAATTGGAAAATAAATGCCCATTTAACCTAAATAACACTCTAAGGGGTTCACACGCATATATCTGTTCTACAACCTGCAGTTTTCCCTGCATAATTTCTAACCAGGTGTGACCTTCTTACTCAATAGAATCTTTCCTAGGATTCTTTCAACCATTAGATATAGTAATGTAACAACTTCCAGATTTGGAAATTGTCAGAATTTTGTGACTATGTTGAAAAAGAGTCTCCGGACACTATAATATTTTACAAAAAATCACTTTTATTGAAATTTCAACAAGGTATTAGCCACCTTTGGCTGCCACTCTGCACTCCTTTGGGCATACTTTGGATCAAGTAATGTTAACGAGCGGCTAGTATTTTTCACCTTTCGTCTTTTAACGTGGTAGTTAGTTCTCATTGGAAAATGGGATATGTTGGTAAGGCTCGCAACCTATGTTCTAGTTCACCCAAAAGGGTCTCCATTTGGTTCAGGTTGGTGCTCTATAAAGTCTAGGGCATATTCTCCACACCTGAATACACGGCTTCAAATCCTCATGCTACCGCCATCGAACTTCATAGATGGGACGATACACAGCACAATGTAATGTTCATTAGACATTCAACCCAGCCACTACCATATGGTTGAAACACTGAAACATGACATTTAATTCATAAAATTTGTTCCACCGATCCAGTGGTCATTTCCAATAAGCTCTGCATCAGCTAGATGTCGTGTATTTTAGGAGTTATCAGTCTGCAAGAAACAGTTCGACTGTGGAGATTCAACTAGTACAACTTTATGCGAACCCTCCTACTGCAATTAGTAACACATGTGTTCTCTTGAAACGCTTGGTAATGGTCACACATGAATAATAAGAAGATCGTACCATACTTTTCAATATTCTTCGAACCCTTTCCGTCAGTTTTTATACTCTCACCAATCGTTTTTTGACTGTTGGGACATCTTCTATACTCCTATTTAGTAATTACATCCTGCACCGTTGAATTAGATTACTGTAATTTGGGCGGAAGAATCGTACACTAAGGTAACTCATTGAAATGCTTTCTATGAAGCTATGAGGACCCTTCTCAGGAATTCCATTGACAGTACGTTAGTACCAATACCGGGACCAGAAATACCCTTTACCAACCAGGTGTCCGGTGACTTTTTTCAACATAGTATATTTCATATGGAACGATCTATGATTATTTTATTTGATTCGTGTCACTCTACGCGAATCAAAGAATCACCCCACCCAATTCTTATCTTTATGCACTATAATTCTCAAGAGGGAGGGACAAGGACCCCAAGAAAATCAGCTCAGTTCTGATCTGGACACCACATGCGTGACACATAAAATTATTTAAATTGTACTTAAAGTCTAAATTAACTGCAACAGAATTAAGTCTGAGGAAAACTACCTAATGCGTTATTTGGAAATACATAGCAAAATTTGCAGTCCGAAAAAACTAAATCTACAACGGTTTGCAAGGGACATGAAATTTCAGATCATCCATCGTTATATGGCGGGTTAGTATCTTCGAACTGTCAACCATACGATAACCGTTGATTGTTTTACATAAAGCATAATAAGTTGCTGATACTGGATCTGAATAACAATTTTGATTATGGAAAACAAAAATATATTTAAAGCATTAAAATATAACACAGGAAATAAAAATGCGATTTGATTCGCATTTTGTCAGCGTTCCAGACTGTTTAATTCAACAAACAACACTCATTTTTGATTAGAATATTGTATTACTTCTAAACCATCTTGAAATATAGAATGAAAACAACCTTTCGTAAATAAAATTTATTTTCTTTAATGATCTCTTGATTTAATGATATTAAAAAAGATTTGACAGAGTGTGTCACTGTCTGGTTTATATCATGTCTTACTTTTGATTTCTCATTAACATTCTCGATGCTGTGAGTTATCTGGTAGTAAACAATAAATTGTTGGAGAGCGGCAGTGGTTCACAATATGCTATCTGCATATTATTGTACGTACTTTGCCCTCATGCCTTCTGAAGCAGATAACACCTCTTAACATTTTTGATGATCTTGGAGGTATTTTGAACTGATTTTAATATGTAGATAATATATCAGGTAACTAAGTTTTCAATCTTATATGGTGTCTTCTAACAGGCGTTAAAATATAAATAAAATCAGATAAGGAATTTTCATTAAATGAGAAAGCTGGTAATTTAGCAATAAAATGATGAAAGAGAGTAAATGGATAAAGTTAAATGGGGCTTTATGTTACACCAGATGCGATTTTAGTAAATTGGTTGCTGGGTAGAAACAAAACAGAATACGTATTCTGTATAAAAAAGATTAAAAATATTGTATAAAAAACTGTAGTATGATTTAATTAACTAATTCAAAACTTTTAAACTTTCATAAACACACTTCTCAAAATATTAATTTGCATATAAAACAGGCAATGAATTTCTTTACGGAGAAATAATAGCATGATAGAGCTGAATTCGGTGAACGAGGCCTATCAAGACGAGATCATTTTGACCCAACTCGGTGACCTTTCCAATTATGCAAAGTTTAATTGACAGCAATATTTAGGGACGGGGGTCGTACTTCAAGACTTGTCTGAACTAATAAGTTAATCCGGTTAGTGGGTTGTCCTATTGAAAGGAATTTTCTATATTCGCGTATTAAAAGATGCACAATCAGATAAACCAGATGGACGAATGTGCATTTAAAAAGAAGATTGGTAGGTGCCATGAGAGGAATTTTAAGTGTAAACAACCAGACGGTCTGAGAAGGTATTACTTCTGTCCAAATGTACATATCGGGGTTACCTTAAAATGTAGTTAATCGCCATTTTGGCAACGTTTGGCGTTTAATCTAATTGGAGTTGACTAATTAATTGTCATATACCAATTCGAATTATTTTTTGGAACTTTCATTGGTGAAGTGCGGGAACCATATCTTAAAAACAAACCAACTGACGCTACTTTCAGAATACGTACAGGAAATACGTATCGCAGTCAAAAACACTTCCGCCACCTATATTTAGCTTGACAGAAAATGCCTCTCATGGCTTTAGTTATGAGTTCAATCCAAATGTCCCCCCTAGTGTCAGATCAAAAACAGGTAGTGGAATTAATGTCGCGCTGGAGAAACACGAGGGGCTATTGTCGACGGTCCGGGAATAGATCAAAACAGAATCTACTCAAATATTGATCCGATTAAAATGTTAAAGCAATTCAAACTAATATAAAAAGAGTCACAATATTAGTTTCATCATAGAATTCACTTTGAACCGAATTAATATTTTACCATATCGTATGACCAAATATGAACTCGAATCTGCACCAGACGATTTTGATATTTTTGCATTTGAAGGATCTTAAATTTTAACCAGGGTATCAGATTCAACAGGAAAAATACATATAAAATATATTATTAGAAGGATGAGCTGTTTTATATTGCACTCTGAGCAAATTTTAAGCTTCGTCAGATTAAAATTATAATTTCGTCAGTGTGGCCATGTTTTGGGGGCCACAGTAGGCCGGTTGAAAAAGTAGCGGATTAGCAACCAGAGGGTTGCGAGATCGAAACTCAATCCAACTAAAGACCGTCATGTACGAGGGGGCTGGTGCATTTTAAATCTACCATAGCCTCAAATGTGTTCACCTCTGCTTGGTGTGGAAATTCAGAGAGTGAGGTGCCAGCTTAGGTGTTGATCTCGTCATCTGACCGTGATTCAAAATGACGAGGTGTTGTCCTCAAATCTTTCACTTTGGGATTGATTCCAGATTGTCGCCAATAACCCGTTGTATTGTCCAAGTGCGTCGTTAATCCAACTACTTACCTACTTTTTTTCCTTGTTTCACAATTTCATTTTGTCTCAAGCTATTTGAACCGGAAACTCATGTATTCATTTATTTTTTAACTATCAGTGGACCGATGAGGAAAAGTACTGCCATCCAAAGAAGGAGAATTATTAATCGGTGAATGAGTCTCGGAGCCAGTGAAGGAAATTCATCCGGATAACTATCAATAGGCACTCGACGCTCAGGCTGCGTAATAAACGAGATCAGCTAGGACATATTTCCCGTCTTATCTTAACTATACCAATCAGGTATGTAAACACCAGTCTCCTGAATCTTCCTGAAAGACAGTGATGGAGAATTCTTGGGGTGATATATGATCCCAGATGTTGGAGCTCGTTTAATGCCGGAAAGAGGGGGAGGGACTTGGCAGCCCGAGTGGGGAAGAAAGCAGCAAGCATCTGAAAAGGGAAAACGGTTACAAGGAAATTCTTTAGACGAGATGGCCAGAGGAAGCAAGGTATTTATCAACATCTGTCAACTGGGATTGGAACTCGCATCTGGTGAGCTCATATAGGACGACGTAATGAAGGGAGGTTGAGCTATTTATTGAATTTAGGAGAGGGTTGGTTGGGGTATGACGCGAATTGGCTCAACTACCAAGAGGCTCCAAAGGGGCATCTCGTTAATGACAACCAGCAACAGAGCATGCTGTGAAGATGGAAGATTATAATTACACAGTTATTTATTTCTCATTTTCGCGAAGCCGTTCGTCTGTCACTGAAAATCGGTACGTTATTGTGATGCGTCGTGTTCGAGTTTTATGTTCACTGTTCTTGGAACAGCCCTGCTTGATTTTCGAAAGCATTCATGATAGGATAAAGGAAGTGTGTCTTTGAGACTTGTGTAAAAGATAATAAAGAAGCATAATAACGTAACAAGTTCAGCTGATCACTGATTATGTTTTGAAAGCGAATTTATGAAAAGATATCAGCACACTGTGGATACAAATTTTAGTGTTTATTTAAGCGCGAAGAGGTCTGCTTTTTTTAGATTCTTCTTTAAAAATGCGTTCATCTAATAATGATAGAAAAGTTAATTCAAATAAATACAAGCAAAGACATCGATTCATTCGGAAATTAAAATGTTTTGGGTTTTATATCATAAATGGATAAATCTGTACCTTGGTAGAAAAAGTCAATGTCCATTCTCAAGTTTTTGGTAACAGCTGATTTAGTTCTTAATGTAAACTTTATTTTTAATACAGATTACAAAAAATACTTTCTAATGTTTTGATACTTTCATGACGTACTGACAGGAGGACATTGTCACCTTTTCCATTGTAACTTTCATTATGGAAGTGATTTGTGGACATAATTCAAAATCAGCGAATTTGGATATCGGCTCTTTTCTAGTAATGGTACAGAAATATCATGTAATTAAAATTTATACAGTTGCTGTTTAGAAAAATAAGTACTATTTTTAGAGAATACAGTTATTTGAATGTTATTCTAAATAGTTCTATTGCTAATGTTGGTGAAAACTTCTAACATTTCATTCTAATTATGCACCGAACACATTTTGTCAAAACATTTATAGAAAAATTATATTCGGGTCTTTCTCATAAAACAAGCATTTTCTCTTAAAAATTTTATTTTTATACAATGGTTATTGGCCGTGTTTTTGCATTTGGAATTTTTAAATTCGACTAACTTTCCGAAATGGGTCCAGTTTTGTGAAAGTTACGGTCGAGAAATAAAAATGTGCAGGTAAATGTCGACTATTCCAGTTTAAACTATGACATACTAATGTATTCAGATTACTTGCGACACACGAACATATTCTTATTTTTGACAAGGGAGAGTTAAATAAAGGCAGAATGACATCAAACGTTAAGAGTCTTTCCAGCTTTATCTGTCAACCTTTGTGATTTTAATGCCTGGACCTTGAAATCAAGTGCGATAAGCAAATGCCCATTGACAACGAAAAACGAGGTCTTCTTATCATCTTACCCTTTCGATCGGCTCACCCAGCTGCTAAATATATTGACTTCTAGAGTAAGAGCAAATCAAAGAAGTGAAAGATTCTACTTTTGCTACTTTGATCGTGCCGCACCTGTCTAAGGAAAAATCGATGGTTACAGATAATCTTGAGTTCCGTTACTTACTTATAAAATAAAATGCATCAACCCTCTGAGCGTCACGAGATTTCCAAATAGTGTAATAGTGCTTTTACACAACACTCACTCACATAATGACTAATTAACAAGATCAATTGGTTGAAAAACTCCGAGGAAAGATTTTATTGGTAAAGGAGGATAAAACGGGGGGAGGTATAAGTCATGCAGGGAATACCGCAGGTTTCAGAACGGATGTATGCGTGTGAACCCCACAGAGGGTTAGTATAGTGGCACAACTAGGGAGGGGTTAGGTTGGAGAGCTTACTACATCAAGTCAGATACGGCCTTCCGAATAGTTTTACCTGGCGCGCAGACCAAATACGAATATCAGATATAGGATGCTCATTGCTCATTTATAAAAAAATAAATATTTAAAAAGTAGCAAATTGGAGCCTAGTATTATTTCACGAATAGCTTCTTTGAAATTTGCGCAAGCATATTTCTGTATATATTCTTTTTCTGGTTTTGGAGCATATTTGCCTATTAACAGAAACTGTAGCACAACAGTATTAAAACAGCTGAACTAATATTTAATTTCATTGCTGATTTTCTTTTTTTCTCACTATAAAAATATTCAGAAAGAAACTTCCCTTCTGGTTGGTTGGGGTCTTATAATGCACAGGCCATATTTGACCAAGCTGAGTCAAGCACAAGACAGACAATATCAAGTAACATACATACACACAAAAGAAATTGTTCAGTGACACAGAAGAGGTAGGAAGTTGAACCAGTGTCGCACTGGAGCAACACAACGAGCTATTGGCGACGGGATCAATCCAGAAGGGAAAGATCCGATTGACACGAGAGAATTACACCCAGGTAAATTACGGGAATTGAACCTGAGCCGCCTACAACTCGCAGGTTACTAGAGCAATAAACGAACCCACTGATTCATCCCCTCTAGTGCGCTGACTGAATGCATTGATATATTTAAAATGTTGCGCTATAGCAGCAAAGATATCCGAGTTCCGTATATTTTTTCGTTTGTTTCGATCCAAATTAGTTTCTCGTTTCGTTTTCTACCGAGTTAGATATTTGATTGAGAATACAAAAAATGTTTCAAAAGATCAAGGATCGGAGTTCAAATCTCATACGCGCAAAGATCAAACGTTCTCTCGGTCAACTTGTACATTTTCACAGAAGGAGGAAACAGCTATGCATTTTCATGATTTTAATGCAAAACGCAAACACAGCTTGTATCTCTAATTTCATCACTGATCTCTATTATCTAATCATCTAGCATCCCTACAGCACAAATTTTCGTAGAATATGGCTCCTTAGCGTAGCTTTAATCCTGTCACTATCCACTCTCTTTACCTCCAATTGTTTCCTGAAATATCACTCGCGTTGTTATTTATGCACGCGTTACGTTTGCTATTTTAGCGGGAGCACGTGACTGAAATGCACAAAGGTGGCGCAGGTAGGGGATCCGATAGATTCGTAACCTGTGGTGGAAATTATGTCCGCCACCCCGCGTCTTTGGAGCAGTTAAAAGAAAAACGCTCGGAGAGTCTTCTGACTCCCCATCGGAGGTTGAGTCGTTGCTTTGAAACAAAGTTATTATGTCCTTTTCATGAAAACATGTTTCGGTTGGGAGCCATTGACGATGGGTTTCCACTCATTGGATGTTATATGCTGGTATGTTGATCCCACATTTTCTTTTAACAAGTCTTGTTTCATTTTAGTGCCATACACTGAGGGCATTCCCTTCTGAAGAGGTCTTTTATTAAAAGTTCGTTATGGTGTAACGCACAAGGATAAAAGCAGCAAAACATCAAAGCGACCATTCCATGAGAGAAATCATATGCTATTTAAAAGTTCTGAGGATGGTTATTATATCGATACTTTTTTATACAATGTATATCGATAAGAAAGTTGCCATTGTTTAAAGAAAAATCTCTTCACCCTTATTATGATATAATAAACATAAAATACTACTTGTTCTATTACATTAAACTCTCAACTGAACGCAAGGATAAAAAATATATTTTATAGGGAAATTTTAAATTGTAGTCATGATGTTGTAGATCTAAATTACATAAATATTGAATTCAATAGTCATTTGGCTTGTTTTTCGAATACGATTTCAGCACCTCGCCAATAAAATTCCAAAGAATGATTTCCGAATTGATATTTGGTCTATGCCAATTGGATTAAACGCAGCCAAAGCGTCAATAAACTACATTTGAAGGTAACCTCCGATATATATCACGCGATAGCTTTTGTGTAGCGGAATAAAATCTTCGATTTCTGTCCTGGTTTGTTTGTTAACGCTAAAAATCCCTCTCATACATCATCGTAATAAACTAATTCGCGAGTTTTGTCGATTTCAAAACATCCGTTAATCTTTGGAAGTGTTTTTTTCGCTAAAAACATTCCGAATTTCGACACTCTTAAATTTGGTGTTCTTGGCTGCAGGTTATTAGAAATACCGCACTGATAAAAAAACACCAGACACTAACTACTATATACCAGTCAAGGAAACCTAGAATGCAGTAAGGGCGATACGCCGCCAAATAGTGAAGGATCACTCACTCCTTCCTGGATGGTTCGAAGCATCTGAAGAGGAGCCGCAGGTCCCAGATCAGCACCAAGACCTGCTGTGATGTGACAAATAAGGTGAAGCGGCTGTCAAACACAAGTATCTAAAGGGGTAATGGATGACTCTGCAGGGGATCTGTGGCGGAACAACCTGACGAGGTCACCAAGGAAGAAGCAACCACTCTTTGCATTGCGGTGTACGGGTTCGCACATTCAATGGAAATGAGGAAGACAGAATGACTGTTGTTTTGTCCAGGCAAAATAGTTTATTTACACGCGCTTTATGCAAATTGTACTGGAGTGATTATCAGACTGAAGTATCTTGCGCTGAAGGATCTAACGTTGGAGGGGAATCAGAATAAACTGCAGTCCAGAAACTTGCAATACAATAAAATTTACTGAGGGAAATTGAAGATGACAAATTTGAGTAAAATTAACTCAAAAGTTTATTTCTTCTCAACAAAAGGAATCGATTTCGGCTTTCCAACAAAATAAAACGTTTATGATCCTTATTAAACGCCTTATTTGTTTCGTGAAACCCCCTTATTTGTAACAATTATAAATAACCCCTTAATGTAACAATTATACAAAATAACAATAATCACTCAATAGAAGTTAGTATAAATAAGTACATAATAGTAACGATAAAATAATTATTTTTAGTAGTGTTATTACATTAATTATTTTTATTTCATTTTGTCATGTTCATTTTAACAATGAAATCTAAATTTCATTTACATACAACGTAACGTATGAGAAGGATTTCAGTGTAAAAACAAACTAATCAGAAGATCTGCGAAGATTTTAGTTCTGATGGTCCAAAGGCTCTCGTGCATGATACATATCCGGGTTACATTAAAATATAGTTTATCTCCGTTTTGGCAACGTTTGGCATTTAATCTAATTGGTATTGCCCAATCAACTATCATCTATCAAGTTCGGGGTTTATTCTTTGGAATTTTTTTGGCGAAGTGCTGAAATTTTATTCGAAACAAGTCAAGTGACGTCACGTTCAGAATACATACATGAAACTCGTTTCGCCTCAGAAACACTACCGCCACCTATATTTATCATGGCAAAAAATGCCTTTCACAAAACATTTCAGAATTCTTTAAAGCTGTCCTTTTAATTCGCATTTCTCTTTCTTCTTCACGATTTTTCGTGTGTGTGTTTATCGAAACATTCATAACGTCTATAAAAATATCACGAAAGAACAGACCACTTCAGAATATCAAACAGAACATTCCATTATGTTGATGGACTTGAATTGATGAATAAACAAAACATATACAGATGGTCACAAAAGTATTTCTTCTCACATTTTTACTATTTCATGAATTTTATAAGGACGTAGTTAAAATTACGATTTGAAATGTTATTATATAAATTCTATCTTCCTGTTTTAGCTTCTGTCTAAATAATTGAATAATTATCAAAAGTTTTGCTAAAACTATTTAAAATGTAAATAACATTACCCCATGAAACCAAAGCTCAAGAATATTCGGCCACCTTCCGTAAAAAATTCAAAGGTTAAGCAAAGTATTGAAAATCAAAGCAAGGTTTTATATTTTTTTGTCTTACACTTATATATATATCATTGTTTATACCAGGTACGAATTTCATTCCACCAACGAATTTTATTCTATTCTGCTTAAAGATAGATATTCAATGGATTTCACTGTTTTATGACAAAAATATGGATTCAAATCTTTAAAATGAGGTCAAATTTTAAGTCGCCGTTATCTTTTATATACCAACCACACCTTTGTATACAAAGCACTAATTTTGGATTACTGATATAGTAGACTCAAATCTGTTCTTTAATTCAAATTTACCACCAAAAAGTGAAATTTTTTTAAACGATCAATGAATACGTATTGAACCTTAATATTAGAAATAAATTCAAATTACGAATACTTTTGTGACTCACTGTATATCTAAGTGATTTCCATGCACAAATGATGAAAATACATTAAAAAAAATACACTTTAAAACGCTACAGAAGAATCATAAAATTGCCATTTTAAATTCTTATAAACTGAAATGCAAAAGCGTGCATGATAGAGAAAAAATGTTGTAATAAATGAGAAATATAAAAATCCTCAAAACAATAACCGTCAAAAGGAGTTCAGTGAATAGAAAATTTGAGTATATGTGATCATAAATTGTTTAGAAAAAGATAGAGGAAAAGCTAATATAGCGAAACTGAAATGCTATTGATATTCCAAAATAAAATCCTGTGAGCATATTGGAGAATGGCTATTCCATTAAGATTTCTCAATAGATTAAAATGTTATTTGTTACAAAAAAATCCATTTTCAAAATTCTTATTATTCATTTATGAATATTTTCCCTTTGTTCTGCTTTGAATTTAAGAAATGGTTCGCTTATCTTTGTACTTGAACACTTAAACACAAATAAATAACTTACCATGTACGGTTTGTGGCACAGGTCATTCAACTTTTGAAGGCTTGCCTCTAATTCCAATTGATCAGTTGCCAGTAATACAAGAGATAACTAAAAGAGAAAAAAAGGTAAACAGTTGAAATTTTCCGATGACGCATATATACAATTAAAACAGCTTGCACTTAAAACTTAGTAGTTATAAAATCAAAAATCAAAACCTTGAAACATGTAGTGTTCCAATAATTATTTTAAAATTCCTCTCTCTGGCATGAAGAAGTACCTTAAAATAAGTCTGAATAGGAAACAATATTAAGAATGTTCCAATTATAGAAGAAAAAACTGTGCATTAACAAAGGTTCAGCTATTACAAAGCTCGCAGCATAAAATTAAGTATTTCATCATTCATGCTTTTTTTAATAATGAATGGAGATATTTCGTAATTATAATTACAAATTATTTTTACAGAAACTTAAAAAGCCATAGAAACTAAAAATACGTTGTGTGAAAGTTTAAAAACTATTGCAATGAATGCCAGAGAGATTTTTAATATTTATTTTGCGGATGTTGATAGAAAAATTTAGTGGTCACCTTTTTCATGCATTCCTTTTTTCTTACTTCTGATTTCTATTTTATTATAATTATGCATTCCACACTGAATTATTCGTACAGATGGTTAGATACAGACCAATGATTAATATATTTATTAGAACTTTGTTTATTTAGTGATCAAGATTAGGTTGGAAAAAAGGGGCTGTGCTACTCGATGATTTTTCGATTCATGAAAGATGTTTAAGGCCCTTTCTCATGTTGGAATTCATTTTATCGTACGATTCTGGAGGTATTTGTAATAGAGAATTATTTATTATTACATTTTATAATTTACATTACATTCATGCCTTTTTGGAAATAAGCTGATTGTTTGGGTCTTATGGAGCAAAGGGTCATATTTTTTCTAAAGGGGAGGGGGCTGTTTTGGAGCCATGACCATATATACATCATTTTATCATCAATATCCGTACAGCTACAACAAAGGGAATATGATCAAACGTACGTCATCGATACATGTCATGACCGTACGAACATCGATCTTCAAATGAAATAGATGGAGCATGTGTGCCCAGTTTCATGTTATTTCTTCGGAAAAGATCGGGTGAAAGTCACTTGATATTGGAAGAAAACACGGATCCTAATGTAGGACCAACTGAAAAGCTTGATGGAAACCTCTAGTTTGAGCCAATCTGGCAGAGACGATTCCCAAGCCCACGTGACCAACACTTTTGAGATCTTATCCTGGCTAACCTCACTTACACTCCCACTGTGAAGTGGAAACAATGCAGTCTTGTAGAGGAGGAATTACGATGTGGGCTTGTTATGCCATGGTCTTGGTCTACTTGTTTCTGTGACTGAATCCATGAATACCGATGCCTATGAATCAATTTTTGGACATAGGCAACCTAATAAAGAACATGGAGCATCGCTGTCGGTCATGCTCTGTAGGGAAACCACATCCTCTATTAAGTTATTTTTCCTACTTAATTCGTGTATGAGTATTTATGACCTTTGTTTTCTTTGCATGTCTCAAACGAAATGTGTACGACATATTTCGTAATGTTCTTGATGTTTTCTGTAACATGGATAAAATAAAGATTTTTCGCAAAATTTTACTCAAATCGGCTGAATAGTTTTTGTTATACCGATTTTTCTATTTGTTTCTCAATTTATAGAAACTAATGTAAGCGTCGAGAATCTCTCTTCGCGAATTATCAAGCGAGATCCGCAATGACCCTTTTAACTCATTTCCTCACTATCAACTCACCAACTGTACGCTTTTCACTGCACACCACTGAGGGGGAGGCATATACCTTACTCCCTACTTCCACACGCTGCCATACATTCTAGCATCTACCAAGTAATGTCCTGTACATCTACGAAAATATGAGCAGTGATCAGAAATTCACTCTCTGAAAGTCGATTGAAGTGTAGTGGGTTATTTATTTTGCTGTTATTCGAGTATGTTAAGAATTTATGATTAACCTCTGAGGGTTTCACTCGCATATATTCGTTCTGTAACCCACATGACCTCTGACCAGTTTTGACTTTTTATTAATAGAATTTTTTCTTGGAAACTTTCAACCAATAGATGTCGTCATTAAGTCAAAATGTGTGTTCTGGGGAAAAGTAATGCTATATTACTTGGAAATCTCGTAACGTTCAGAGGTAGGATTTGAATTTTAGATTATTTGCTGCGGTCCAAAATAAGACAAACTATACCAGACGCAAGAATATAAAATTAAATACAGCAGCGCGATTAGAAGAATGATGATTCTTCCAATCAAATTCTGTAAATTTAGAATTGCACTCTAGAACCATTTGAGACAATGATGAGACTCTCAGAAGATTGAAAATCCACAAACTAAAAGTTAAGTGACAGAGTATATCCTATACTTCTACGAAGAATAAAATCAGCTCTATACTACAATAATTTACTGTTCTAAACGAACAACAAACGCATCTGAAATGAAATCTAATACGACATAAGCGTTTTCATGATTGGATAAATCCATTCTTCTCAAGGCATTTCATCTGAAACACATGAACATAAAGCAGAGACAAATATAAACATCAAGATGTCTTCGCTTGAATTATCAAGCAAATTCAAACGCGGAGACCGCAATGATCCCTCGCAACTCATTTCCTCAATATGAACTCATCAATTACACACTTTTCACTTCTCATACCACTGAAAGAGAGGCATATCGCTTGCCCTTCTTCCAAACACATTGCTGCACATTCTAGTATCTACCAAATAGTCCCCTGGACACCCTGCAGCGAAAATACAAGTCTCTGAAGGCTGATTACAGGTGGCGGGGTATTTATTTTACTCTTGAGCGTGTTAAACATTTTTGATCAAAAATCCAGAAACCGTAAGTAGAGTGACAGATCATATCCTATATTTTTAGGAATAAAAGAAATCATCCTCCACTACAATAATTTATCGTCCTTCACGAACAATAAACGAAATCTAACACTACATAAGCGTTTTCAAGATTAGATAAATCCTTCCTTCACATAGCATTTAATCAGAAGGTACCTGAACGTAAAGAAGAGTCACAAATATAAACGTCAAGAATCTGTCTTCACTTGAATTATCAAGCGAATTCCAACGCGGAATCCGCAATGACCCCTCGTAACTCATTTCCTCAATATGAACTCATCAATTGCACACTTTTCACTTCGCATACCCCTGAGGGGGGAGCATATCTCTTTACCCTTCTTCAACGCGATACCTTCTATCCGGTGATTCCCTGGTCACACTGCAGCGATTATGAGTTCAGCCTCTCTCTGAAGGCCGGTTGCAGAGTGGTGGGGAGGGGCCGCGTGTCCCATTAAAAAAGGAAAGTAATTAATAACCACAGTCGTCGACTCGTGTGTGTTACTCGAAAGGGCCGAGAACTGGACGCGGCGGTTTTCTTTCTCGTCCCGTATCGTTGTCTGAAGCGAGTTTTTGCTTTGTTTTTTTGTTTCTGCTCGCTCCTTTTAACGAGTTCCGTGCTGTTGAACTTCTTTTAATTTCGTCTTTACAATGGAATAAACTATGATGGTCGCTTCCTAGTGTGTTTTGCTTATTGTTGTTCTTTTTAATAATCCCGATGCACTGGGGGAAGTGGAATTCCGCCAGTAAGGATTGATGGACTTTTGAATTGGGCGACGGATGGGGCATTTTGAGAGAAAAAAAACCCCGTCTCTAAAGCTATATAGGGTTTTGTTGTGCCTTGCTTTCAATAACGCGTAAAAATTTCCTTATGGTGTTCATTACTTGACGTCTGTCTTGTATTTGGCGCAGTTTGGCCAAATATGTCTCGATGCCATAAAACCCAATCAACTAATATTGACGTTCACAGAAACTTGTATCGTTTGGAAGGGTTTTTTTTATCAAGAGGATGTAAGAGGGGAAGTAAGGCAGCAATTCTTCCTATAGGAAATTTCTGGCCACGTTTTCGTTGTTATCCATCTAAGAACGTTTAAGCGCTACTTTTGTTTCTTCTTTAGTTCCAACATTCCATTTTCTGAGTGTAATTACCATAATACGAAGCAGTAGCCTCACATCAGAAAAGTTTCCAATGTCATTTTAAAACCCAATTCGTGTTTTTAGTCATTTTTTACCAATCACTAAACCCCTTCCATAATCTGATGTGAAACAAAATTTGTAAAAATTTGTATTATATAAAAATGCATAATATTGTACTGTCTTCAATCTTTTTATAGGAATAATAAATGCTTTTATGAATATTATGCGCAAAGAATCCCGTTTATTGTTTGGTTTATTGTTATGTTCATCTAATTTTTTTGCTAAAAATATTTTTTCATTTTACTGACGTGTACAGAAACTGTCATGTCATTTGCACTTATATTTTTTGGTAAAAAAAGGCTGAAGAATGTAAACAGCAACTCCTTCCATAGGAAATTTATGACTAGGCTATTGTTTTCGTTGTATGCCATCTTTGAACAACATTACTTTAATTTCTTCTTTAGTTTCAACATGTTCATTTTCTGAATGTAATTATCATAAGATGCAGTAACTTTATTTTCATTTTAAGTTTTCAATGTTGTATTTTAAAACACATTACACTTTTTTTACTCATTTTTTGCTCTCATTTTAAAAATATTATCTCCTCAGCTCCAACAATGAAATAACTCAGGTGTTCTTAATTATTGTTTGAAAAACTGTTTGATGTACTTTAAATATATTTGTTTTCAACTTTGGAAAATAGTGTTGTTTAATATAAAAAATAAATTTCAACTTTTCACCCCTTTCTCATTATATTTATAACCTTTTTTTACTTAATTACCTTTACTTTCAACATCTGATATTACAATCAGGTTTATCGTTCAAACCATTCAATCATTAATTATGTTTTTAGAAAAGTAATGCTCATTGTCTCCGATTATTTTTCAATACACTCACGATTAATTGAGGTTTCAATGTTATTCATTTGCATTTATATTTTTGTAATTTTTACAGCCATAGCAATTTTATAGATATACCTGTTTATATGTATGTGTGTGATATTTATACGTAACACTTAAGCAATTTCAATAAATTAAAGAACTGTGATTAATGTCTTGATACTCTTATACATTATTTTTGTCTCAATTGAGAGCCCTATTAATTCATTAGTTAGCTAAAATTTAAATAAACTTCCTTTTTATATTGCGCTTTTTTTAAATTCCCTATTTTATCTTTTCATTTGCTTTCATTAGTATTTTACGACTAAACTACTATAATTGATTGCAAACGAATGTATATTTGTTAAAGCATACTCTTTTTTACCATATAAAAGTTCTAGGAATAAACATTTTGCTAACAATTTCCAAATATTTGCTTAAAGCACCAGTATTATAAGTTTCTTAAGAAGAATAACGCAATTTAAGTGAGCTCTTTCTTCGTTTATTATCCAACAAAAAGCATACTTGAACTATTTCCGATCAAAGGTAACGATATTTTCAATAATGAACAATTGACATACAGCACGTGATGTATGATCTGCAGACTGAAACATTGTATGCAATCACATAGCACACTACGGTGTTTATGTCTCGGAAGAACATAGCAACTGCCGCGGCTTTTGTGATGAAAAAACTCGTTAATTAGAAAATAATATAAGCTATTCATAAAAGCGCAGCTTCAATGACTACACAAAACTTTTTAAGAAAAGCTTCGTTTTCCAATTGCTAGATGTGTTGAGTTTTAGATTGTCCTTATTATATTTGCAGAAAGTTCCTGAATCCTGTTCATTTAAACTTTGTTCAAAATATTAAATTTTAAATAAAGGATAAAGAAAAAAGGTATAATTACGATAAGCATATAAAATGTGACGCATTTCAGTTGATCCATGTACAAAATTCAAATATTGTTCTTTGAAATTTCTTTTCCCTTTTTGTCATTTTTAAAGCAGCATTAATTTGATGCGATGTTTAGACATGTGAATATGTCATGAAGAAGAAAAATCATACTTTCATGTATCGTGGCTTACAACTGAAACACACTAAGCCAGAAAACGTTCTGAAAATTCTAATTTTCAAGCAATGCAACAATTGTAATTTTATTATTTTAACATTTATTTACTACACTTTGCGTAATTCAATTTATCTATTAATCAGAGAAAAGTATTTTCATTGTGATTATGTATTGCTATAGCAATTTATTAATAATTTCTTTTTAAATGTATATTTATTAATATCTTTATATATTCCTCAAGTGTGTTTTTTCTATGTGCGTTTCTCAAGAAATCTAACCTTCATGCAAAGAAAACTTGACTTAGTGACTTCACAAGTCTAAAGATCACAACATACTGGGTTAGAAAAACTAAATAACTCATATGTGAAAACTTTGATTTGGTGTTGTAAAGCAACGATACCTTGTAGTGAAGTATTTCTTCAAGAAGTTTAAAATAAATTTAATAATTTATTTTAAAATTTAAGAGCATTACAAAAGTATTAGATGCATTTATAATATTTAATTTGTAAAGAATCATTAAAAAATATTTTTGGGGGTACTTTATAGTTCAGATTCCTCTGACTGAGCTACTGGTTCAAAATGAACGTCTCATTTCGAATTTAACTGCCTTAAGTTGTGTTTAATTTATTTTTAGCTGTTTATTATAGTTTCAAACAAGAGTTAAGATTGTTTTAACACATCATTTATTTTGTTTTCAATGATTTGTCAAACTACGTAGTGTCTTATGATGTGATTTATTCCTTCATTTCGGATTGTGTTTAGGTAAATGGTAGGTTGTATTAAACGCCGCATTTCATTGCAAAAGAAGGATTGAGAGCTGATATAGAAAGCCCTTATGGTAAAACATGGATTTTGCTTCTTGAATTTCCTCTGCTTTTCAGTCCTTCCTGAAACGTTCACTCACATCCATTGTCGAGTGTCGAGAGTAAACGGGTTTTAATCTTATCTGGAACATTCTTGGCAAACACGACGTGGAATTTATTTACATTTTGACAGCAAATCAGCATGGGATTCGAGTACATTATTTAATGGGGCGTGTTGGGCAAGTATCAAGGGCTCTCGACACTACTTCGTCGTGCAGAATACTAATGTCGCACGCCGTATGAAAATAGAAATTGCAGTTAAATGAATCTTAAAGAGGTTGATATCAAATTGCAGGAATTACTATTAATAACTTATTAGCGAATAATAATATGTGGATGAATAGAAGAGACGAGTAAATGCTTGTTGTTTGCGGAAAGTTAAACGAACTGATTGCATTTGAGATTAATGATCCCAATTATAAGATGATAAACGGTTTGTTTTCGTACTTATAATGAAGTTAAGTGCACATTTTTGCGTAAGTTTTCACGATTTAAATGCCGGAAGTAGGCAGAATCATTATAGGTATTTGAAACGGAAAAATTTACATCGATGCTAAACATTTATCCCTCATGCATAAGTTAAATAAAATCATACACAAAATCAATTAAACAGCAAAACTGTGCACATCATGTAAATAAATTAAATCATACATTTGTAAATTTAATAAACAAATTTTAGTGATGAGAAGTCTGCTTCCTCTGATTAAATTATCATAATCAATTAAATTAATGAAAAACCGATATAGATAATATAGTTTTTCATAGGATTACATAATTTCTAAATTTTATTTTATTTTTACTAAACGATACACATTCAATTGTTTTAAGTATTTTCAGGAAGAATTTACAAATGGCTATTTTGACCAGATATTTTTAAATAGACTCAATACCTCAATTTGATTTGTCTGTGATTGAAGTCATATCCTTTTAGAAACGGCATTTTTTTTCCCGGTAGGTTGAATGGTTTTGGGGGTTTTATGGTGCAAGGACCATTTTAGGCCATGCTGCGCCAGACACAAGACATACAATATTAAATAATAGACATACAATATCAAATAATAGACATACAATATCAAATAATAGACATACACATACAATGGAAGTTTCACTGGCACAGAAGAGAGAAATACACCCAGGGAGGAATGCACCTGGCAAGAATCGAACCTCGCAGGTTGCTAGCGCAGTGGGCATACCCACTGAGCCATGACGGCCCCCAATTTTTTCCGGGAGATTTCCCACACGTATTATTTATTCTCATCGACTGTTTATGTTTTTGAAATAATCTGTTTTTAGAGGTAATAAACGATTTGTTGATAATGAACTAATTGCGATTTAAAAGCGTTGACAAAATGTGGATAGGTAAGTAGGTATTTAATTAACGTCGCATTGGAGCAATACAACGGGCTACTAGCGACGGTCCGGGATCAACCCCCGAAGGGAAAGATCCGAGGAAAACACCACGTAATTTTGAACAACGATCAGATGACGAGGTCATACCTGAGCTGACACTCCACTCTCCAAAATTCCACACCACGCCAAAGTGAAGACATTTGAGATCAAGACGGATTTAACGTGCCCCATCCCCCTTTGTACGCGACGGTCTTTGGTTGGATTCGAACATGCAACCCTCAGGTTGTTAGTCTGTCACTTTTCCAACCGGGTTACCACGGCCCGACAAAATGCAGAATTGACACAGGTGAAAGCCCTGTCCTTACTAGTTCCCTGGGACAACAATGAAGTTGCCACAAAGGATACGATGAGCAGTTATAAAGTGACTAAGACATAACGACTTAACTCTATTAAAAGGAACCTTTACTTTGATTTTAGCAACTACATGGAGCCTTGAATCCTTTGTGCGATATGTAGATTTGTGAATATGTGGACTGTTCATGTCAATGAAGAAAAAATTAATTTCGTAATTAAGGTTTACTTTTGCAATAAGTTAAATTAATATACCTGTTATTTTAATAAAAGAATATCGTAAACTTATATGCTTTGGGCTTATCCCTTTAAGTGTATAGGGACTGCACACAGACCCAAGGTATTCTAATGATGTTTTCTTTTCCCATGAGGATTACTGTCCTTAGTGAACATGGAGGTCGCGCTTCCGGGATAGCCAAGCGACCTTTTTCTGCTTTCATCCCACTACTCTGTTCCCCAATCCTTCTTTTATTGTCTTCCACTACACTTGTCTCGTGTTTGGCTCAGCTTGGCCAAATATGGTCCTTTCTCGATAAAACGCCAAAAACAACCCACCAACCTTTATGCATTCGTGATGTGATATCTGTAGGACATGAAAATAAGAAATTAACACTTTCGGATGAATTTTGGGCCTCCAGAGCCTGTGACTACGCCAATGCAGAATTGAGTTTCATTAGGGGCCTGGTACTGGATATTGGAATGTAGATGACTCCCGGAGAGGGCTGATATAACCACCCCATAGACGCCTGTTTACAAATATACAGAGTTCACAGATTGTCCTTCCTGTACTGGAAATCAATCTTCGAGAGCTGTTTCGTGTCCCTCAACACTCAAATATTTGCCAGGGTTGGGGGATTCGGGTTCCGCGTGAGTGGAAGCAAAGGTTATCGGCCATTCCCCTACAAACATAAACAAGGGGTCGATACGATGGGGTGAGAATCCGAAACTCTCGCCTCTCCTACACGTGACATTCTTTGGGGAACGAGAGGGACACTTGTATTAGACGAGTTCATAGGTCATGCGGGAGTTCTTACTACCGAGCAAAGTCTGCCAGAGAGGGCTACAAAGCTCGGGGCTTTCCCCTTTTGGCAAGAATGTTTTGATCATGAAATTCGATGAAACGACTACCTGATTTTCAAAAAATATCTAGTCATATTTTCTTTTAAAAGCTTTGAATATACGTCATTTAATTTCGTCGTCTATAGTTTTATTCGAAATAGTGAACACAAATGTCCAACAATTAAGTATGATCCCAAATTCGTATCAAGCAAGGTCTTCTGATCTCAATCCAATAGAGCAATCCAATGCTTGGATTGCTATCGGATGCCGCATTGCAGCCTACAGACCAGCAAGGACCTCAGAAGAGAGAAGACGTGTTCTAGTGTGCGAATGAGCTTCTTTGCTACAGGGACTCTCAGACAGCCATATCTGCAAGTTGTAAGGCCTAAACTAGGGTCAGAGACCAGTACATTCCATAATAGGTTGCTTTAACAAAATATTTTTTTGCAATAACCAAAATCTACAACGTGTTCGCCTGAGCATTTTTGACATTTCTTTAGTTCCCAGTAGCATCATAAGGCATACCTTATTTTATTCCATATAGCTTGTGGAATATTCATTTGTGGTACGATGCGGGTACTTGCCATGGGATTTCATCTCCTTTTGCATTATTCTTAACTTTTGGACATGTGTGTATTTTGAAACTGGAATCTGTGGAGTAAACATGTCCATAATACTCTAATGTGTTTAGCTTTTTGTGAGGAGCTTTTATAGTTTTCATTTTGTACTTTTTCTAGTAAACTTAGTTGCATCTAAATGAAAAATAATGTCAAGCTCCAGTTTTTATTTGCACAAGCCATGATTAATTCTGTTTCGAGGCATCTCTCTATGTGTTTCATTAACGCACGTGGCACGGAAATCGATGCTACTCATATATTGTAGAATGTCATCAAACGGATTTATACAATATCAAATCATCCGCTATGAGATTAATTTGTGAATCTTGCAGCAAAAATTTAGCTAGAACTACACAGAAAAGCCCTCACCACTCTAATGAAAATTTTCAGCAGTCTGATTATAGAAGGGAATGAAAAATCTGGAAGATAGAAATTTGCGCAGAAAAGAAAATCCTCAGAAAATAGTGAAGGCCGCGGAAGGCCAGTTGGTAGAGTAGGGGATTAGCACTACAAGGGGTCGAACTGCTGGTTATTTGTGAAGGAGCTGGTTACTTTGAATAGGTAAGCCGCCGTTACTTCTAATAGGGACATTCATCGACATTCATGTGCTGTGAAATCGGGTATTGAACCCGGGACCTACTTGGTGGCGGTATGGTCACTATGCCAGTTAAATAACGCCGTTATGAAAGCTATTACAACAATACCTTCAATTGTTAGGATAAGTAAAAATATTGTTCTAAAAATTGCATAAAAACACAGTTCTTTATAAGTTCAACCGCTTTCTCATTCTGTTTAATGAGTAGGTTTTACAATTGAATACCCAAGTTTTTGACGCATAATGCAAAGCTGATTGATGAATACTTTTGTGAATTTAAATAGGGAGTTCCATCCAAACAGCATACGAATTCCTGACACTCAAAGCATACTTATTAAACCCAGATTAATGTAATATCAAAAACAGTTGGAAGAATAGTTTTGAATAAATGACTGAACAATCTTAGAATCTCCTTAAGATCTCCCCGGGCAATATCTTAGATTAATTTTTTCAAACAGCAAGTATCTCCTCAGTGATATCTTCCAGGAAAATCAATAATTCATAGCTATTTATGTCGATGTTATGCAAAGATTTATAGATGTGAGATTTTCTACTTGATGTCGGTCAGCGGATAAGCCTTCCGAAAACATGCGCCTCCTCTCTCTCTAACTGCATGCTGTCAGTCAAGCGTTGACAGGTGTCAATTTGTATACAATTTGCAAGTTGAAGAGATGGATTTCTACGCAAAAGTCAACGAGCACTTGTCCGGTAGGTTAGCGGTCACATTGCGGAAAAAAGACGATGTTCATTGAAACAAGTTTCAAGTAGAAATACATTTTATTTTATTCTTTTCCGAAGCTGAGTAAATATTTAAAGCGCATATGTTATACGGACTTTGAACTCCGATTCTGTCTCGACGCTGATCTTTTTTAGCATTTAAAATTTGGACAACAGGAACAATGTTCGAATCGATACAGTATTTTTGAAAATCGAAACATCGAGATTCGTAATGTAAATCCTGAATTTATCTTGATGTTGAAATTGCAAGAATTTTGGTGTGGTTTGATTGATGTGACCAAACGAGTTTGGCGAATGTTAAGATCTGGAGAATGGGAAGTTCTATAATAGTAGAAATATATACTTTTATATGGACATTTTCAGACACCCACGTAGGAGTTAACAGTATTACGGGGCCTGGGTAAATATGAAAACTTCTATGTATTGCACTCTGTTTTCTAGTTTCAACGGAAATGAAATATTCGGTTCAAACGAAGTTTGTTCTCGATCAACAAATCGAGAACGAACTTCATTTCAACAAACCGAATATTTCTCTCTGGAAATCATTCCCATTAAGAAGACAAAATGTTATAATTGCACGCCATCGAATTGGACATACTCTGATAACCCCATACACACTTCTCTCTTGGAGGAGATCATCCAATTTGCAATTATTGCATTTGTCCATTAATGGTAAAACATATTTTGATAGAATGCTCTAATTTTAATCGTCAAAGTCTTAAACATTTTTATTCATATATCTTGATTATGCTTCCAAATATTTTGAACTTTTTATGTAACATTGGTTTTATCCAACATATTTTTGATTTTACATACTATATCATTTATTATCATCTGTGACTTCTCCCATTTGATATTATTACATTCATTTCAAAATGATTACATCTATTGAGCTTTTATATTTGTGCGGGGCACTTTTAAAAGTTGCATTTTATAATTGAAGAATTGTTTTTAATTTTTATTGAATAGTGTATTCACAGTGAATTTTTTTATTTAATGTCTAGAGTTTAGCATATGTGCCAAGGGGACTCAGTACCATACAAATATGACCAATCCAATCCTAGTCCCAAAAATCATATTTTTTCATTGTATATATAATGAAACTGTACAGCAAGTGTGCAAAAGGAAAGGGAAAACTGTAACTGCAAGTGAAATGTTTTAAAATCATACAGTCTGTGACAAAAAAATCGAAACACCCCGAAATCTAAGTACAATCGGAATGAAACGTACCACGTGTGATGTATACTAAGAGGCGAAGAAATGATCACAATATCAAATCTAAAGGTCTCATTATTGTAGAATTACATCAGAAAGGTCATAAATTTGTATGTTGTAAAGCCTACTCTGGCGGTGATGCATGCCGATATACTGCGCTGTATGGAATCAAGTTATGGAGTCCTTATGCTATCCTACGGCAAATTATACCAAGCATTCTGCAGCTGCTGCTCCACATTCCTTATAGTTCAGGGATGGTGCAATTGATGGCATAGAATATCCCAGACATGCTCAATTGGAGACAGATGTGGGGATCTTTCTGGTCAATGGAGGGTTTCAACATCACGGAGGGACTCCTGGGAGAGGCGAGTCATTTATGTCTAAAGCTTATGTGCGAATGTCGACATTTTACTTGAAAACACGTTTTTTAATTACTCGAGTTCTGAGGGTTCTCCAAGTGATTATTTCATGTTATAGAAGATGCGTTGTTAATTCATGTAAGTAATCCTAAGTGTACCTATGATGTACTATTATAAACTTTTCTGACCCACACATGTTGTTTAAAGAAGATTTACAAACTATTTCCTAAAGTTGAAACAGCGTAGTTGATATTGATATTGAAAAGCTTCATTGTATGATGAATAATGTGTTCTAATTTTGATTGTAACACTTAATTTATTGAGAAGCATTCGCTAAGTCCTTGTTATAAAAATTTAAAAAGCAGATTTTAAAAATTTATAAGTATAATTTTTTTGCTGTACGAAAGTTGCCTATTAGTTTTTAGCGGTCTTATAGAGAAAATTATGTTCCGTTCGTTTCAGCGACTAAAATACAATAGAGATAAATTTTAATAAATATAGTTTTCAAAATATATTGAGTTGCACATTTTTAAAGTTCAGTAATATAATGAGTGTCAACTAAAAAAAGCTGACTCCAAAATTATTTATTTTTATTTAATTGCATTCCATGTACTTTATATAATAGACCTTTTATTTCATTAAACCAAACCATTAAGCAGGATCATTTAGAATTGAAATGGTTTTTCATTAATTAAAAGATCACGAATAACTGCTATGTTCTATACAGGAAGTAGAGTAAAATTTGTAATAATGAAAGAAGTGGGGAAGATGATTTCATTATAAGGCTGTCTTTCAGTACTAGGGAAGATTAGTAACATACTTGTTGTCTTGCCAAGAATTTCATTCTCTGGATTCTTTTTTCCTTTTGAAACCCTAATTATAGAAGCTGAATATATGTGGAGAAGTTAACAGCTTGGGCAGTAAGTTCTTTTTTCATACTCCGATTTGCTATGAAAAGATTGTTATAAAATCACAACGCATGAAAAGTCTTGAAAACATTCCAAGCCATGTATATTTTTCTATTTGATGGGTTTGCAGTAAAAATATGAACAAGAATATATGTAAACTTGTTTGCGGAAATTTTAACTTAGTTATCTTCGAAATAACTCCAGGCTCTGTATTGCTACTTTTAAAAATATTTTGAGGGCCGTATATGGCCTGTGGGTAGGGTAAACTTATTCGGATGGACGTATCTGGTCTACGGACTGTTCGCTAGAACTCATTAACTTACGTGTACGGTTTTTTTAGTGACACGCCACGTGACTCCAACTTATAACAACAGCTATTTTTCAAACAGCTAATATACTATCCACTCATGTTCAATTTTCAGAGGATGAGTGTCGAGTTTTTCTCTTCCTTTCTCTCTAAATTACATGGTGTGGAAGTTTGGAGAGTGGGGTGCCAGCTCAGGTATTAACTCGTCATCTGACCGTGTTTCAAAATTACGAGGCCGTCGCCAATAGCCCGTTCCGTTGCTCTATACGAAGTGCTTTCAACTACCTTATGGCAGAACATTTTAACATTGAAAATTGGTATTCACTATTACAAATAGAAGAAAAGTTTAAGCAAAAAAAATGGTGAAAATTAGTTCCTTCATCTTTGCCTGGGCTTTAAAAATGAGGTAATATTGCCATAAAAGTGGGGAAAAAATATGCAAAAAATTTTAAAATATCGAATTATTATCATATTTATAAATACCATATTTTCAATAAATAAGTTTATATTATTTATCCATTAGGTTTAAAGCATCCTAAAGAACATCCTACTTTTACATTGTTTGTAACCCACTCCGATTTCAAACATTATTCACGTCGCAAAAAATTTATCGGAAGCTAATGACAGAATATAAAATCGAATTATAGTATATCAGCCCAAAGCTCTTCAAGGACTATAAATTATCACTTCTGATTCAGAGTCTGCACTTTTAATAATCGAGATACCAGCAATACAAATTTAAAGAACAGAAAATCTCCCATTTTCAATTTTACGTGACAATTGCTCAAAAAGTTTTTGGTCTTTTAAAAACAAATTATTCATCTTGAAACTGGATTTCGTAGTGAGTATTTTTGCCCGGTTTAAATTAAAATATTCAAATATAAAAATGGAAAACTAGAATAAATTGCCTATTCTCTCCCCATCCCCACCTATGCCTCTTACATAACCATCCAATGTTTACATTTTCTGTAAGGATTCAGTTTCAGACGGTATCCCAAACACAGACTTCATTAACGGGGAAAGAATTTTTTTTCAAGAAAGTAACCTGAATATAATATCAAGTAAAGAGTAGCTATCTATTTAATAAACAATGATATTGATGAAATACAGAAATATTTGTGATGAACCTTTAGCATAGGTTGGATTATAGTTCCAACGATCATGTTTTGCTCCACGAGGGATAATGGCACCATAATACGAGTGAATATCGCATCTCCGCTGCAGTATCGCCATAACTCAAGAAAGGAATTTCTAGTTTTATGTGTGTAGAAAGACTGTAAATACATTCTTCTGCATGATGTAAAATTGCCACAATTGCCTTCTACTAAAGCCTCAACTTGCTTCTAATGGAATCTACCTTTGCTTCAGTTTTACACATGCAGGAGGATGTATCTAGTCTTTCTCACAAAAACAAGAAATTCATTTTATTTTCACGTTTTGGCGGTATTGCATCGGGGTGCGATATAGTGCGAAGTATTTAACTCTAGAAATGTTCTTCAACTTTGCTTCTTAAGAATAGCAAAATTCGTTTCCGGTTATTTAATGACAGTCAATTTTCTCTGCGAGAGATAGAAAGGTATAAATATATACTGTAAAATTAATTATTCAATTCATTACCAGTTTATTCGTTTCCAGCAGCTCAGTGATTAACGTCGCACTGGAGCAACACAACGGGCTATTGGCGACGGTCCGTGATCAATCCCAAAGGGAAAGATCCAACAACAACACCACTTAATTTTAAACCGCTATCAGATAACGAGGTTAACACTTGAACTGGCACCCACTCTCCAACTACGCCAACGTGAGGTGAGAGAACAATTTATATATAATATAAGAATTATTTCAATTGAAATTTCAACTAGAATCTTGAATGTAAAAGATTAAGCTGGATGAATTTTTATGATTCAACGGCCATATTTGGCCACACCACGCCAACATGAGGACATTTGAGGCCACGACAGATTTAACATGCACCAGCCTGTGTACACGACGGTCTTCGGCTGGACAGTTTTGAACTCGCTACCCTCCGATTGCTAATCTATCACTCTTCCATCCCGGCTCCCTCCCTGCTTTGAAAAGGATGTACCTTTTCTGAAAAGAATACAACTCGAAAAGTATATTTTATATAAAAAGCCAAAGAAATATTAAAAATAGTTTTGCAGCATATTTCCCTTTATAATATAAAATTCTTAGGCATTACGTTTATATTTTTATTAAAATTTTTTAGCACATTTTCTGTTATTATTTCCATCGTTTATTCGAGTTTAATAGAATCATTTGATGAAAGAAATAAAATATCCATTTGACTCGTGATACTTCACGAAAAGGTGTCATATGGTCCATTTCTTTACGAGAGAAAATGAATAGCGTCTCAAAACGTAAAAAACAGCGGTACAGCTTTGATATAAAGGCTTTCTGTGGCAACGCTTTTGGCGCATATTTTGATATACTTGTTATGTCTCCAAGGAAGAATTTTCTTACAAGAAACACCGCTTTAGGCAAATTAGAAAATAATTAAAAATATTAAAGAAAATAATTTTAAAAATAGAAAAGAATATCCACCCGACTGTTATTCTTATTACTACTATGTTTACTACGATGATCAAATCTTTACTTTTTTCTAAAATATTGTTATGGAAGTTTGTGCAAGTTAAATGATTTATTAGTTTTCAGTCTAATGGAAGAAGGCTAATGATATGAATGTTATAAAAGATCACATTAATTCTAGCAAATTAAGCGTTATTTAGGCATGGCAAAATCTAAAAGTTAATGATTAACAAATCTTAATAAACGATTCAAATAATCGTGAAGTTGCCATAATCCTAACAAATCAGGGGGCCTTTGCCTGCCACAACTCGCTACAAAAAGCTCACCAAACAACGTGCCAAAAGCGTTGTCCCAAAAGTCTTTACATCAAAGCTTTCCAAAACAGCAACTTGGCGAACAAATTCAAAAAAATTCCGGTCACACCCTCCGAAAACACTAACATTCATCCTCTTAATTAACTGCGAATGGCTTTTACATGTCTTTGAAAGAAACCCCGAAAATCCGAATCGCGAAAACAAAAGAAAAGACAAACAATCCAAGAATGTTTGGTTCGTTGTTGCTTCTGAGAAGTGCTTATAACATTTTTTTTCTATCCAAGCTCTGAATTTCACGGTTTCGCTTAAGCAATTCCTCGAGGAGTAATGTACTTGTCATACATCCTAGTTATTTCTTTTATTTTAGCTGAGTCCAATGCAGTGGTACACTATTATTGTAAAACGAGAATACCAATATTCCCATATGTGTAAAAATCACAAACGAAGAACGAAGGAAATGGCAGATGGAAGTGATTGATGGTTATGGATTGTTATTTATACAGTGTGTTCCGATTGTGTTCGGAGTGGAACGAAAAAGTGTGGCTAAGAGTTTTGTCTTCGCTAAGGCCTTGGAATTTTCTTATTCCTTGTTTTGAAAAACCGCGTTTTGTTCTCAATCGTCGCAATATTCAAGACTAAAATGTTAAACGCTCCACGGAACAGATCTGGGGTAGAAAGTTTTACAAAGCAAAAGGGACAAAAAGATGGAACAAAAGGTAAGAAATCAAAAACGCTGACATAAATACGATATTTGCAACACGCGAATAATACACAAAACAAATCCTTGAATTTCAATAATGTGGGCAAAATACATATTTATCTTAGTAGTTATTTATTGATTTGGGGAATTAGTATGAAATATATTTTACTTTCACAGCTTTTTTGTTTAGTTTGGGAGCATTGCTGTTTTTGTATCTCGTATGAGAGGTATTTTCTGTCAAGCAAAATGTAGGTAGCGGTAATGTTTCTGCGGCGAAATGTGTTTCCTGTACGGATTCCGAACGTAACGTCACTTGGATTGTTTTTCGAATACGATTTCGGCACATCGCCAATAAAAATTCCAAAGATTCTTTATATTTATATATTTTTCCATTCCTAAGGCACATTCCAAATTGAAAAATTTGATTGGTCAATACCAAACGGCGATAAAATATATTTTAAAGTAATCCCTGTAATATATATATATATATATATATATATATATATATATATATATATATATATATATATATATATATATATATATATATATATATATATATATATATATATATATATATATATATATATATATACTGGAATATTTTCGTAGCGGAAATAATATCCTCATATTCTGTTTGTTTTAACTTGTATTGAAAATTCTCATAAAAATATTTTATATTATTTAGTTATAATCTACAACGAAAATATGAATTTGAAGTAGTATAAATGTAGATTAGTCGCATCATGAGTAGTAAAAAATATTAATTTCTTTTTCGATTGATTTATATTTGACTTGAGGCATTCAATAACCATGTTCTGTTGTTCCCAGGTCAATTCTTGGTTTCCAGATGGATCTCAAAATATCCACAAACATGCAATAAGAAAAACTACTCACTTAATAATCTTATATTTGTATATTTTTCATTTCTAAGGCAATGTTCGTTTAGATATAACGTACATCCTCAAGAATGGTTCATAACTAAAAATCAGTGAACTTTTTAAGAGCCGATAAAAAAGCATACCTTATTAATCAATTTGAAATTTGTAGAATTAGTTCCTATCATTAAAAATTCATTACATGGTTTGATTTCCATGAATTGGTTAAATTAAATAGATTTTTTTAAAGTTGAAAAATAGTTAAATTTTTTAACTTGTGTCACGCACGCACTTTTCTCGAGGAGTTGAAAAGAAGCGATTCCTTCAAAATAAGTATATTCGTATTTTTAAAGTTCTGATCATCCGTAAAACGTGATTCGTTCAGATGTATTTGGTTTTTTAAAGTCTATGCCAAAGAAGGGAGAGAGAGGAGATATAGTTATTAGTGACTGTGAGAGGCATTTTCTGTCAAGAAAAATACAGGTGGAGGTAGCATTTCTTCGATGTATTTTCTGTACGTATTCTGAATGTTTTTCTTGTTCAGCACTTCGCCAATAATAATTTTAAAGAATAAAATCTGAATTGATACATGATAGTTGATTAGACAACACCAATAAAATGAAACACCAAGCTTTGCGATAAATATCATTTCAAGGTGTATCATATGAGAGCATTTGGACAGAAGTAAAATCTTCACAGACGTCTGGTTTGTTTACGCTGAAAATCCCTCTCATATGCAAATGAAATCCTCGGGAAAGTTACGATGTCTGTTGCAGGTAGGTAACTAATTAACGTCGCACTGGAGCAACACAACTGGCTATTAGAATTCTCTTGCAACCCATCGCATAGCTAAATATCGTTATATAATATAATTACTCAAAAATTCTCTATCAAATTGGAATGAATTACGGCAAAATATATTTTGAAATATAGAAGGGAAAGTATCCAATGTTTGAGATTTTAAGTTATGGTATGGTATGGATATTTCAGGAACTGTATGGCGGATTTGAAAACGAGATAGACGAGAAAAAATAAAAATTTATGCATTCCAAAGAATATAGCAAAATGAATAGGTATGCGTAGATATTCGGAAAGACAGTCATAACTTCTTGGTGAATTTTGAAGAAAGTTAATCGAGTTTTATATTTCAAATTGAATCTAAAAGTAAAATTCATCGAATTTTTCACACGCTTCCAAATTGATTTGAAAAGGTTTTCGTGGGTAAAATTTACATGATATATGAATATGATTATGATTAACTCAACAGTCAAAAATTAGTATTTCAAATTTACTCCTATTGCATATATTATCGTAGCTCAGTGGATTAGTAGGCTAGCAACCTGCGAGTTGTAAGCGGCGCAGGTTTGATTCCTGAAACTTACCCTGGGTGTATTCCTCTCTTGTGTATCTGTAGAAACTTTCTTTGTATGTGTATGTTCATATCCTGATGTTGTCAGTCTTGTTGTTCGGCCAAATATGCCTTTGAATCATAAAAATCCATCCAGCTTAACCTTTTACATTGAAGATTCGGGTTGAAATTTCAATTAAAATAATTCTTATGTTAAATTGTTCTTCCCTCACCTCACGTTGTCGTGGTGTGGAAATTTGGAGAGTATCGTGTCAGCTCAGGTGTTGACCTCTTCATCTGATCATAGTTCAAAATTATGAAATTACGTTCTCGGATCCTTTTCTTTCGGGTTTGATCCTAGACCGTCGCCAATAGCCCGATGTGTTGCTCCAGTGCGACGTAAATTCAACTACCCACCTACCAAACTTACTTCACCAATAGATAGGAAAGATATGGATGTTTATTCCGTAGAATGTTTTCCCGGTAACCTTTTTACAATACCTCTTTTCAAAAATTTGTCCAAGTGTGAAGTTAAGAAATACAAATAGCTTTAAGTCAATTTTAGACAGCAAACAATTATTTAATATCACATTTCTTGGAAGCGTCTGTTCCATTCAAAAATGGAAGTTGTCATACAAAAGCAAAGCTAATTAAAGGAATTGAAAAGCATAATTACGCATTCAGTGGTAAAACCTTTTGTTGCAATGAAAATGTTTTCAAGGATTAATAATTGTATGTTTTGAGTATTCCTTTCTCCCAAAAGGTGAAAAAATTATTGCTTCACCTGCTTTTAAACTTCATCAACAAATATTCTGTACTCGTAGTTCCAAACTTTTTCTGCTGTCGGAGAGAGTTTTTGGCACAAGTACAAACTTTTTCTTTCCTCATCTAAAAAAAAAATCTTTCCCATCCATTAAATGCGTAAGAGAATTCGGGAAACAAACAACTAAACTGCTCAGTCGTGGAATGAGCATAAGCCATCCGGGCAGCAGGCAGGATCGTATTCTAATGTTCGGTTATTATGTTACAGCCTAGAATGCTGGGAAAACAGTTACGGAAAAAAGGGGAAAGTTCGCTCCGAGTTGTCATTTTGCTTCTGCTCTTTTCTGCATGTGCCTATCATCTTTCCCTCTTCCATTTCCTCTTGGTTAGTTTTTTTCCCATCCGCGTAAGCAGTGGGACGTAGGGACTGTCGCTGCCGTGAGGGGGATGAAGACTTGCGGATGATCGGGAGGCGACAGTGCATGAAAGGAACGGTCAACTGGCACGCAATCGAAACTTCCGGTAACAGTGGAAATATCACGTTTCAAGTTCAGTAGGGTTCTGGAGGATGGGAGATGGGTAGGATTCGTCGTTTAAGTAGGATGGTAGGTGGTTAATTAACGTCGAACTGGAGCAACACAACGGGCTATTGGAGACGATCCGGGACCAATTCCTAAGGAAATTTGAACCACGGTCAGATGACGAGAACAACGCCTGAGCTGGCACCCCACTCTAGAAACTTCCACACCACGCCAACAACGTGAGGACATTTGAGGCCACGGCTAATTTAATGTGTACAGGCCCCAGGTTACACAACGGTCTTTGGCTAGACGGAGTTTGGAACTCGCAACTTCCCAGTTGTTAATCCGTTGCTCTTCCAACTGGGCTACCGCGGCTAAGTAGGAATGGGCCACAATCTTTTACCTGCTCTGTATAAAACAGACATGTATTCAGAAAAGAATCTGGGGTAGTGATTCAGTTTCCTCTCTGACAGTTTTTTTCTTGAATCATTAGCGTGTCTACATGTCTTTCTTTTGTGGTTAACGTATCTATATATGTTGTCTTCTTAACCTTCTTGGTGGTTGTTTCGACGAGGTATCTTGTCATTAGCAGATCTTGACGGATGAGATATCTCGTCGAAAGCACTTGGAGGGTTAAATTTACCAAACTTCGCAGATTATGCTGGTTTCAGCATAATCTGCGTTTTATTTTTACAAAATTATCTCACAAGGAGGACTCGTGTCCTATGGATACGTCTGTGCATCTAGGCGAATAGATCAGAAAACACGGATGGAAACTATTTTTCTTGTCTTGTCCAATCCCTTCGCATTCACCCTCACACAATCCTTCCCGAATGCAAGCTTTATGGATGTATTATCCTTCAAGTATTCGTTGGCGAGAACTTGCCAGCCTCAGTGTCAACCAGGGACACCATTGGGAGGTGCTGCCAGATCGCAACCACCGTGAACTGGGAGTAAGTAGGCAGTTAAATTTACTTCGCATTGGAGAAGCACAACGGGTTATTGGCGACGGTCCGGGATCCATCCCGAAAAGAAAGATTCGAGGACATCTCGTAATTTTGAACCACGGTCAGATGACAAAGTGAACTGGAGGAGACATCCTTTCGGGAGGACTTTTGGTAAGCTGGCTTGTATTTACGTAGTCTTAAAGAAAACAGGGAACTTCATATTAGCCAAACCAACTTCGGCACATACGAGATTCGAACTCGTAAATAAGCTCTTCAGTCTATTATGCGACTCCAACAAGAAGGAAGTTCACCTTGGGTTTTTCGAATAGGTGTGAAAGGTCGTTGTGTGAAGGGTTGCCGTACGCAAAAGCATGAACATCGATCGCCATGGATGTTTTCCTCCTGTCAACTCGTTGTCAATGCTATTGCTTTCGTCACCGAATGATAAACTGAGTACCAGAATCCCCTTTAAAGACACCAAATGTGGAATGTTTATGTTACCATCAGTCCCCTAATTTTACTAAAAGACTCGTCCAAAACCAAGTGACTCAACTGTCTTTTCCCGGTAGCTGCACTATAGCCGCTCGGTCACTACCACAAATGCACGGGTTCTTCATTTGCTTCAGAGACCAATCGAATTGGTATAATACTAAATAAGTATTTTTTTGTACGGATGATTGACTAGCTTCAGACCCGTCTAGGTTATTTTTCACTTATGGGTTTAACAAAACGACTTACATAGAATAAGCTAATGTCAACATTTATTTTTGTAAAATTGAGAACATTTCGGAGCGGGGGTGGTCCCCCTTAATATTCTCCTGATATAAATATTCTTGAGAAAGGATGAATTTTGATGCCGTTAAACTGTTAGTAGGAATTTTCGTCATGAATTTCTTAGATGATATTTCAGTATTACTTTTAATAATATATGGCCCAATCGGCACTTTGGACCTCAGTACTGAAGAAGGTGACGGCCTTTCAGGAAATACAAATATGTATTCGAAGTACTCAATGCTTAATTTGCACAAATGTACACTTTCTCTTTCTTTTCACGTCTTACAACTTCGTTATTTCGAATATATACAATCAAAAGGTAATTATAGTTTTATAAATTTAGAAAACCGATTGCAAGTAACAATACAGAATATTTCTGAAAAGTACCATCGGTACATGGTAGCTGCAACCTCCTCCCATGTGAGAGCTCCGGCATAACCCCATGACAAAAAATGGCATAACTTTTAGTCTATTAATATACATTAAATGGCTATAACCACTTGGCTAGTATTTTGCTCAATCATCTTTTCTATCTCTGATCTAATTATTCTTAATACTGAATTTACTAAATTGCTATGGGGCTCTAGGAAAACATTTGCTTGAATCATTAAATTTCATTCTTAGTACTTACATCTTGTTCTTTAGGCATAGCACTTAAAGAGTTATAACAATGAAAGATAAATCATTATCTCTCTCTTTCATCATAATTCATTTCATAAGTGTTATATGTCATCATAATTGATAACATGATTTGTCGAACTGATTAAGTCTATTTAGTTCCTGTCAATATAAGCAATATTCGATAATAAAATAAACTTACTTGTTCGCAGGCTGATCTACATGATCCATTAGCAGATGAACAGCAACGAATGGCTGAAAAGAGAAGGGCTATTTAAAACACATTTCTAAAACTGAATATTTCAATTACGTATCTAGTACGTTAAATATGTCACAGAAGTTACGCTATATATATATATACTGCGATATATTCTATAAATATAAGAAAAACAATGAAATCTTAACACTTGGCACGAGCCTTATTGAGGCTCGTGCCAAGTGTTAAGATTTCATTGTTTTTCTTATTAAGATTTCAGTTTTTCGATAAGTATTAAGATTTCATTGTTTCTTGCATTGTAATTTGCACTAGAAGATTTTAGTGCAACTTTCTTGAATTGTGGAGAAGATATATTTTTGATTAAAATGCAAAATGTGTGAATATAAAATTTATTTATTTGGAAAGCTATCGACTTCTAAATCATCCAAATTAGTATTATTTTGTTACATTAATGTTTTACCATGTGTGGGATCTTGACTTTATATACTATATTATTGGCATGTTCGTAAAAGCATGAAAACTAAATTTGGTTTTATAAACCAGTTTTTGTAATTTGGTATACACACATGAGAGCTTTTTCTGTAAAACAACGGCGCTAGTGTTTCTGTGGTAGAACTTATATCATGCACGTATTCCAGAAGTGATATCACTTGGTTACATTTTAAGGTAATTCTATTTTCTCTGTTTTCTAGTGAGCGAGAGCATTGGATAACCGGAAGTAAAATCCTTATATTCCAGTGTTTTGTTTGTTTACACTGAAAATCTCTCTCATAGTTAGACTGTACTCTTGTCCTTTTAGTATTTAAACTTAATATTCTTCTAATTCATGAAGTTTGTATACATTTGTATCCCCAAGTCCTTAGTTTAGGTTTGCATAAAAATATATTTATTTATTACATTTAGACTATTAAAAACTTATGAATCTTTAAAACACAGCAATAATTTTTTGTCATATTTTTGGAAAATGTAGTAATTTTGAAAGATTCTATGGAAATGTTCACATATCACAAATTACCTTTTTGTTTGAAATAGATAACTAGTATTTTGCATGAATACATACATTCATCGAAAGGGTCTAACTTGGAAAATATCTTTTAGCTACTAAAAGAGGCTTCTTTGAAGTTGAAGAATTTTGCTTGTGCATTGAAATTAATAATTTCAAATGGGGAATATGAGATGGTGATAATATTTATTGAAACCCCTGAAAATTATTAATTTGAGTAAATTATGTATTAAAAATGTATTAGTAAAAGTAAATTTTTTATTGAACAAGATCTTGCAACTAAGTTTCTTAAGTCAAGAATTTAATAAAATTGAAAACTACATTTTTTCAAAATATCGAATGAATGAAAAAGTTAAAGAAATTTCAAGGTTAAGTTAAACTAACATTTAAATGACATTTGCTGATTACTAATGTTACTAAGTTAAAATGACATTTGCTGATTTTTTTCACTAAAAAAGAAAAATATTCTAAAAAATATTTTATTTTTTAAATACATCACTATTAAATTTTCATGTAATACTGAAGGCGAATTTCGATATAAAAGTAATAACTTCATTTAAAAAGGTATTTATTTCAACGAGTGATACTTTTCTGAACCCACTTTTCTATAAAATATATCAAGGAAAAATAAGACCAGGTAATTATTATTTTAATGGAAATATCATTCTCCTTCAACAAGCAAGAAAATGGCGCAATTAATTCCAATTTTACGAAAATAAAAGCTGTGGTAAGTGACCTTGTCCTAAGATTATGATCCGAGTCAAGTGTTTTGTATCAAACGAAATTTTTCGGAAGTCAGATATGCTGCAATTTGTTAGATTATTTTCTGTACCCCACTCCACGCATGTTGATCACATACAGGCCTAACAATTTATCATTCACTAATTACGCGCTTAAATATTAAAATTGATTTTTTTTTCATTTTTGCAAAGATTAGTTATCCTAACCAGATGACAAGCTTGGATTTACAAAAACAACTATCCTAATTTGAATTTTCGAAGACTTCAGCAAGCAACCTAATGATGTGATTTCTATCATGATAATGTCAAGATATTTTGCATGATAGGTAGCAGATAATTGGTCTAAATTTGAGTGTTTTTAATCTTCAAACACGTTTGTTCATGAGAAAGGATAGGAATTGAACTAGGTAGATCTTTTCACACAAGAATTGTATGTTCATTTCCTTAATTTCGAAGATGATATCCAAATTTTTTTCTCTCGCAGAATTGCATTCTCTCATCCTTTGTGTATTACCTTGAATTGTACTACCTCAATATGGTTAGAAAAGCTCAATGATAGTTTCGATTGAAAAGGAAATCCAGTTTTTGTATTCAAAATCTTACTTGCAAATAAGTTATGTGAGGCTTTATAAAAATCCTCGTTCTCTAATGTTTTGATCTTGTTAAGGTGTTTTAAATATTCGCATAATGGTAGTAAATTTTAATATTACTCAATTTGAATTCATTCGAAAAATGAGAATTCGTAATGAAATAAGTATTGAAGTTGTTACAATACTTTTTCAATTCCCCTGAAATAAATCAAATTTAAAAATAAATAAAATGTATGCATGATGCCTAATTTTGGGAAAGAATACTTATGTTTTATAAATAGAGCATTTTGTAATTGAAAATGAAATAACCTATTATTTTATTTCAAAAGTTTTATGTACCAAAATCGCATAATTCACACACGCGCCAGTGTGCCTTAATAGGGATATTAGGAATGGTAAAAAATGATTCATTATACTAAAACTATTTCGAGCTTGGATCGTCAAAGCAATTTGTTGTTCCCATGGCAAAGATGGAGGCTGAGCTTATTATTTTGTCTCTTGTATTCCAATAAAAATGGGGAGGTTCTATTGTTGAGAGGATAGCGCAATTTAATTATTGTTAAATGATTTCTACAGATTTTTATCTTTCACGTACATACACGGAGTATGTCCTTAAGATTCCGCTAATTCAAACGCCTTCGACACAGGAAATGAGACTCCCATGATTCACTCTTGTCGTCATCGGAATGAGATAATTATGTTTCGGTGGAAATCTTTCCTGTTTGCTTAATTATTTACTATAGTGCTTAGCTTAAAGATAATGACAGCATGGTTGTGAAACTTTAATCAAATATAAAAATAAATCTTAAAGTATATGTAAGACAGAGAGAAAGTTTCTATTTCACTTGATAGGATCTGGAAAACAGCGTGAGTATATAAATTCTATTAGAACTCAGTTTAACCTCTTCATTCTAGAGGTCAATAAACGTTTTTGTCCTAAAAACTCTACTAAGGGCAAAATTCTCTATTGTAACCACGGATTCACATATTGATATGTTCGTTGAACAACCACAAATGTGAATTTGGGATTACAAAAAAGAATTTTGTCTTTGCTGGATTTCAAATGACAAAACCAAAGGTCCATAGATGTGGACCTTTGGATTTGCTTCTTGAAACTCAACTAAGAGCAAAATTCTTCATTGTCAACACGCATTTGCATGTTGACATGCTCACTGAACATTCAAAAATATGAATTCGATGTTCCAATAAAGAATTTTGCACTTATCTGGGTCTCAAAAGATAAATCGAAAGGGCAAAAAGGAAGGTCCACAAATGTGGAACTCATGGATCTCAGAAACGAAGAGGCTAACACGTGCTTTTCTGTGCCCTTCCTGACAATTCAAGCTACGTTTAAATTCCGCCTCATTTCAAACAAAAATGCACTTTCAAATACAAATGGACCTTTTTGTTTTGTCTTTTGAAATTCAGCTAAGGGAAAACTCTTTACAGTTACTACGGATTCATTATTGGCATGTTCATTAAGCATTCACGAATGTGAACTCTGGGTTACAATAAGGAATTTAGTCCGGGTTTCGATAAAACAAAAGGTCCAGATATGTAGACTTACGGAACGAAGAGGTTAAACTGGGAAATGGTGTGGGTATTTCGAGACAATTCAAATTACCTTTAAATTGCTCCTCATTTCAGACATAAAATGCACGGGAAACTTAAAACAATAATAAATCTCGTTCTTGCGGTAAGGTAGAGAATTGCAACCCAGATAGAAGGAAACCACGCGAAAAACTTCGAGCATCAATGGCGATCAAACCAACAAAGCGTCGAGATTGTCCCGTTCTTCTGTCACTAGTGATGGATACTAGCGTACTAACTCACTGTTTATGCAAAGCGTGATTGTTTCATTTCCATTTATTTTTATTATGGATGCGTTTCTTTCGTGTTGCGTTATGGCATTTTGGGGACAAAATAACACCTTTTTAGAATTGCTGATCGAGCTAAAGCGTTGTATTTTTTCTGTAAATCTGTCACTTATGGTCGCTTTGTGCACGTGTGACTGTCTTAGACTTCGAAACTACAGATTCAGGTACCTAAATATAGTTTTCAAGCGACAATATCGACTTTAAAATACCTTTATTATATGATTACTCATTTTTCTGATTCTTGCATTATTCAGCTATGCATACCATGTTCAGCTAAATGATCTGTAATGAATGACGATTTATAGAGATGAAAGCGCCATATTTTAGGAAAAGGAAAAACAATTTTGTGAAAAAAATTATCAGCTTTTCGTGTTTTCAACACATCCCATTTTCAAAAAGAGTGAAGCACAAAAAATTCTCCAATTTTCTTTTTAAAATTATTGTTTTATGATATGTTATTTAAGCCTCACAAGGCTGCGAGTTGAATTTCAGAACTGTTCTAAAAGTCAAGAAAATGAAACAAAGGAAAAATATGTAGATTTTTGTGATAAAATCTAGCAATTCTTAAAATTGAGTATGATCTGATTCTTAATTTCAATATAGTCCTTAAAGCAACAAATGAAGACAAAGATTTATCTTGAATAAACTAGCTATTTATTAATTATTTAGATATAATTTTTACAATCGAAATCATTAAAATATCATCATCAGCAACGTGTTTAGCACAAATAATCACTTTTGACATTTGCTTAGAGTTAACAGAAATTAGAGTGAACGAAAATAAGACGATTTATCTTGTGAGTACAGGCACTTCTATAACTTTTTTTTTATTTATCTTTTGTAAGTACTATTAAAAATGAATAATTTCAATTGATATTAAATTGTTTATATGCCTTTCATTCTTGTAGAATATGATAAATATTAAATACTGATGGAATTTAATTTAAATGTATAATCGTTAAACTATTATTGAAATAATAATACATAGAAAAATTTATTCTAAATTTTAAGAAGAGACTGTTACATTATTTAAATATTTTTAGATGTATTCTGTGTATAGAAAATGAAAAAAAAACAGTGGATCATATTTCTTTAAAATTAAACTTAAGACTTTTAGAGTAATTGAATAACAGAATTAAAATAAATAACATAACATGAGACAATGCAGAATTGTCACGCTGAAGATAAATGCAAGGATTTTATCAGCACAGAGATAATGATTTCTGAAGATCAAAACTACTTCTGTAAAATAAGAGACGCCATTCAATGACATAGATGGTAAACTAACATTATTAAAATGAAGATCTACAGCAGTAAAACAGTTAACGACTTTTTGATTCACATCATGATCAAATTATGTAAAGGGGAAGCCAATGTACAAGTATAAATGACATTGGGATGTGTAGAAAGAGTGCTAAAATAGCTAAATGCTCCCCACTGGTAATTTTATGCATTTAAAAATTGAGAAAGTCAATAATAATTTAAATCTTAATGGATAGGATTATGTTAAGAAGTGAAGTTGTTATTGCCTTTATCATTTTCGTTAAATAGGCATATAACAATTTGAATACGTTCCCCTTCATTCTGTTGTTCTCTGAAGTTCACAAAAACATATCAAAATCATCTGAAGTTTTAATGCTCCATAAAATACATTTTATTCACGAAAGGAAATTGAAAAATGCATCGTGATTCCTAATCCAGTCTACAGGATCCTACTGGCCGAACATGATCACCAAAAGTAAGTTATTGATATCGAGGCTTACATTTCTAAGAACTTTCCTCAATTTGTTATAAGAGGCAATATTAATCCACTTAGGGGTTCACACGCATAATTCCAATTCTCTGCATCACTTTAACCCATTTTGACCTTCTTGATCAACAGAATCTTTTCAAAGGATTCTATTCCAAGGAAATGAGCTATACAACTTTCCAACGCATTCTATTCCAAGGAAAGGAGCAGTAGAATATATGAAAAGGATTTTATTCTAAGGCAATAGATTATTTGACAATAGAATATTTCCAAAGGTAGGAAAATTCAATGAATTCTTCCAACCAAAAGATGTAGTTATTTAGTCATAGTGTTGAAGGATAAAAGAATATTACGCTACTCGCGACGCGTAGAGGGTTAAAAAGGTCAATGAAAATGGAACCCACTATTTAAATGACAATTTTTAACTCTCACATTTCTGTTGTGTCCACAACTTCCATCTTTGCTTTATTCTTTCATAACCCAGGTCGCCCAACCACCCCATGCGATTAAGAATCGTTCAAGAGGTGATCGGGATGACTAATTGGAGAGAATAAAGTATAACACATAGGTAACAAATAACAAAACTCGTGGGCTCTCCCCCTCAAAATATCTCTGCCTTTGAGAGAGTGCTTGTTGAATGTGTTGATGTGAATGAAGAACAGAGTAGACAAATTCAAAATTACCTTATAAACATAAAAAGAACTCACAAATACCGACCATCAAATTAATATCGAAAAAATATTTTCATGGGAAATGATTAGATTTGGACGCATACTTTCTCTTTCGGCACATCTACTTTTTCTGACTATGTGAAAGTGCACTCCCAGCATACCACTCGAGAATCCTGACCCCAATCCTATTTGTACAATGTCTCTTTTTACACGAAACATCAGCTTTTGCAATAAATTGTAAAGGCAACCGAATCTCCCGCTTTCCCTTTTAGCTTGAAATATCTCCCAAATTTATCCATTTCAATCAAATACCTCGTTTTCTGTCAAAAGGAAGCTTATTTTTGGTATGCAGGGTTGCATGGTGTGAGATAAGCGTGGGAATTGCCGAAATTTATTGCACAACTTCCCTTCAAGGTTTACGTCTCATTAAGGATGCGCTGAAAGATGCAAGAAAGACGTTTGTGATTTTTTTCACACCGTGTGGCATAAGATTAAGAAGTGAGTAAATATAGCAATCTTACTCATCTGTGTAACATGAAGCAAGTGATGAGTGGAGAGAAATAAAATTGTGATTGAGAACCGTTGAATATTCCGATGGGAACGATGTGATGATTAAGTTGGTTATCAGAGTTGCTTACCACCATTCGAAGATTTTAAACTGCATACTAATCGGGAAGATAACGTAGAATAAATATTTCAGATATTGTGTTTCTGAGATTACAACTCATTCTTCTTCTGTGTCGGGTCAAGATACTATTATTGTGGATGGTAGAGTGCATGCTTCTTCACCGTAGACACCAGTTCACAATAAAAGTCAGAAACGTGATCCCTCTCTGTTCACTTTTTTGAACAAATATGAGAGGCAATTTTTTTTCGATAAAAGTAGGTGGTTCTGCTGCGATCCGTTTTCCTGTACGTATTCTGAACGTGACGTCAGTTGGCTTAGAATACAATTTCAGCACTTCGCCAATAAAAATTCCAAAGAATGAATTCCGTTTTGTTTACGATAGCTGATTGGTAAACGCCAATTAGATTAAAGTCTAAACATAGTCAAAATGGCGGTAATCTACATTTTAAGGTAACCCGATATCTATCGAGCGAGAGCATTTGGAGAGCAGAAGTAAAATCTTCGCAGACTATCTGGTTTGTTTACACCGAAAATCCATCTCATAGGTTTCAAATTTGATTCGAAATAATTTTATTTTATTTTAATATCTAATGCTTTTGGAGCTGTGCAATTTTGTCTTAATGTTAATTTTTAATTCAGTTGTTTTTAATTTATAGAATTTATTTATGTATTGTAGTTTATTACTGATAGTTATGCACGTTTGACCTGACACGGCTTTTGCACCATAAAAACCAATAAATCAATCATTGAGATTTAAAGTACCTTTCGAATATCAATATTAAACTAAAACTCGCTTGATAAATTTATTTAAAAAATAAGGTTTTGAATACTCGCAAAATTTCAGGCCCCTTTGAATGAAACTTTTGTGTGTATATGGAAACACAATTTTGTAGGAATAAAATTTGGGTTACTTGATTAAATGTTAATGCATAATTATCATAACATAATACGTATTTTATTAGAAATGCATCTCGAAAGAAAACTTTTGAAATCAATGCACAGGACACATGTTTTATGCAAATTGTAGTCAAAAGTGTCATAAGATAGAGTGGAATTTTAAAGAAATTTATTAAAATGTTTTCAAAATTCCACTTAAAGTTAAACGATTTTGATTTCAAAAAGTCAAGTCAGGTGACTAATTTCTTGCTTAGAAACCGTAAAAAATTATTAAACTGCACATAAGCCGTTCCAGAAAAGTGCGAATATCCCAGCAACGAGAAAATTCATTTAAAGTTTAACTGGTTAAATACATCACAAAATAAAACTTTTCTTTACCGTAGAGAGCGGAAGTTTTGTCCTATTTTAATGCTAGTTGTCTTAACGCTCCCGGTGGTTTACCTTCGCATCGAAAACTGCCCTGTAGTGTGGCTAATACTGCCCTCTAGTGTGGCTAGTCTCTAGTGCAAAAACCTGCTCCAAACTGCACCAGTTCTGGGCAACTGACAATTTGTTTTTCCTACTTGGACCTTCATTCCCCTTAGAGTAATAAGGCAGTTTTGTCTAGACGAGACATTTCAACCTCAACAAAATTTACCAGGTCTTGGACGAGATATCTAGTAGAAACAGTGTTAGTGCTTTTCAAAGTAGTTTTAAAAGTGCTTAAACTTTGATTTTTTTGAACTGAAGAGGTGTTGTTTTTGCTCAATAAGAGTGATTTTCAGTGTAAACAAACAAACCAGACGGAAAGCGGAGTTTTGAGTTCCCCTATCCGAATGCTCTACAGGGGAAACTTTAAAAATTAGTTTATTGCTGCAGTGAATGAGATGTTTTTCTGTGAAGCTAAATGCAATTGCGGTAGTGTTTTTGTGGAAGAACGTGCTTCCTGTAGGGATTCCGGACGTGACTTATTTTCGAGGTGCGATTTCATTCGGTCGTGGAGGGATTTTTAGTACAAACAAACCAAACGGAAAACGGAGATTTTGCATATTACCCAAATGTCCTGGTCTCAAAATGCAGTTCATCGATTTTTTTTCGATTTTGGGAAATCTAATTGGATTTGACCAAACAACTGCAATTCGGAACGTCTTTGGAATTTCTACTGGAGACGTGCTGAAATCGTATTCGAAAAATAAGCCAAATGACGTCACGTTCGAAATACTTACAGAAAGCACGTTCCGCCGCAAAAACACACCATTTAGCTTGACAGAAAAAGCCTCGCATACATTCTTGTATTGGCATTTTAGTAAAGAGAAAACGAACAGAGGGAAGGAGTCACAAAACTCCATCGACAACAAAAGAAAGAATAGACCGTACAGTTTCTGAGCGAATCTCCTCTCCGATCGAAAGAATTATTCATAGGCACTTGTGGACACAAGTCAATATTCCTGGAGAGGGGAAAATACAATATATATCCCCACGTCTCGTAAATTCTGCCAGCGTCGGCTTCCGTGTGCAGTAGCTGCTATTTCTCAATCCTCGTTGACTTAAGGTGGAAGATAAGACAGGTCTTATCACCGTCCCCGTAGCGCGAGTTATCTGCCCTTTTTAAGGAGGGTCGTAAGGCCAAGCAGATAGCGTCCTGCTATCGTTCAATGTCAAACGACACCCTGTGCAGACCAGGTCGGGGTGGACGCTATGACACGCACAACCCCCCAGACGCACAGGAAAAAATGCACTAGGAAATTTTCATTTCGTTGCTTGGATGTTGACACAAGAGGGAATGTATTGTGACAGAACGCGTTCTCGTCTCCCCGGATGTGGATTTTTTCCCCTAATGAGCAAACTTTCTCCTTTATGGTTCTCGTTATTTTCTGACGATGCCACTGTTGTGAGCTTGATAGGGAACGGGGTATTTCGTAAAGAGAAATTCCACGGGGCACATGTGGAGGGCGAATCGTGAAATAAAAGCTTTATATTTTGCAAAATGCATTTAGAAGTCTGAAAGCTGGTTGGTGCAAAATATTTTAAGTAGCGTTCTAGATTTAGCTTCGGTTCAAAAATTAAAGGATTGTTAATTGTTTTGAAGAAATTAGTAAAGTGGAATATAAGGGATAAATGCCTTTTGCAAATTAATGGATGTGGAATGTAATAGTGGCGTTTCGTTCATGCTTAAAAAATTATAATTCGTTAAAAGTTGGCGATCAAAAAATAATAATCGATGCGTAATTCTATGTGAGACGTCAGTTTCTACTTAATATCCTTTATTTTCAAGTCAATCCGTGAATGCGGAAGTCATTTTTTCGGCATCAGATAGTTTCTTTCAACAATTGATGAATGGTGTTTGTCATACGCAATGGATACCTCTAGCACAGATTTTTCCTAACTTTCCCATGTCCATTGAAACTAGAATCCAGTCGAGATAATATGCGCAGTTCATGCGCATGCAGGTCCTTGCGCATGGTTCTACCACTGTCCCCTTATTTTCAAGTCCTTTTAAAAGACCACCAACTCTAAGACAGCGTATGGATCATCCATTCAGATTTGCCAAGATTGAGAGCAATCACATCTTTTGCATACCCAGTTAGGAATGTTACGCTGCGCTACTGGTACATAAAATTAATCCAAGTGGTTTCGACGAGATATTTCGTCCTTCAAGATTTGACCTTTCCTTATGACGAGATACCTCGTCATCAAGCTATTACTGATTCAAGGATCCGGTCAGTTTTCTTCTAATGGCAAGATATTTCGTCCATCTAGATCTGGTCAGTTTTGCTGACGACTAAATACTTGTCAAGACAACCACCAGAAGGGTAATACCAAAACAGTGACCATAAAAAAAGGTTCTATAACTTTTTAGAGTATATGTCATGGAGTTTTATGTTAAAACGAGGTGCTGCAGACAGAAATTCAGAAACCTGGTTGTCTTTCCTAAATTTATCGAAAATAACCCCATAAAAACTGAACTAATTTTTAGGACATATATAGTAAATATTTTACGATTAATATTTGGATTACTTTTACATTGTTACATACAAATATTGAAAAGCAAAACATCCATCAAACATAAAGCTAATGCTAATTATTTAATATTTATTACTTATAGAAATTTGATTACAGGACGATATGTTCATGTCTTACTCAATTCCACTGAAAATCTTTGTAAAATACTTATTTATAAATCTTAAAATTCCCTGTGTACAGAAACTCGCAGAAGGGTACATATATATTTATGATAGTTTTAAAAGGATTTAACTATACCAAACACCCACTCTGACATAAGTGTTTCGAAAGCAAGGTTTTTCAGGACAAGGTCATTAAGAGCGAATCGAATTAAAAGTTGCGATTACCATATGAATAAAAATTAGATTTTAAACTACTGGTTTGGGGATAAACACGGGGATTATTAGCTTGCAAGGGATGGTGAAATTTTCAAGAAATTTCAACAAGGGGAAATATATAAACAATAGCAAGTACTGATAACATTATAATGCATGTCTTCGAAACAGTCCGATAAAGAAAGAGACGATAAGATACCTGAATGTCTTAAGAATAGAATGTGATTTGAGTAACAATTTGATATTAATACAATATTTCAGAAGGACCAAGGCGAATGTAAAAATACCGTGTTTTACGACAGGAAAACTTTTATGTCCGTAAGAGTTTAATATTTTATACCCGGGATCTTATATAAAAAGTCGAAAATCTGTTTTTCTGAATCAGTAAGAAGTTTTGACTACTAAGCTCTGGTCATGAAATTTTCACAGCTTATTCTGTCTGGAACTTTTAGGTAAACGCAGCTATTTTCAGTTCGCTACGTCGTTTGCTAACAGTTATGGATGTAAAATTTTATTTTTAACATTACGCAAGAAGGGATACCAATTTGATCAAACACGAATCAACACGGAACCTCAAAAGTTGTCACGAGCCGAGTAATCGGGACAGGAGACAACACAGCCACGTGAAGTAGACAAAGCTCGAAAAGCTGTTCGACGACGCAACGAAACTGTCGAGGAAACAGCCACGACTTATAGTTTGTCTGAAGAGACTCTTTGTCAGTTTAAACTCTCGGGCGAAGTCGGGTAATAAAGATAGCTATACATGAAACCGAATTGAAGCTAAAAACTTACCTAAATCTTAAATTTATTTTTTACAGAAAATGTTTTAGTGAACACGTTTAATTTTATAACTTATGATATTTTAGTGTTCTTTCCGTTGACTAGATCAGACATAAACCAGATCCACATGTAAGTGTAAACATCTTCCACTTGTGAAAAATTTCGTTCTTTCGAACAGTCACTGTAAACGAGAGAAACGTTCCAAATAATGTCAGTCAAGAAATAATAAGAGATACCCTCATGAAAGAAGTACAGCTTTTAGAACAATCGTATTGAGTGTGTTTCGTAGAAAAAAGCATGGAAATATGGATTCTATAAGACACAATAAAAATATACAGATATTCTATTTCCAAATATGATACTCCGTATAGTTTAAAATCAAAGTAAATATCGCCAGAAAAATATTCGTACGATAGATCTATTAACTTTTCAAGTGGTTTCGACGAGATATCTCATCAATCAAGATCTCACCAATTTTGCTAATGACGAGATACCTCTTCCATCATATATTGACGATTTTTTAATGATAACGAGATCTAGATCCGGTCCGTTTTTTGTTCTAATGACGAGATATTTCGTCCATCAAAGATCTGTTCAGTTTTGCTAATGACGAGATACCTCGACGTGCGAAGTTAATAAAAAAAATTCATTTTTGTATAGGCTAACAACAACAAATTATTTGGTTCCTTAATTTCGAAAGTGAATGAAATTTAATGGCTGAATGATGAGCGAATGAAAATATTGTTTGAAAAGTACTGGGTGAATGAAAAGTAATGCAACGATTATCTTATGCTATAATAGCATTTAAACTAGAATGAAATACATAATTATCTGTTTTTCCTGCAATAATCGATTGAGACAAATCAAAAGGAAACGTTTGCACTCTAGCCAAGGGAAATAAAAATGTGGTATTCTTTCAACAACATCCCTTTGAGTTAATTGCATTGTTCATCATTCAATTCGTTTCAATAAGGCTAGCTTAGCGACTGCTATACATTTAGAGAAGTTTGAACATGCTTAATTGTTTTCCAAGTTTCTTTCTTTTGATTGCTATTCAGAAGCTCTCACTGCACGTCCCAACCAATTAAGTTCCAGTGTCCTAAGAAGATTTTCGAGTTCTCCCTAATTATTTATTTAAAATTGCACAGTAAAGAAAAATATTGACATAGGAGCAAGGTGCTGAACACAATTTATCTCGCTTATGTTTGCATACTTTTATATTGCATACTTTGGGGTGTAGTGTGGCAGGCTTCATGGTGCATTCTGGGTAATGCTAAATCTGCTACAGCTTTTCCGCTCTCCAGGCTTCATACGATATGTAACTTATGGGATTGGACAACTGTATGACGTCTTAACATTTAGAGGTTTTCATTGTGTCGCTCAAAAGTATTGAAGAGCACGTAGACTAGTGGCATGAGAGTTAATGTAAACAACATTTAACATACTTTTTCTATATTGTCCTTCGCTTACTGTTGTTGTAAACAAAACTTATGAGTGCAGTGCCTTTTTGCAGCAATAGATATATTTCAGTGTTTCAAAAGATTAGATATTTTTAAGTGCAGATATCATATGACGTATTAGATAACAGCTAATTTTCAATACTAAATTGAGAAGTCTAAAGAATGGTCTTTGTTATTAATTATTTTCACTTTTCAGTCGTTAATAGCCTTCAACAATTTTTCGTTGAAATGTGTTTTCTAAACATTTTTGGCTCTCGACACTCTTTTCAAAGCATATTGCGCTTCGTCTTGATTCAGAGTTCACGATAATCGAACACGAGACCTATTTTACTGAGGGCCGCGGTAGCCCGGTTGGAAAAGTAAGGGACCAGCAACCAGAGGGTTGCGAGTTCGAATCCAACCAAAACTGTCGTATACACAGGGGGCTGGTACACGTTAAATTCTGTAGCGGTCTCAAATGTCCTCACGTTGGCGTGGTGTGGAAGTTTGGAGAGAGGAGTACCAGTTCAGGTGTTGCCTCGTCATCTGACCGTGGTTCAAAATTACATGGTGTTGTCCTAGGATCTTTTCCTTTGGGATTGATCCCTGACCGTAGCCAATATCCCGTTGCTCCAGTGCGACGTTAATTAAAAATACATCCTACCATACCTATACCCATTTTACTGAATATAATTAAAACAAAACATTGAGCTGATCAAAATATTAGTTTTGACATTAAAGTGTGAAATGAAATTTTAATACATCTAAATTTTCCACTCCTCCAACTTCTGAACTCACACTAGTTGTCATAGCACGCCGGTCTGGTAATCAAGCATTTAGCACTCAAACTTTCGCTTCAAAAGGTTCTTGGCTCGATTCCCAGTCTTTGCATGGATGTTCGTAATGATTCAGAATTCACTTTGTCATAGGTTTGCGTCTAATTAGTCCTCGTGTAGTACAATATTACTCAGATAGAAAAATCAAAGCAAACCAAAATAATCAATAACAATTAAAATTATGAATGGTTTCAATATTAAGTCGACTATTAATATGTTCATAGACGATGGACGACCAAAAAAAGGTTCTCGATTTCCTGTTGAAAGTTATGCGTGATGGAAGAAAGTAAGTGCCCGCAGTTTGAGTGCTTCGACTTTGTGAACGAATGTGCCTTACAGACAAAAACGAAATATTGCAAGACTAATGGTGAAAATTATGCTGTTATATAGAATAAGAATGTCTTTTAAACGAAAAGGTACCAAGTCTAAACAAATTTCGATCAGAAGGAGGTAATTTTATTTTAGAACTATCTCTCACATTGAATTAAGATTATGCGTAAAATAAGGAAAAATCCAAAATGGAAATTGAGGAAATTAGAATAAAACAATTAAATCAGTCATGGTAATAAAAATGTGAAAATGAAAAATATATATTACGAATTAAAAGGAAATATATCGCAATTAGCAGTCGGAGGTTTTCTCACTGCAGCAATTTCAGTTAGATGCTAATATGTCAAGAAGCGATGAACTACATTCGATTCACACAAGTGTAGTTTAAACGAGGAAGATTAAAGAGACAAGCCAAAATCAAGTCGATTTTAAATTTTACTTATGATTGTTTTTCTCAGTGGTAATGATAGTAATTTTTTAAGTACAATTGTTAAAGAAAGTTAATAAACATTAAAAAATAAGCGGTAATGTTAGTCCACAGTCAGGACGTATGAATAACCTAGTTATAATTTCATATAGTTTAGAATCTGTGGAACACAGTTCTCGAGTATCAGACATTAACTTCTCTTCATTGCGATCTGAAAAGGAGATTTAACAGTATGTTAAAACAGTGGGAAAGTTATCTGGGCCAATAAAAATCAGGGACACATTCTTTTTAGTGCAACATTACTCTTTCTCCCGCTTTCTTTTGACAAGAAAGGGAAATTTACAGCAGTCATAATAAACTTGACCCTGAAACATCCAAAGATGATATCTAGTTTTAAGACACAGCATCATATATTTCACTCAAAAGTTATTTAAGGGCAATTTTAATTCAAATTTAACCCTTTTTGAGAGCGACTCGTGTTTCCTTAATTATTATTTATAAGATCATCATATAAACGAGTCTATACATAGACTCATTATTCACACTTTAAACTTAAAATAAAATAATTATATACCTAGTTACAATTCAATATATTTTTTCTTATGTATCTTGTAAATTTAAAGCAGCAGGCAAAATAACACGAAATTAACTTACTCATTAGACAGTTATAATATAGATGTGTGGTTCGAATATCGATACGCGCACTTTTGATATTTTGAAATATTGATACACACAATAACTAAATTATCAAGCACTCGTAAATGTGTTCTAAATATATGTAATTTCAATAAACTTTATGTCAGAATATCATTTTTGTCACAAAATTTGAAATCATATGAAGTTGTAAGGTTAATCTTAAAATATGTTCCAATAATTGTAAAAAAAAATTGAAATTATTTACAATATGAAAGCGTTGTGAAAGATATTTCTAATTAAACTGTATTTCTTTCAATTATTTTTATTACTTGTTATATTTACATTAAATATATGTAGTTACTTTTACATTCTGTGAAGATTCCTTCATAGTTTATTACAGTTTCCATTCATAAAGACAAACGTAAACAAAATCTTGACAATTTTTTGTTTTGTAGCGTATGTTTCATAAATTCAACTAAAAAAATTTCTTCAATCCCAATTTTAAAAAATATTCTCAGCTCAAAAATGTCAAAACTTTCGATTTCACACTTTTACAAAAAACACCGTTGACTATAAAAACCCCAGAACATTTAAAAACAACTCTGAAATGTTTTGGTATCGAATGAATTATTTTCTTTCCATCTTTGAAAAAAATTTTGAAGTGATTCCAAAGAGAAACAGCAATGGATCTCTCGATTGCACCAAAGAACACAGCTACAACTTTCAAATTCCATGTTCCTCCAAGCGTAATTTATCCTTCCTTAACACACTGACATTAACTTAGAAAAATGATGATACTAAAAGAAACTATTTCTGAAACGTGTTTGTGAATAAAGACGACTATTACTTTTGACTGATGAAACAACGAGTTGCATATCACGAGAAAATAAGTACACATAATTATTTTGACATCAATCTTGTTTATAAGAAGAATGAAAAAGTGTCACTCACGAGTCCCGTGCACCAGGTAGGCCATGCAAAACAATCCAATAACTATCCGAAGCCCATCCGCCGAATGAGAGCGGTGTCTCTCCCACATTGCACCCAACAGAAGAGAGACACTCATCAACTGATCCGCATCTCTTCTTTCGAAGTTAGTTGTGCGTAGCTTCCTACATGTGCTTTGCTTACTCTTACGAGAAGTCGTACTTTTTTCTAGGGTTGCTCCTCCGTTCTCACCGGCTCCTCTACTCGCCAAGCACTCGCCGGGGAAAGTGAAGAAGAAATCCTCCAATATCCGGAGGGACTTGTTTCGTGAAGGAATTGAATCCGAGGTGTTGAATTCTCAACCTTTTTGTGCCATGCCTCAATTCGATTCCTCGAAGAAAATTAATGACCTTCATTAATGTACAAGTTTTGTGTTGCAGTGACCGATCAGGTCGTTTTGAGAACAGCCCGTTGTGTTGCGTCGGTGCGACGTTAATTAAAATACCTACCTACCTATACCTACCGTTTTGAGGTATAAAGCGCAAGTAACTTTGTAATTATTCTCTGATTTGCTGACTTAAATACATTTCTATATTTTTATTTGAAAAATACGAATTAAATTATTATAATTAATCAATAAATACTATTTACACGATAACTGAATATTGATCCTCTGATGGATTCACAGGTATTAACCTGCAGTTTCGACTTTCTCAACCAAGAGATCTTTCTTTTTTTATTTCCTATGGCGGGTTTAATAGTACAAATAGCCGATACAACTGAACATAAATATACGAGTATATACACAGAGGACAAATGTCAGGAAACACACAGAATACAAGAATGAGCGAACATACAGACAAAAGAATTAAAGAACAAGTCTAAAAGGTGAAGTCGAAGAATCTATATGACCCATGTGGGGCACCTCGCTTCCCAGTATCGTTCTAACCTGACAAGTAGGAATGGACTGCATTGCCTAATTGTAGAGCACTTATCCGCCGAAGCGTTGCCCAGAGTGCACCATGGAAAGGTAGATTTACGTTGCACTTATCTTTCAATCCATGATGGAGTGATTATACGTCGCGTAGGGAAAAAGCATTATAACACTACTCAAGAAACTTGAAACTTTCGGTAATTTTTTGTGAAGGGTAACAAGAAGTGGAATTAATGCTCGTTCTCCTACGAAAATCATGAATTTTTGATATTGTAGCGAATTGTCAATTCATTATAGACGAGATGAAAAGACAGTTAAATCTATTTTTATTTCAATCGTGGCATTTTGACAACTAAATCTGAAAAAAAAGACTATATACCTCATAGAACTCTTGTGTAGCCCCTCCATAATAAAGTAACATAGACGCGTGCCTAGTGGGTGATCTACCATTGCATTGTTGAAAGCTGTGACGAATTCGGAGAAAGGCCAGGGTGCTCCCCGAAATATTCCGGACTTTACAAAATAAAGACAAGTTATCTTAATCTGTGTGAATCGAATTTGTTGAACCCATAAGTGAAAAAAAACGTAGATAGGTTTGAAAATGGTCAAAAATATCGGCAAACAAAATGCCCAATTTGCATTTTTTGTAATTCGATCGGTTGATACCTATATACGTGTTGAGTGATTGTTTTTGAATAAGGAAGTGATGGAATAAAACAAGAAAGTAACTTGACGCTTGACTTGTCCTAGATGGAGGAAAGTATTCATGGGGAGTGGCCAAGGGGCTCGAGCCCTCCCTGAAATATATTTTATGTTTTTAATTAACCCTCTAAGTGGTTTGGACGAAATATTTTATCCAAGATCTGGCCGATTTTGTGAATGACGAGATATCTCATTGAGACTAAACTGCTCTACGGAACTGAACGATCGTATCATTTACGGAGTGCCCTAACTGTTAACAGCTTACCCCTCTCATATCAGAATTAATAAAATAATTTTATACAATTAGAAAATTTCTATGAGAGGGAAGTTTAAGGAAGTGTCTTAATGCATTATAAAAGAAAAATAAATAGAAAAGTAGAATTTATAGTAATTGATACAATTAGGGGTCCAATTCACGTTCCAAAGATACACAAGAAGCAGACAGACCATCTAATCCGAAAAAAGGAATGCAGATCCAAGTAAGAAAAACAAACTTTCTTTCCTAGAACTGGTGACAGTTTGAAACAGGTTTTTGTATCAGGCCACTACTACAGGGCAGTTTTCGATTCGATGATAGACCACCAGGAGGCTTAAAACAACACCCTGAAACCAGATCAATCACGTAAAATCGTAGTTTGGTAATCATATAAGTAAAACATATCTAGATACATTAATCATATTAGTAAAACATACCTAGCTACATTAATCATACAAATAAAACATACCTAGATACATTAATCATACAAGTAAAACATACCTAGCTTCATTAATCATACAAGTAAAATATACCTAGCTACATTAATCATACTAATAAAATATACTTGAAGAAGAAGACTGGGCCACCCAGAAATTGACATTTCTTGTTACTTATTACTTAGGGTTAAATCTAAACATCTAAACCATGAGTCCGAGTACCTTCAAGAAGTCCGAAACTAGATCAGGACTTCCATGGATATCCTCTTTTGATAGACCAACACAGGACAGAAGGTGACTTGAGGAGGCCTGTTCAGAGTTGTGATTTAAGAACCCGCTGTTATATCCTCTATACCATTGATATTTAAATTATTTTCTGAATATTTGTGATTGAAAAGGTATAATAAAATTTACGAATTAACCCTTTGGGGAATTATAAAGTCTGTTTCTGATAAACGATACTTTGTGGGTAAATACCAATAATCTCATATGAATGTATTTTGAACATTCCAAAATTGAGTTTTAGGTTGACGTGGTGTGTAAGTTTGGAGAGTGGAGTGACAGCTCAGGTGTTGACCTCGTCATATGACCATGTTCGAAGTTACGAGGTGTTGCCCTCGGTCTTTCCCTTCGGAATTGATCCCATACCGTCGCCGATAGCCCCTTGCTCTAAAGTGAAGTAAATTTAACTACCTTCCAAAAAAAATTTAAAGTTAATTCTATAAACTATTCCATTCGTTAAGGCAATTCTATGTACAAAAAATATCGTACACCATATTTACATTATCTTTGTATGTATCTGTTTTAAATTTCGAAGATACAGATATTTCATTTGAATCACATCACCTTGATCTACAAGTAAAATTCTTCTGGATCCCTCTCTTATTGACTTGCTTTGTTTCCACAGTGTTCGTTATCTGCAGTTTGCCAATGTAATTTTAGACAGATGCTGTTCCACTTATTCTTAGTCTATGAATCTATGATGAAAAAAGTGCAGACTTCAACAGAAAAGACTGATGTAGATAGAAATGTAGTATGGGATAGTAAGTTTGAGTAGGAATGATAAAGTAAGTAACCCCAATACGTTTGAGTAAACTTCCTTTTGTGCTATACAGAAGGAAAATGGCGGTTTTAATTTTTAGATTGGTTTAAAAATTGCCTAACATTTAAGCGATTTATGATTGATGAAGACATTACAGAATTTTTAAGCCCACGAAGGGTTTTTCAATTTGGAACATGTGATATGAGAGTAATTAAAATGTTTTTGTCGTACATGTAAAATTCAAAATAGAAAAAAGATGAAATTCAAAGCTAAGAGGTGAGTTTATGGTTTAATAAAATTCTTTCAATTCGGACATAAAAAACATTTTACTTTTACACATCGTAGTTGAAACAGCATACCAATTATTGCGCACATTTTTCGTCTGAGGACATAATAATCTGACTTTAAAGTCCTGAAACTGGAATAAATGGTTCAGAAATCTTTCCTAAAACTTTTCTAAACATATTTTGAACACTTCATCACTACCTTACAAAGGATAATTTGTGAACCACTTTGCGTCACCCTGGTGCTCCACGTTACACTTCGCATATATACCACATATTCTTTGCATAACCCCTTTAGAAAGGCCACATATTCATTCAGACTGACAGACACCCATGCCTTACCCCTGATTCGAACTAGAAGCCTTTCAATCCTGGATCCAGCACCCTGACGGTCGATTTAGAACTAGATGAGTGGTCAATGTCTCAAAATCACATATTTTATGAAACCCAAGAGCATCAAGGCATATGTCAGCTAGTGCCTAAGTACCTCAAAAGATACCGCTGTCTATTCATTCCGTATGTAATGTGTACTGATCACTAAGTAAAACTCTTAAAATGAGAATCTAAAGTGAAATAAACTTTCCATTCAATTATTTCAAAACTTGGAATGTCATACGAAGCATTCGAATTTCATCCTTTTGTATAGTTAATTTCGATTTTCTTTATATATGAACTCTCTTGGCTTCTAAACATAGTTTGTTTCAAAATGAAAAATTTCCTCTTCCACTCTTTCAACTAAACAAAGAAACAACTTTATTTGAAACGATTGTCCATTTTACTTGAGTAAAAAAATCTTATCTCTGCAATATGTTCATGTTTTTATGTATATTTTTTAAATCCTTATTTTTAATCAACGGAAAAATTGCTTGCTCCGCCGTAAAAACATCTTCCCAATTCAGTGTACATTGTTTTCATTTCTAGTTGAACGAATCTGATCTTTTTCATAATCATGCTCCGACTATCTATAACAACTTGAAGCTTGTGCAGATGTTATTCATCACTCTATTGTAAAACAAACTTCTGGAATTGAAATAAACTTTAGTTGGAACATAAAAGGAGCATAGAATGTTCATTGTACGAAATAAGAAAGTTGGAAAGATATAGTAAAATATAAGCGTAATTCTTTTCTCTAGTGTCTTTTATTTGAAAATGATCATTCAAGTTTGAATTTTCAGAATCATTGACTGTATTGTTCAGAAGATATAACTGATTCTTTTTTCACTTTCTGTACTTAAATTATTTAAGAAAATGCTTAAAATGTCCAGGTTTACAAGTGAAAATCCTTTATCTAGGTCTAGATGTATTGCAATTACAAAATGATAATGCACAAATTTGCATAACGTCATACAAAACCAAAAGTGCCCTGTGGATTGTATAACGAAAACGTCTGCATACATCAATGTAAATTTCGGAATTTGGCGTCTATGTGAATTGGACCATCGGTTACAGACTTTTAGAATAGTTTTTCATGTTATTGAATACAAGTATCAAATAGCAATTGGGAACTTTTTGCTGTGAAAAGTAAATACTTTTAAATATTAGATAATTTAAAAAGTTTTAAAACATTCCAAAATTGAAAATGTTTATTGCAATGAAGTCTAACGATGACGTCAACACAATAATAATTTAGATGAACACGGTTTTATACAAAAAATCGTAGCATATCTCTTAGTTATGATCAGGTTGATATAGGGGATGCAGACTTGTTAACCAACGATAGGGTGTGTCTGCTCTGCAAATATAAATAAACTCATTTCAGATAAGTCCCAAAATTTAGTTTTATAGTTGAGAAGAGGGAAACAAAACATTTTTAAAAGTATATTTTAGCCTTACGAAATTTAAAAGTGATTTATATGTTAACTACTTGCAGTAAAACGCTATATCTGGCAGTTGATTAATGAGTTCTCAACAAATTTTCTGTTTTATATGTATAAAGATATAGGACTACTAAATTGAAAAATTCTGACTATCATACTTTCAGATTGGTCTTAAAAACTCTCTTAACTGGGTGCGATATTTAAGTTTCTAGTTTGTTTAAAATTGATTTGTTGACTGAAATGTTTACTCCATAGTTGTCATAATTCTATAAAATATTCCTTAAAGATAACATCTTTTTTAAATTTTATTGTGAAACATAAGTGAGGATTTTGTAATTTTGTGAATATTTTTTCGTTCTCCTAATCTGATAATTATTATTTGATCATGTCAAGTAATGTACTATTTGAAAAAAATTGTTTCCTAGAAATAGATTATAACTTACCCTGGGTGTATTTTTCTCTTCTGTGGCAATAAAACGTTCCATGTGTGTATTTGTGCGCCATTACATGACGTTGTGTGTCTTGTGTTTGGCGTAGCTTGGTTAAATATGGCCCTTGTGCTATAAAATCCAACCAAACAACCTGAAAAGCTGCCAAGGCAGTTAGAAATAATTCCTTAATTTACAAAAAAAAATAATTAAAATTTGGAACTGTTAAAAATCATAATTGTGACATGAATTTATTCAAGGTGCAACTTTTTTTCTTTCTGTTATCTATCAAACGTTCGTTTGATAATCCAAAAAATAAGTGGAAGAAATAGAATTGTGCCAAGTTCAATTTTCTTTTATAAAAACTTAAGAAGACAGCATATTGCAAGTGTTGCATCGCAGGAAACTTTTTTTAGAAAAGCAGCTTTTTATAAATCTGAGTGGAACAAAAACTAACAAACGTCGTTGAAAATCAACAATTTTACTAGAAAGAAGAGACTGAAGTACAAATTATACACCAAAATATGTAGAATGATTTAATTCACCATTTAAAATAAAGAATTCATTTGGGACAATTTGGACATTTTTTATCAATTTTCAGTATGAGACAACCTTCAAACTCTATATTGTAGGAATATAAGGGAAAGATGCAGGTGGTTTGTTACGCGATAGTAAATTTTTGACCATAAGGAACATGTAATGACATGGTTTAACCATCTTGGTGATTGCCACGACGAGGAATCTCGTCATTAGCAAAACTGGCCAGATTTTGATGGACGAGATATCTCGTCATTAGAAGAAAATTAGAGATCTTGATCTCGTCATCATAAAAAAAATTGGCAATATATGGTAACGGAGATAACTCATCATTGACGAAATTAGTCACATGTTGATAGACGGGATATCTCGTCATTAGCAAAATTGTTCGGATCTTGATGGATGAGATATCTCATTGAAATCACATGGAGGGTTAAATTGGAAGGCGACGGCCCAGGATTCCACCAGCGGGCGGCATTTCAGAAATATTTATTAAAAAGTATTTTTCTTGGGAAAAAAATGTAAAAATTTCAAGAACATTTTTTTTCTTTAATTCAAAATTATTCTCCAGTATTATGTATGTGAAGTGAATGCTTTCATGAACTCTATCTTTATAATACAATGCTTGAAAATCAATTTTTCCTTTGAAGTAGACACTGCAATAGTACTACTATTTAGAAAAGAGATGAAGTTATAAAATTATCGTCTCACAGGCGGTATGGAGAGCACATAACAAACAGGGCGTCCATTTTCTGACCCGTCCTGGAAATACATTAACAGGACTATTAAAAAGAATGACTTTTTGCTTGGTTTGTGCACAGTCAGTAATGAATTGCTATCAGCACTAATATTAACAATAATTTGTGAACAAAATCAAATGGTTCAAATTAGTACAGGATTATTAAAAACTAATTATCAGGTTCCCAAAGACTATATTTCGCAAATCATTACACATAAGACAGTGAGTACTCCATGAAAAGAACTAGAAATTGTCCAAGATTTAGTCACATAACACTACAAATGTTTGTTGTGTGATTTTCTCATTACACGACGCACATCCATGCGATAGTCAAGTTCGACCGATTGAATCATTTGTAATAACCCTGTATATTTTATCCAAATTATTTAAATAATTATACTTTTATCTTCATTTTCAATAGGTAAATTTTGTTTTGGATACAGGGCGGTATCAACCCCATTTGCCCCAGGCTCCAAAAAGTCTAGGTGCGCCTCTGGAACTATGTATAACGATCTTTTATAAACAGAGATACAATCAGCTTATCTCCCCCCCATATTGCTTGGATTTATCTAGGATTTAAATGTGTGTTGCTGTAAAAGTTTTAAGATACTATACAAGGGAGGGTGAGTTTGAAAGCTCATAGGAATTCGCCAGAGCTTCATGCTTAATTTTATAACGATATAATTTCCGTAAAAACAACGTGAACGCGGCTTTAAAAAATTTGAATTATGCCTGTCACGAAGAATTACTTATTCGAATCCAACCGTAGTTGTGACTTGAATATACGATAAGTAACTATTCTAAAATGTTCCAAAAGATGATCAAAACGCTGATATAAAACGTTTCTCAACTCAAGGGTTTTAGACACTTAAATATTTTTATTTCTATGTTTGGGACATGTTAGAAAAGGAAAAAACCGAAATTTATCGATGGCGTCGTACGGATTGATATACAGCTAGAACATTCAATAAGCACTTATATTTTGAATAATTATCTCCAGATCTCATGCACGTATTACCTAACCAGAAACGTAGTATTGGTTATTTATGATGCCGGATTATATTATGCAACAGATGTTCACCATTGGTAATGTTGAGTTTAAAGTTTTTTATACCCTTATCTATTATACCTTAAAAGGTACATGGCAATTCACCAATATAATGGTTCTTTTTAAGTTATTTGTCCTTTACATGTGATCATCTTTGTAGAATCGTCTCTCATCAATTTATTTCAAATGAGTAACTATTTATTATTGATTCAGATTTTTGAAATGCACATGAGATGTTAGAATCTTTTCAAAAGTACGTACTTATAAGTCCCCCATATTTCACTACGGGCCCTTGTATCAGGCACGTATTCATAGGGCGATGATGATGATTGATAGTTGAATCGACGTCATACTGGACCAACACAACGGGCTATTGACGACGGGCCGGGATCAATCCCGAAGAGAAAGATTCGACCTTGTCATCTTGAACCACGGTCAGACGACCAGGTCAACACCTGAGCTGCCACCCCACTCTCCAAACTTCCACATCGCACCAACGGGACGACATTTGAGACCACGACAGATTTAGTGTGCACCAGCCCAACGGCGGTCTTTGGTTGAATCGAGTTTCGAACTCGGTTGCCAATCCGCGAATCTACCAACTGGGCTATTGCAACTAGGTGTTCATAGAATGAGGCAGCCCTCCTCGAAATGTTATTACTACAAAAACAAGTATCGAAGTTAGCTTAACCCTCTGTTAGTTGCGGATCTTTTTTAAGAAATGAGATCATGGTGCATCTGTGGAGTGTGAGAAGTTTTCTTTTATAGTTACACATGCATTAATTATTAATTTTTTAAAAACACGTAGCACGTTTTAGGACATGCGAAAAAATAAATAAATGTAAAAAATGTATCACTTGAAATTTTTAATAATACATTTTACAGTTCTTTTCGGTTGCATAACATTGAGAAAAGTCACCATGCCTGCCAGGACCAGTGCAAATATTGGAGGGTTAGTTGATGTAAATCGAAGTTTTATTAAGCTCATAAGTAAGAAAAATCATGGAAAGGTCTGAAAATAGTCAAATATATTCGAAATACTCATTTGGTATTCGGTGTCTACAGGAAGCGAAGAATCAATCTAATTGCGAGCTAGGTGTCTGCACCTAACCGGTATCTGCCAAGCTGCACCTAACTGGCAAGAAATTGGACAAGATGGATAGGTAGGTATTTTAATTAACGTCACACTGGAGCAACACAATGGACTATTGGTGACCGTCCGGGATCAATCCTAAAGTGGACAAGATGGGATAAATAGCTTCTCCATTCACCTAGACATGAGTGACCAAGCACGTATTCATAAGAACTCACTTCCAGCCCTAAAAATGTTAAAAACAATCTAAAATGTACACTGAAGCAGCTAGTAATTTAATCAGCGTAAATCGGAGTTTCGTTAATCTCATACGTAAAATATACGCAGACTTATCTGAAAACATTGAAAAAACTATTAAACGCAATATTAATTTAGTATTACGGCACTTTGATTGGAATAGAAAGCCGTGAGAGAAGATTGGGTAGATTGGTTGGGTTTTATGGTGATAGGGCCATATTTGTTCAAGCTGCACCAAATACAAGACAGACAATTGCGGCCCTGAGAGAAGATTAGCCATCTCCAAAATTATTTCGTACGTGGCCGCATAGTATTAAATTACCCGTCGGGGACCCCATAAAATACAGGGTGTTTCGAAAATATGTAGTCGAATTGTAAAGGGTGGTAGAAGGGCTTACATTTTTTATTTCATAATCTTCATATTCCTTTCAGTCTGAGAAACAATATCTCTTATCAACATTTATTTTATCAGAAAATGTGTGTCCAGATATTCCGTTTTATGTGGTAGAGGACGCTGTTTAAGTCAGTCGACAACATCGTTTCTTGGCGTAGGCATCATTCCCCGCTTGGATTTTCAACAGCATGCAACGCTATACGAATTCTGAACTTGCCGTTGAAAAAATTTTCGGACTCACATTCTTTGATAGAAAATGTTTATTTTGGCGCTTCTACTACCCTTTACAATTTGGCTAGATGTTTTCGAAACAGTATATCGATATGCATCTCAAATACTCATTGCATAGTTTGTACAAATATATAATTTGTTCTCTATTCCTTTGCAGTGCCTTATTTTAAATACATGAACGAAATAACTTTTAAGCTTAGAAAAGGGACTACACTTTACGTTTAAAAAACTCTTCACCATTTCGCAGACTCCCTCTTTTCCTAGAATCGGCGACCCCATTCTTCCATGTGGGGGTAATGGTAGTAGTCAGGGAATAATTTTTTTTAATTTATTTTTTGTCGCCGTACGTGTTCTAGATTAGTTGCATTGTCCTTTTCTTTTATTTTAGCACCCATTTATTAACATATTTCAAATTTTTAAATACACAAGGATGAAGTGGCCACGTCTTATTGGAAAAATATTGCCCATATTCGTGCATTTAGTGCAAACTAGAAGAATGCACGAAAACCGTGCATTCTTCTAGTTTGCACGGTTATGCATTTAACCATGCGAGAGCAGAGATGATCTAACTGGCAAATTACCTGACATTATGAGTGGTATTCTTAATTATTACTCAGGTGACTGGTATAGCAGAAACAATTGTTTTACGTCAGTGGAAAGTAATGAGAATAGAACTTTCTAACTGAAGTGCTGTCCAATCTAGTTGAATAAATTGGAAGAGTAGTTCATGCATGTTTACTTATACCTCAGAAACTGTCAAAGATTAGAACTAATTTTCACGAATGATTTGGTTACACTTACAACCCAATATGCAAAAACGTTCATTATATATGAACGTTTTATAAAATTCTTTCAAAACTTCTAGCCATTCAAAACTTCTAGGATCAAATTTAAATTCGCCACGATCAATTTAACAAGTTTTTTCGTGAGAGATTATCTCCTGTTCTTTGCAGGGAAAAAAGATCTTTTCTACAATTGAACTTTTCGTTAAAATCATGTTACCCCAGCAGTTATAGAACCAGTTTTTTCACAAATCCAATTAGTTAATGTTTTTAAATGCTGATAATAGTAAAAGTTATTTTTAAATAAATTGTTCGCAGTTTCTAGAGTAGTGGCATATTTGTAAAATCTTTCCGTCAGCAAGTTTAAATTAACTGATTCAAAAAATATGAATCGTTTATCTTGTAACAGATTGTGTTTTGTTATTATTATTACATGTTATATTATTACAGAAGATATTTGAAGACTGCTTAGGTATGAAAAATTTAACATTAGGTTCACAAGAAAGCATTTTATTCTATTAAGGGAATATTAACTGGCATGGAGGCGTGTATTGTTCCAATATTTGAACATGGAACTAAAATGTGGCTGCTAATCACATATTTAATCAAGCTTTTTATGAAAAAAAAATAAAAATAACACACGCATAATCTAATACAATTGTTATTCTGCAACATAATGTTTGCCAAAAGAGGCGAAATGAGGCCAAGCATGGTACCTCATCTGTTTAGGTTATCGGCCGCCTGACGTACGTCGGTTTCTCGTAATCACGTGGCTTTGTAATGTTGACATTGGCAAAACAGCTGCCAATGATTATGCCGGGGAGGACCATTTGAAACGATTTCTGGAACACTTCTGTTGCAAGTGTTTTTAAACCCAAGTATGTTTTGGATTCTGTATTTTGGGCCACAGCAATCAAATCTAGGGGTGAAAATGTATACGTTGATACGTACGCTGGGATGCGCGAAATGTGGAACTTTTTCTAAACGTCAAATGTGTTATTTTTCACTCCAAATTTTCTGACTTTCAAATTTTGCTGAAATGTTCGCAATTGAAAACTTGAATTTGCTTACAGGGATAGAGGACACATGTCTTGGAGGAATTGTCCGGAAAAGTGTTTCACATTTGTTTACTGTGTGAAAGTAATCGAAAGAGAAACGCTCCATCAAACCAAACAACTTAAGCAGGGTCGGACTTCCCTTTCGTTGGCTAACTAAAAACCCATATTCCCTATTTTATCTTAGATCTTTCCCTTAGGGATTGATCCCGGACCGTCGCCAATAACTCGACGTTAATTAACTACCTACCCTACCCTAGCTTATCACAACTTATGTTTAGAAGCAAAATTACAAATTGTGCCAGACCTTCTGCTGTATTAAATCTCACTGCAATGGACTATTTTTTGCATTAAAAAAATTTTATTAATATTTTGAAGTATTTATTTTTTGTACCAAAAATCTTACATTTTGATGCCCTTAAAATTGCTGCTTTCGGCTACAGCCTACTCAACCGATTCTTAACCGATGAATGGAGTCGCGATAGCCCGGTTGGAAGAGTAAGGGATTAGCAACCGGAGGGTTGCGACTTCGAATCCAACCAAAAAACCGGCGTGTATAAGGGGGTACGTTAAATCTGTCGTGGCCTCAAATGTCCTCACGTTGGAGTAGCTTAGAAGTTTGGAGAGTGGGGTTCCAGCTCAGGTGACCTTGTCTGACCGTGATTCAAAATTATGTGGTGTTGTCCTCGGATCTCTTCCTTGGGATTGATCCTGGATCGTCGCCAATAGCCCATTTGTGTTGCTCCATTGCGACGATAATTAAAATACTTACCTACCTTAACTTATGAATAATTCTTGGTGCAGGCTGTACCAGACTGATATTCGTAGGTTGATTAAATTTTACCAAACATCGAAAAAACTATTCAAGCAAAATTTTGAACGGAAGTCCATTTACCCTGCATGGCGTCATTGAACTTTTAAAAAGAAATCTGTTGAAAAGCGATCACATTTTTTTTCAGTGATGCGAATAAACATTGGATAGAAAGAAAATAGTTGATAGCAGGGAAAATGTTCTCCGAAACTCTTTAGATTCTTTATAAAGAAAGCATAAATAATCGGAAATATCACCAGAAAATACAAGTTGAAAGAAAGAATAGCTACAAATCTTATCAGCAAACAAAGAGGAAAACACTCTTAAAATTAAAAAAAATGTACGGAAAAGAAGAGTTTTCATTCTGGAACAATATTTTACTTTTTGAGGAGAGTAAAGTTTTTTTGTTATCCGACGAAAAAGAGGCCATCATTTTACACTGGGTTTGCAAATTGCTGTAGTGACCTGCAAGTTGTAGGCGGCGCAGGTTCGATTCCTGGCATGTTCAATTCATCCCTGGGTCATCTCTTCTGTGTCAGTGAAACATCCATTATGTGTATGTATGTATATGTCAATTACTTGATGTTTGTCCTATATTTGGTGCAGCATGATCAAATATGGCCCTTGCGCCATGAAACCCATCCAACTGATGAAAAAATTAGTCTCGATAAGGCTCGACTAAAAGCTAGTTTCTTAGAGCTAGAAATCTACTTTGAAACATTGTGGGGATTCTGGGTTGATTAAAGGATGTATATAATTTTCAGACGTACGAAAATTACATTTTGTAGAACGAAATATCACCAATATGTACTCATTATATTGGTATTTTGAAAAGAAATTTTATAGAAAATGCCAGAAAACTCGGAGTTGATAGCTGCTTCTGCTGTTATCAAGGCTGTTAAATATATAACTGATTTCACGTCATGCAAACGATGCTTACTCAGTTCCTAGTTTTTAATATCATTGAACTTTATGGAACATATAAAACCGAAAATTCTCACATGTTCAGAAAAAGCAACAACGCCTAAATAATTTAAATCTGTCGAATAATGTGAATAAATCCTCATTAAATATAAGACATCAAGTTTATTTACTTTACTTAAAAATGCCTTAAATTTCAAATTTGATTTCTTTTTTGGCTACCACACTATCCAGCTTTTGATTTCTGATCTCATTTCTCACAAATATAAATTGCTTCAAAATTGTGCATGCTGGTATTAAAATCCGTTATAAAGTATTTGCAATTTAGTGTTATATTAGCAGAAGTGTTATGCTTGTTTTAAACTTACCAATGGTATTAGTCAATTTCACTGATGTCCAGTTTCTCTTTAACAGTATTTTAATTAGGGCTTTCCTTAACCTATTGAGGGGCTGTCGAGGCTCAGGAGATTTTCCCTCTGAGCAAGCAGAATGTGGGCTGTAGGCAGTTCAGGTTTGATTCCTGTAATTATTCTGGATGTATTTTCCCTTCTATATCAGTAAAACTTTCCTTGTGTGTATATCTATTTACTTTAAGGTAAAAAGGCATCATTGCTTGCAGCAGCATGTCCAGATCTGGCCCACTTGAACCATAAAAAACAACCTTAAGATTAAGTTAGGTATGTATGCTGAAAAAGGAGATTCTTTTAAAAACCTTTACAGTGGTTCCATTATTTCATATGCATGTATTTTACTCAAAACAAAAATTGAGTTTTTACAGGATTTTTAAGTGGTGCAAGATTTATTTGCAAGAGACGTGCATGCAAAAAGTTCAACTTTTGTTACTCTTAATTGAAAATAAAAGTACCCCTCTTCATTTTTAGTTTTCAAGGCTTGAAAAAACATATTCAAAATAACATCAGTTATTTATCTTCACATTCAACATAAAAAATGTTGATTTGTAAACTATTTTATATTAGTGGTTTTCAGTGGAGGTATAACTAAATTAACAGCGAAGAAAAAATACTTTCGATTACGAATTAATTCAATTGATTGCCGTTTTGGTAGTGTTTGTTGTACATTTTTAATCCAAGCGACAAGCTGAAATTACGTTCGAGTAACATGCCAAGTCAACTACAAGTTTCGAAATGGTTACCAAAGCAAAAACGCCCTTTGTAGTATTTTGCTTTGTAGAAAAATTCTCTAAAATTATGATAGCACAAATGAATTCTAAATAATACTTTCACCGTAGGAAACCTATTTAAGAATTGCAGAAGAAAAAGAAAGTATCAGATGAAACCGTCTTGCTTGAAATTCGGTTCTGAAATCGTCTTCAAGTCAAAAAAGCCAAAGAAACGCAAACAGCTTTTAACAAAAAATTTCCCACATCAACAAGAAAATCGCCTCGATATTCAATAACTTGCTCTCTCACAATACCGGTCAATTTTAAAAACAAAATACTGCACAATGGCTAATGCAGAGCAAACACACACACAGACGCGACTTTGAAAAGAAAAAAAAAATAAAGATATTAAAACACAAACGCACAGAAGAGAATTGAAAAAAATAAAGGCGATATGCCTGACGTCATTGTTCTCATTTACACCCGCTTGCATTGTAAGTATAAATAAAAAAGCAATAAACGACGTCTGTTTCAAGGTTTGACGCTTCTGTATAAAAAATGAACTGGAAATAAAAGAACTATAGACCGATTACATTTCTTTTGTGACTTTCTTCATTCTCAGTCAACTGTGTAAGCAAAAAGACAGAGAATCTAAATAATGCTCATTTGAAAGTAATCTCAATTTTATCCTGATTACGAAATTATCAAAATGAACATCACATCGCACTCTCGTTACAGAAGTGCCTTAAATCAAAAAGTGCGTTTTCCCAGGAAATGCATTAAAAAAATTTTGAATCCATAGAAAACTCTGAGTGTTGTTAGTCGCCATGGATTTGACTCTCACGATTCAAGTAATGAAAATCTTAACAGAAACGGACTTAAGATGGAGCATTCATAATAATTCAAAAACTCAAAACCTTTTTTTAGTTTTTTGACTCTCTTGCGACAGAATTACAGGACTCCGGGCAATATAGTGATAAGTCACAAAATATATTCAGTAATAAAAAGAATTTGAAAACAAAATATTCAAGAGGATCAAAAGAATTTCTGTTTGTTCGAATGAGTGCGTAAACTTTGAAAGTTTAAGATAACATGATTTTAAATAGTGGATGAACTATTATTGAATGTTTTAATTGTTAATCAGAAAAATTTGAAAAATATGGTTTATCATTACATTGACCGTAGACCTACAATTCATGGATGTCAATAAATGGCACTCTCATTTATCAATAGTCTCTCGCTTGTAAATTTGAGTCTTTCAAAATGAAACATTGACAATTCTCATTGAAACGCGAAGGATAAGCTATTCAAAAGTTAGTTGCATAGCTGCTTTTCAACTTTTCAAGACACATTAGTTTTATATCAAAAAGTTAAAAATATTTTTATTCAATAATAATTATTGCATGATTTCTCCCCTGCTCACATACTCAGTCTGATATTTGGTGTTACATTTTCTCTCAATTGGTTCAACCAGCTTTTGAATAATATAGTAAGATCTCTGAGTAACATCGCTACAATCACACCATTTCTACGTCATCTAATTATTTCTTATACTCTCGTACTTCTACAGACTGACTATGGAATAGAGGTTGAGAGAGAGTGATTACCGATAGAAGGAATTTAACTCAATTTATAACCAACGCATTTCATGTTCTCTGAATAACCTGTTAAAAAAGAACTATTTGAAACTAACAGAATTTTGAAACACACACGCGGTTTTATTCAAACAAAAAAGAAATTTCCTTTAACTAAAAGCTCAGGTGTTGCCTCGTCATCTGACCGTTGTTCAAAATTACGTGGTGTTGTCCTTGGATCTTTCCCTTTGGGATTGATATCGGACAATCAACAATAGCCCGTTGTGTTGCTCCAGTATGATGTTAATTGAAATACCCCCCTTTAACTAAAAGAATGAGTCTGAGAAACCAAGTGGTTTTTCTTCATTTCCAAAATTAAGAGTAATAGTTTTTGTATGTGTCCTGTGCTGGATCCTCACTCATCGTGTTTTGATGAATGAGCCTGTATATAATTTATATTTTTGTTGGTTGTTTTAGTTCGTTAGGCAACTGATTTGTGACAACATCCATTAAACTATTTTTTCACTAAAAAGTTTAAAATTCGTTATTTTTTAGATTTGAAATTCATAATAGTAGTCTCACACGACAAAACCTTGTACCAAAGTTGACATCGAGAAAGTTCATTATTTCTCAAATGATGTATAAGAGCATTGCAAAAGTGCGTAGATTTACAAAGTTTCTAAGGCCTCTAACCTATTTCTTTTATTGGAACACGAGACTCTAAAGTTGCCAATGAAAGAACTAAATTAAATTAAGTGATAATTCAGGTTCGTTTAGCCAATTTCGTGCACAAAGTAATCTACCATTTAGTAGCCCAGAATAATACTTCAGAGGTAGGTAAGCAGATAGTTAATTAACGTCTCACCGGAGCAACACAACGGGCTATTGGCGATGGTCCGGGATCAATCCCCAAGGGAAAGATCCGAGGACAATATCACGTAATTTTGAACCACGGTCAGATGATGAGACAACACCTGAACTGTGGCACCCCACTCTCCAAATTTACCCACTACGCCAGCATGAGGACACGACAGATTTAACGTGCACCAGCCCCCGTGAACACGACGGTCTTTGGCTGGACCTAGTTTAGAACTAGCAACCCTCCTGTTGCTTATCTGATGCTCTTTCAACTGGGCTACCGCGGTGCCAATACTTCAAAGGAGAAAATAGAGGTATTTAGAAACGTAATTTAAAAGTTTTCTTTCAAGAGAATGTCAACTAACGATTCTGTGAAAGCTCAAACAAGTTCTCGAAAACCTTCAACAGATCGTTTTATTCCTTAATTAATTGAACTCTTCATTAGTGTTAAAATAGGAGTAATAATTGAGACTAAATACTCTATGTTGAATAATTTATATTTAATTTCAGAAAAACACCCATCCACAATACACTCTCCGAAAATGTATTTTGTGTATTGGGCTACATATTATATATACGCTTGGGTTAAACCTCGGCAACTTTTTTATCCTGATGAAAAATATAGGATTACCGAAGGAAAGTTGGAAAATATTCGATTGCGAATGGATATTTTTTTCGATTTTATTTAAACTTCCTGCGAGTTGAAGGCAGCGCAGGTTCGATTCCTGTCAGATTCTTTTCCTCCCTGGGTGTATTTCTCTCTTCTATGCTAGTTAAACTTTCCTTGATTGCAGGTCTATTTACTTGACGTTGTTTGGCTCAGCTTGGCCAAATATGGCCCTTGCGCCATTTATCAATCAACCGATTTAAACTTTATTCTGCGATACTTATACCAGAAACTTTTATAGAAATCCTAAAATTATTCTTAAATCTAAGAGGTCCGCGGTAGCCTAGTTGGAAGAGTAGAGTATTAGCAACCGGAGTGTGGCGAGTTTGAAACTCGGTCCAACCAAAGACCGTCGTGTACACGGGGTCTGGTGCACGTCAAATCTATCGTGGCTTCCTCACGTTGACTGGTGTGGAAGTTTGGAGAGTGGGGTTCGAGCTCCGGTGTTCACCTCGTCATCTGACCGTGGTTTAAAATAATGTGGTGTTGTCCTCGGATGTCCCCCTTGGAAATTGATCCCGGACCATCACCAATGGCCCGCTGTTTTGCTCCAGTGCGAAGTTAATTAATTACCTACCTACCTTAAATCTAAGATTTCTTTATAATGGTAAAAATCTTGTTACTTAAACTTTACCTTAAAAAAAATTACTCAACGTAAACTAAAGCATTTTCCTTTATGCTAATTTATGAACTTCATTTACGCACATAATTTGTGATATCCATGCGCTATAAATCTAGTCTTAAAAGGTGATTACCTTTTTTGTTACAATTAGCGTTAGCAATACATAATTTTCATAAAGGAAAAAAGAATAGCATAAACAAGCACGATTGCTTACAAATTTGCGATCACTCAAGAAGTTTGACAGAATAATAATGGGCAAATAATGAATTCAGTCAATGCCGAAACATAGATTTTTTTCAAATTAACAATAACATGGAACATCAAAATATGTGACATTAAAAAAAGACATGTGTTTAACTTCAAGGCAAGGAATTTACTTCATTATTGATGTGCATCTTATTAAAATAACGAATGATATATTTTAATAAATTCAAAAATTGTTTGAAAAATATATTTGAATTGATATTTTATGTAAATGGTATTTATTAAATAAACAAGTATAACATATTTTTATAATTTCAAGGAAAGTTTGTTGATTTCAGCATTTATGTTAACAAATTTTTTTATCATCTGCAGGTTGTTTTAAAATAAGTTCTTCAATAATTTCTTTACCAATATTTATTTTGAAATTTCATGGAACAACTAGAAAACACATTCGAAATCACTTTTTCCAAATATTTCACAAAAAATAGTACAAGGCAAGAATGGGTCTTAAACTTAAATGTTAAAACAATTCTTTATGAAAATGCATAAACTTTACTTACTGTTAAAATCTATCCGAAGATTAAGACTTTTTGCTTACATGTTATTTTTATAATTGTGATGTTTCTTTAAAAATAAAGGTCGAGTCTCTATCATTTCAAAAATTTAACATTATATCATTTTTAAATTTTAGAATTCCATGTGCCTCGAAAATTCTAACTAAATGAGTTTATACAGTTTATGAGTTTATACAGTATACTAAAAGTTCTTGACTATTTTTTACATTTAAAAAATAAAGAACCTAGAATACGATCTCAAAATATTAACAATATTTTTAGCTTATATTATACTACATTTAAAAAATAAATTTTAAAATATATGATTTTATTATTTGTTTTTATTCGACATAGGTATCCCTTCTAAATAATGTTCTTTTTTTGTTGTTATTCTTTGGTTTATCTAAAAACATTCACACTAAAAGATAATTTTCATTAATTACGATATTTCTCTCATATCAGACACGTATTCAGAAAATAATTTCAAAGAGAGGATAAATTCTCCCCTCCAGATTTTCTATTAAAATCTAAAGGCAATGATGCTAAGCTAACATTATGTTCAATGATTTCTTTTTATTTTCATACATATCTACCGCAATTTATGCATGTGATACACGAAACTAGGATTTACGATGATTAAATTATCTTCAGTGTATATTTTTTATTGTTTTTAAGATTTAAATTCCTCCGGGGAGGACTCGAGTCCTATGGGTCCATCCTCTAAATACTTCGTTGGTTACTCATGAGTAGGCAAATAGACGACAGATTCTTCTCATCTTGTCCAATCCATTTCTATTATGACGGATGGACATAGATGGATGCGACCAATCAAATCGTTAAAACACCAACAAGGATATTTTGTTAAATAATATATTTCAATATCTTCATCCGACACAGATTTTCTCTATTCAAGGGATGGACGAAACTTCGACTTACATCGATTAAGATAACTTCAACGTTTGATTTTGTGACGAGAAACATTTCGGGAATGCCCTGGTCACCCTCGCTCCTCCCTCTAAATATGTCCCTGCTCTACATATTGATTACTATAAGGAGGACAATCTATTCTCAGGGGAATACTATTGATACACTCGCTCCAAACACGTTATTTTAACCTCAATGAACTTTCTTAATAAATGGTGCTGCCATCTATCTGTAGACTATGTAACCGTAAAAATAAGTTTTCTCTTACCACGTGAGATGGCAGCACGAATACCAAAAGTAGGAAATATAGCAAAACCTGGAGGAACCTCTTTAAGAACTATCTGCAGTAGCGTAACCAGGAGACTTTGAGAATCCCTAAAATTGTTGTACTGTTTAATGTCTAAAATCTGAATTTCAAAGAGAATTTGCTATAGTTTTCCTGCTCAAGCGAAAATTATCTTCTATATATATCGCTAATAAAGATTCCAAAACGACAATTTCAATCTTTACATTGTAGGTCTTCACGATCATCTTGCTCAAAATTTGCATTTCTAATTTTAGGCCCCATAGGAAATAAAATCCTGGCTACACTAGAGACCATCTATATTAAAAAGCAATTTTCCTTTGAAAGATGATGTTAAAACATTAAAAAGTGATTAAATCAGCCCTTATCACAATCCTTTCTTTTTCGATATCATCTGAAAATAAATAAGTAGGTAAGAGTAACTAGGTTCAATGGTAGCTAATAACAAACTGATTTGTTTTTTTATTAAAGAATTTCAGGTTTGTTACTTATTTATCCTAAAAATGCGGTCACTGTATTCTCAATCCCTTTAGAAAGTGATGTACATTAACACGATCAAATTATCAATGGTATTAGGTTCGCAATCCTATTTGTTTGTCTTGTTCTCGGTGCAGCTTGGCCAAACATGCCATAAAACCCAACTCAACAATCAATCAATCGTAATCCTAAAATCTTTTTGTGCTTTTTTCATACCCCAAAAGAATGTAACATAAATGTACGAAAACCTTTTGGGTTGTCTATATTCAACCGTCAAGTGTGAAAATTAAACTTCTGAGCGTCTCGAGATATGAGAGTAGTGTGTGCTGCTTTTAGTCCATAATGCATTTAATGACAAAATAATCACATCTTTCTCAAAAATCCACGAATTCTTTCAACCTTTGGAACAATTCTATCGGCCCATTCTGTATAATAGAATCCTTTAGAAAAATTCTATTGGCCCTTTCATTAGATTAGAATCCTTTTGAAATATTATATTACTCTCCTTTCCTTAGAATATAATCCTTTGGGAAGATTCTATTGGCCAAGAAGGTCAAAATTGGTCAGAAGTCATACAAGGAAGACTTCAGGTTACAAGGTGGAATCATGAGTGTGAACCCCTCAGAGTGTTAAAATACTTTTACATTTTACTTGTCTTGAAAATTTAAATCGTAGATCAAGTCAGTCATCTGCACCAAGATTACATGACGGTAATAGGTTGAGATGATGGACCCTTTGTGAAATATGTATCCCAAAACTTGCACAAATGTATATTTTCCCCCATTTCTTTACTCATGTTTGTACGGCTTTATTATCATAAATACAATAAAGATGTAACTATTTAAACTTAGAAAGTGAGCTACATATTTCAGTACAAAAACTTTCCACAATTCTGGTGTTACGATACCATAGTACAAAGGATACCCTCTCGTAGGGGTTCTGGATAAGGAAAGTAAAAAAATAATTTTTAATGAACTGAATGCAACCTAAATTCAGATAGATTTCGGGTCACGTGAAAATTAACTTACAGTATAGAGTAGCATAGATACCAGTGTAATCTATCTACCATATGAAGTACATTTTGGTAGACGAAGTTGCAGTGTCTCACACGTTTTGTTAAAAAATAATAGCTCTTCTCTGTGTGGATATGTTTCTGACAATAAATTCTTGTAATAATTTATGGATACTTGAATATAAAATGGAACACGTCTGGTGAAAGCTAAGTACCAAAAATGTGCACATATGATATATATGGCACTTAGTTTTTACCAGCAACATATAACTAGCAAATAAATAATTTTCAGTGAGAATTTCAGTCTTCCTTAGTTTGAAAACAGATTTGTGTCTGAATAGTTGAATTTATGACCTTCTCGCCTTAAGATTACGTCGTCGTGTTCGTGAGCAAGAAAATCCTACCTGTCATTGTGTATAATTTTGTTTGAATTTAGCTAACTAAGGAATTTTACGTAGTTAACTAAATTACAAAGTATCTAATATTAAGAAATGAGCCGAGCACAAAGAGTTTTAAAGCCATCGGCCTTCTAATAAAATAGACTGGGCATATGGGCGGAGTCACTGTCAGATCGGCGGATCTCAAAAGTGTACGCCAGGTGGGCTGGGGAAACGATTTGGATCGATTGGGTAACGATGCTCAAACAAGTGCTTTTCATCAAGCCCATCCATTAATACTTTAGGATTAGTGTTTTTTACCAATACCACGTGACCACCACTCGAAGACCTTCAAATTGAGCGATCGGGAGAAATAACATGAAGCTGTGCGTACATGCTACGTCTTTTTCATAAGAAGGTTGATGTTCGAAACAGATTAAAACACTTAAGAAACATGAATTGGAAGCGAAATTGAAAAAAAGATATATAAATTTCCAACAGTGGGCATACAAATGTGCTAGAAACTCAATTATTCCATACTATAATTATGAATGTCGTTTTTTGGTCACATTTTATATGAAATATGTGATTACTTTTGATTACACCATCATGAGAGAACGATTTAACTCATTTTTCATATTATCTTCTTCAGTCATCACATGCCTTGTTCGAGGCTTAATGATCAAAAATAAAAGTCCGAGTAGTCGTATGTTTGAAACAGAACAGAGCACATCGATTCAATGAGATTAGAGCTTGGCTCAAGGGGATTGAAAGATGTATGATAAGAAAACATTAAGGCAAGAGAAGTCTAAATCAGTTGGGGAAATTGGTGGATTATTTCTTTACGAGATGAGGAAATATACTTAATTCCATAACTCTCACTTTCCTGTATTATCTATGGGAAAGATGTGATGAATATTTATTAAATTTAATTTTAGAAGTTCTCACAGATTGTATTAAAGAGACGAGGAAATGCTCCAGAAGATGGGTTCGGTAGTGTCAAAGAAAAAATACGATTCGATGCGCTTAATGGCTATATCTCACCAAAAGATCTGTTTTAGAACAATGTAACCAATTTATAAACTTTGCTTCTCGAAATAAAACTATTCTGCGGATTCGGAATTGAGGCTTTTCTTCATCTTGTGAAACCTGTCGTAATTTTTATTGCAAAATAATCCTGCCGATATAAACGATCTCAATATTTAAAAATGTAATAATTTTTTTTCATTTAATGCAATAAAGATATTTCATTTAGAGTAGGATGTAATAATGGATATTGCAAACCGTCACCACCATAAATTACAATGAATCGTTGTCTTTTTGCATGAAATGTAATTAAAATGTTTAGTGAAAGGTTTTACTAAAAAAAACATGTTACGTCTCGTTTATTGCAAAAATATGAATATCAAAATATTTCAATGCTTTAAACCCACTGAAGCATCCACACGCATATATCCGTTCAAAAACCTGCAGTCTTCGTTGCATGATCAGTTTTGAATTTCATGACAAATCGATTCTTTCCTAGGATTCTTTCAACCATAAGATGTGGTTATTTAGTCATATGTGTAGCGGGGGAAAGCAATACTACACTACTCAGAAATCTCGTGTCGCTCAGAGGGTTAAACACATCATTATAGCACATATATCCATAGACTTTTTCAATAACTTAACGAAGAACTGAACTCCATCGCATTTTCTCCGTATTTGTAACTTTCTACTCTTATTATTCGAGTATGAAAAACCCTGTGATTTAACCCTGCATGTGGGTTTGACGCGATATCTCTTCCATCAAGACCTGACCAATTTTGCTAATGGCGAGATATATCATCATCAAGATATTACCCATTTTGTGATGATGACGAGATCAAGATCTGGTTTTATTTCTGAACAGATATTTCGTCCATCTTTTCAGTTTTGCTAATGAGGAGATATCCGGTCGAGACAACTACCAGGTGGGGGTGATACAATTATAGACAGCTGTTAAAAGAATTCTTTTGCGTGAAAAAGTTCCGAAAACATGTTTGATGTTTGTTTAAAAATATAACTCATTATGAGAAAAGATTTTTTTGCATGTGAAAATGAAACCATGATATATTTCTGTATGCTTTCCAAATTCATTTGTGGTGCATGTTTGTTAGCTTGAAGTTGTTAGGGGATTGGAAAACCTAAGGCGCTTTCTATGATAAGAAGTGGCGTATTTTACTACAGTGGCTAGTTTATTCATATAAAAGGAGTAACGAGTAGCAAAAAATATCAGTTACCCAACCAGTGTTCATAAATAGCAGTGGTTATGAGTTGTCGATAGAAATACTAGTGCCATGTGGTGAAGCAAACAAGCAATACATATCTTCGCTATTCGGTAAAAAATTGGAATTGGATAACAAAGATTATAATCGAATGTTAATAAAAAATTACATCGTGAATGCGAATGAAAAGTTATTTTCTTGTGAAATACAGTCTTGTCTGTTACTTCGAGAACTGCCCCTGATTCTAGTGGTGGCTGTCGTTATAGAAGTAACAGAGCTCGTTCATTTTGAGTAGGGGTGACTATCGGGGAGGATTTAATTTAATTTTGTTTTTTCCACGAAAGTTGGCTGCTGAAAGAGGCAGTGTACTACTATAGATCTCGGCGACAAGTAGAGTTTCCAACAAATATATTTAAATTTCTCATCAAGTACGCCAATATGACCAACTTGAATACATTTCATCAAGTGTCCTCCATGATAATGTCAGTTTCTACGGCAACAGACAGGGGTAGACTTTGTGTCTGGTGCAGTTCATCAAGTATCCTCCATGATAATGTCAGTTTCTACGGCAACAGACAGGGGTAGACTTTGTGTCTGGTGCAGTTCATCAAGTGTCCTCCATGATAATGTCAGTTTCTACGGCAACAGACAGGGGTAGACTTTGTGTCTGGTGCAGTTCATCAAGTATCCTCCATGATAATGTCAGTTTCTACGGCAACAGACAGGGGTAGACTTTGTGTCTGGTGCAGTTCATCAAGTGTCCTCCATGATAATGTCAGTTTCTACGGCAACAGACAGGGGTAGACTTTGTGTCTGGTGCAGTTCATCAAGTATCCTCCATGATAATGTCAGTTTCTACGGCAACAGACAGGGGTAGACTTTGTGTCTGGTGCAGTTCATCAAGTGTCCTCCATGATAATGTCAGTTTCTACGGCAACAGACAGGGGTAGACTTTGTGTCTGGTGCAGTTCATCAAGTATCCTCCATGATAATGTCAGTTTCTACGGCAACAGACAGGGGTAGACTTTGTGTCTGGTGCAGTTCATCAAGTGTCCTCCATGATAATGTCAGTTTCTACGGCAACAGACAGGGGTAGACTTTGTATCTGGTGCAGTTCTCATGATTGAGAGGCACTATACTATACTAACTACATCCGAGGTCACCCTCAGAGACGTGTGCGTTATGTCACCAACTTCTTATGAAACGGGTCTCGATTTTTTGTTCAGTTAATTTGAATTTTAAATAAATATTCTTTCAGATGCGGGTATATATGAAGCTCTTTAACTGCACACACTACTACTGCTACTACCACCACAAGAGACTGAGAAAAACTTTGTAAGAATAGTAAGTTTGTTTACAGGGGATTGAAGTTCATTCTATGATATTCAACGGCACCTAATGAAAGTTCGTAAAATCGTATGGGTTCGTAAAATAAGATTTCGTTAAAAGAAGCGTTGACTATAATAACGTAAATACTGTAGACGTTCGTTGTACCAAACTCCTATTTTACGAATCCACACGATTTTACGAACTTTAATTAACATATTAAAATCATATGAGCAGTATTCTATTTTATTTTTAATATACCTCTAGAAATGCTAAAATTACTCTGAAATCGATTAATCGTACTATCGGTTTTCCAATATACTATGCGGGACCGCGTTAGCCTGGTTCAAAGAATTACGGAACCGGAGGGATGCGAGTTCGAAAGACCCTCGTGTACATGGGGGATGATGCACGTTAAATTTGTTGTGGCCTCAAATATTCTCACGTTGGCGTGATATAGAAGTTTGGAGAATGGGGTGCCAACTCAGGTGTGATCTCGTTATCTGACCGTGGCTCAAAAGTACGAGGTGTTGTCCTCGAATCTTTCCCTTCGTGATTGATCCCGTACAGTCGCCAATAGCCCGCTGTGTGTTTCTCCAGTAAGGCGAAAATTTAACTACCTACCAATGTACTATGCATTTATTTCCTTTGTTATTCATAAAAGCAATACGCACGTATTTGAGTACAATACGAATGCACTGTTTTAGAGATTTATTGAGATGTTTTGGGTTAGGCCAATATCTCTGTAACTTGTTCTTAAGAGTAGAAAGCGAATAATTTTTAGGATACAAATCCAGCGTGATATAAATCAGCGAGTCTATTGGGAATTATGCTGCATTTAATATTTAGCCTGATACCTTTCTTAGTCAGATAACATTATGAGTTGCACATTAATACTCCAAACTGTTAGGTAATTTACTTAGTTGTGAGCGTGTGTAAGATCCGAGAATTTAATTTTTATAGCGCACGTGCAACTGCTACCCCCTTTCGTATTTCTAAACGTTATTGTTTAATAAGCACGTGCAAACTTAATACTAGTAAATATATTTTTATTATTTACGCGAAAACTATAATATTGTGAATGCATTGTTCAAGTATGCACTTGAAAACTGTAACCATGATTGGAATGTGATAAACAAATTAATTTGAATTTTAAAAGAATTCGAGACTGAAAGAAAAGAGGTTGATGGTTGTTCTCTGTAACTTTGTATCGTCTTTAGTTTCTTCAATAGGTGTTTAATTTTTTTAATAAGCTTTCGTCACCATGTATGCATAAAAACTTGTCTGCAATTATTTAATGCAATCGAACTGATATTCTGATCATTCAAAAAGAGAACAGAGTAAGTTTTCGTCTCCAAGGTAAATTAGACTCGGATCACCATGCAACGTCCTTGACATTAGTGAGAAACAGAATTTTTAGTTGTATTAAATTTTTAAATCTTAGACATCCTTTTTTTCTGTTTATGAGTGAACCTAGATCAGAAACAAAATGCCTCTACTTGTTTAAACATGCGAACTCATTACAGAAAAATGGTCTGAGATTTAGTACTTTAGAGTAAACAGCTACTCTTAAATCTAATAGTGTTGAAATTTCAAAACAGTCCATTTGCATTGCAATAAGGGGACTTGATGTAAGGAGTACTTGGTTCTGCGCTCTTAAAATGTAAATATAATTAAACTGCATTTCAATCTTATATAAAGCAGAAAATATGTTTGCCTCGAGCAGAAAAATCTCGCAAAGGCTGAGGTCTGACGCCATGTATTCAATGTATTGAAAACAAAATAATTCGAAATAATGATTTATCTACTAAATTGGTGAGTAAATACCATTTCTCATGTAAAAAGTAATTTATGTGGACTTGATCAGTAAAAGGTCTTCAAAAAATAATTTTGAGATAAAAATCATGTAGCTTATGTAGCTTATGGCCCAAGGCTGTGTATGTTTATCTGTAATAGTTGATAATGTATTTGATATTAGTGTATTTATTTTCACTTAGAGGAGGTTTAGTTTGTAGAAGAGGTGGACGTTGTTTATAATATCAATGTTTCCTTTTTTCTTTATGTACATTCTATTTAATAAAAATTATTACATGAGAAATGTTAATCTAGGAATTATTTCCTTTTATTATAATGAATTTTAACTGAAAAATCAGAAGATAACTCATTCTTTGATACGCCTAATGCACAAGATGTTGAAGCAGGAAAAATGTATGTTGTGTTAAGTCCCTGAAATTCATACTAAAGTTATATTTATTTTTATCTTAACCAGACATATATCAATTCTGAAATCTGTAGTCTTCCCTGCATGACTTCTAACCAGTTTTGACCTTCTTGACCAATAGAATCTTTCCTGGAATTCTTTAACCGAGGAATGCGGTTATTTAGTCATGTGTGTGTTGTGGTGTATAAACAATAATCGGAAATCTTATGATGCTCAGAGGGTGAAAATGAAATTAAGAGGCCAGAGAAAATATCAGGGGATGCAATTTCCAGTCATTACAGACATAAATTGTTGTAACTAGGAGGGTTTGATTTACCCTCCTGGTTGTTTTCTCGACGAGGTATCTCGTCATTAGCAAAACTGACCAGATCTTGATGGAAGATATATCTCGTCATTAGAAGGAAAACAGACTTGGAAGACCAGATCTTGGTCTCGTCGTCAAAGAAATTGGCAAACATCTTGATGACAAAATATCTTGCCAATAGCAAAATGGTCAGATCTTGATGAACGGTCGAAATTGATCAGATCTCTTGAGCAAAATTAGTCAGACTTGAGGTATCTCGTCGAAACCACTTGGATGGGTAAACTGAATAAAATTGAAATAATAAATGATTTGAAAATGAAATTTATTTTCACAATTAAATATTTTGTTATATGAAACGTTTTGTTGTTCATGATTGTTTTTTCTAAACGAAGGCTAAATATACCAGAAACTGCTATTTGAAATTGACGAAAATATTAATGTAAGCATAGTTCCACTTTCGAAAAGTCCAGTCCATTTTATGTAGCACAAAGAGAACGCCGCAAACCAGTATTTTAATAACTTCTTTGTTTAAAGTGTAACACGTTCTTTATAAAGCAATAAAAACGTTAAGGCGCATCGTGGCATTATTCACTGAGATAACATTACTCTAGAAAAATTCACTCAAGTATGTGAAGAGATCTTGAGGTTGTGTTTGCTTATCATGTTATGGAAGAATGTGTCGTGAGTAATCTACGCATTGGGTTCCTGACAACTTGACGGAGAGTAATTTTAAACCGTTTGCTTCGTTGTTTAATCTTGAAGAGTGTGTGGTAACGTTAAGAATTTGAGAAAACCCACAAAATTTCTTAAAGAAAGAGATTGATAGAGAGAAACAGTCTACAATATGTGTGAGAGCGTGAAAGCTCTCCATGAATTTAATTTTTATTACGCCAGTGCAACTGCTACTAGCGTACTTGTAAATCTTATTGTCTTTACATTATATTTATTAAGTACACACATAAACTATTATATTAATGAATGCTTTTTAATTATGCACTTGCAAACTGTAACCATAATATGAAATGCGGTAAAAAATTAATTTGAAATCTAAAAGAATCGGTGGAGTGTAAGTTGGAGTTGGTGCGTGTTCTTTGTAGTCTCGTATCGTTCTTAGTTTATGAATAAATGTCTCAATTTTTCTAACAAGTCTCCGTGTATGCAACCAAAAAGTTTGTCTCTAAAACTATTTAATACACAATCTTACAGATACTCTGATCACCTGAACAGTGACCAGTTTTCAACTCCAAGTGAATTAGAAACCGATTCGGATTAAGGCATATGTATACACTAGAAATCACGAAAATTGACCAAAATATCGATCGATTTTTTAATAATTCAAAATATTGTTCAACCCCTTAGCTTTCAAACGATGCCAAGATCTTGTAAATATTCGGAATAGTTTTCAAGTTACAAGGGTTTGGGATAGGTACTGTCACCATAGACAAACACGTTTCCAAAACTTTAAACTCGATTTCTGAAGAACTATGTTTTTACAATAGGATGCTTCTTTCGAACAGTGATAACTCGATAATCAATTGATCTACTATAATTACTTTTGTGTCATTATAATCTATGTAATACAGTGGATGTTTTGACCCTCAGTCGAAGTTATTGGTTAAGAAATAAATTTTTAGTTGATTTTTAAATGTTGAAATTCCTGAAATAATCTTGATTTTTTAGACTTCCTTCATGAAAGAATTGTAAAAAAGAACGTATTCCCTCTAGCAACTTGATGGAGGTTCAAAACACGAAAAATAATATTAGGAATAATTTCCAACAGGAATTGTCCTTCTGAACACATTAGAATTTGAGATATCACAGTTCAAAAAACATGCTAATTAGCTAATTATATCTAAATTAGGTAATTAATAAGTAGCTTAATCAGAATTTTTCACATTGAAATGAGTTTAAGCACAAACAATGACCTATTGTGAAAAAACTGAATTTTTAAAGTCAAAATTAAAAAAAAAATGTTCTAGTTTATACATACACCTTAACACGCTGTCTCAGACACTAAATGCAATATGCAAACCATTTCTCAATTTATACAAAAAATTGCATTTTTTCACAATACATCAGAGAGTTTTAGGTTTTGGATATACCTTAAAGATCCGACAACGAGGTAGGTAGATAGGTATTTAATTAACGTCGTACTGGAGCAACACAACGGTCCAGGATCAATCCCCTTGCGAAAGATCCAAAGACAACACATAATTTTGAACCACGGTCAGATGACATGTCACACCTGAGCTGGTACCCTACTCTCCAAACTTCCACGCCATTTAAGGCCTCGACAAATTTTCTGTGAACCAGCCCCCTTTGTACATAACGATCTTTGGTTGAATTCGAACACACAACCCTGCGGTTGCTAATCCGGTACTCTTCCAACCGGGCTGCTGCGGCCCTTACACTTCAAGAACTGGAATTTTAACGGCTGTAGGTTTTGGATATACCTTAAAGATCCGACAACGAGAGCTTATGCTCAAATATGTAAATAATAAAATCAAGAGTAATTCTTAAAACTTGAATTAATTGTAATTGATGGAATATAATCGAATCGAAGTGTCTTGATTCTCGTTTTTTGCCTCGTAGATTATACAGCGCGATATGAAATGTTTTTACTTTTAAAAGAAAAGGGAGAATATTTCTTATTGACCATTGGAGATACATTAAAAGCAATTTGTAAAGCATGTATAACAGTATATATAATATTTAAGAACATAAAGAAGAATAAGTATTTAAAACCAGGGTAATGTTTTAAAAATCTAAACATTTAAATCGTTTTCTTGACTTATTGAATGGAGCGTCAAACTTCATAAATTGATTTACAGTGTATTAGATCGATTTACTATTAGAGCTGTAAGTGATAGGTATAACTGGTTTTTTACTGACTAAACATTTTTTTTGAGGTTTCATTCTTATATTACACTTATCACATATATAAAAGGAGGAACTGTTCCAATGCAAAAGGAAATTTTAAAAAATGGGGAGGGAATTTCAATTAACGTCACACTGGAGCAACACAATGGGCTATTGGTGACGGTCCGGGATCACTCCCAAAGGGAAAGATCCGAGGACAACACCACGTAATTTTGAACCACGGTCAGATGACGATTTTAAAAAATGAATTAGCTTTCACAGAATTAAAAATGTTTTTTAAACAGAAAGGTTTGAAATGTAGTTGATAGTAATGTTGAGGAAAGTTCACATTTATACTTAAACAGTTCAAAATATTTACTTCAATATATTAAGCTTATAGCAGTAACTCATTACTCTTTCTTAACTTTACAGACTTTTAAACGAAAACTATTAGTTTTTAGGACAAAAAAAATTATAAGCATTTTGATAGTATTATGCATCTTTCAAACTGTTTAATTACACTTTGAAATTGTATTTATTATCAATAATGAAAATAAGCATTTAGTGTTTCCGTAATAATGTCAATGAATGAGTTTCTGCTCTATGTATTGGATTTTTGTTCTGTCTATACACATTTAACATTTTATGGAGTAATCTCGTCATTATTGTTATGAAACGCATGACACAAAACTTCGGAATAAAGTTCAACAACTGAGGAATAAACCAGTTTAATTATCCTCCAGTTTACAAAAGACACATGTCATCATACAATTAATGGCTTCATGAAAGCAATCAGATCTCATTTCCTCTTTTAAGCACTAAAAGTCACAAGAGATTTTTCACACAATTGATAGTGATTAAAATACAAATGGTTACATTGAGAAAATGTTAAGACAGAAAGAAAAACAAAAACGAAAGTCATTTGGAATTTTATATTTTTTGTTCCATCCTTCATCTCTCGTCTGAAATCTCTCATTCTGCATCTCTCTGGAATGGGAGGTTTCGTTCAGGCTCGTGAATGGATCTCTTCTCGACAGTGCCCCTCTGGAATTCGTAGGGGAAGCTGGATCGTCCTGTTTCTCGGTCTTCTGGGGTCAAGTCCAGAAGCTGAAAGCAAAATGCAGAAATAGTTTATTTTCATATTAAATTAACTGAGAATATTTTTTATCCCACGCCCGTCTCCGGCATCTGGGCCATCAGTCGACTAGCAGACCTATAGAGATCTGAAGTGATTAAATATGGTTTAAAAGCATTATATACAGTACAATTGCAAATTGTACTGTATATAATGCTCGTTTTAAGGAATTTTAGATTAGTCCTTGAGATGATTTCAAGACATTTCTTCGTTTGCAAACGGGACAGATAGCCTGTTCTTGCTATTCCAATACTATGTAAGTGTCTTTGTAGATAGTCATGTACGGTGAGAAGTCGAAAGCAAGCGATTCCTAACCAGCTCTGGGCAAGATACCTGGTTTCGGAATCCAGTTCTTTCCTGTAAATATCTCTTTGTAGATTGAAAGTCTATTAGTCTTTATAGACGAGTATATAAGCCTCTTGATGTAAAGGGCTTAGGTTGGGGCAACTGCTTGAAGCCTGCAGTCTTCCCCTGCAATGCTTCTAAACCAGTTTTGACCTACTCGTCCTCTTTCCTATGATTCGTTCAAACAACAGCTGTGGTTATTTAGTCATTATGTGTGTTGTGGAGTAAAAGCAATGCTATGCAAATCGGAAATCTCGTGACGCTCAGAGGGTTAAACAATAAAAAACGCCCTGAAATATCCCTAGACGGTTGAAGAAAAGAATGTCTGAAGTAGTCTCACAAGTGTAAATTATGACTGACAAATTATCCCCAAAGCTTAATAAATTCGGCTAATTTACCATTAGTATTACCTTTTACGAATGAATAACTTCCATATAACCATTAGGGCAGCGGAAGACCTGTTGATATAGCATATAGCAACAACGGATTAGCAACCTGAGGGTTGGACTTCGAAACTCGATCAAATCAAAGACCGTCGTGTACTTGGGGGTTGGTGCACGTTAAATCTGTCGTGGCCTCAAATGTCCTCACTTGAGGTGGCGTGGAAGTTTGAAGAATGGGGTGCCAGCTCAAGTGTTGACCTCGTCATCAGAACGTGGCTCAAAATTACGAGATGTTGTCCTTGGATCTTTCTCTTCGGGATTGACCGTTGCCAATAGTCCATTGTGTTGCTCCAGGGCAACATTAATTCATCTACCTACCTACCATGTAACCTTTAATTTTGCCGATTACAGGTTAAAATGGATTCGAGTTCATCTGAATTGAGAAATGTATTCGAGTTCACAATGTCAATACTTCCGCAAAGAAGCGAGAAAAAAAATAACGATCTGATGACGAGAAAATGTTGCTCTAAAACGTCGCGTCCATTCAGTTCTTTTTCTTTACGTTACACTCCGGGAGGCCATTTATTCATAGAGCCCGCAAAACAGGTGATCCAACATAATGTCTGTAATAACGACATAAATTTCGTGACTTTCATTTCTTGAATTTGAATTAAAACTGCTATGCATTGAACGAATGAATTTGTGTGCCTTTCTGTTTCCTTCTCTCGCAGCACTTTTTGTTTTAGGATTCTTCTCCGTCAACATTCGGGAAAATACTACCCATGTCACGTCTCCTGTGGTGGTGATTTGATCTTACTCTTGGGTTAAGCGTTCTTTATATGAGATAGTAGCCAAAGTACTTCCTGCCCAGCGTCTTTTGTAAAAGCAGGAGCAAGTTACTAGATATTTGTCTTAGCTGATAAATTCGTATTAGAATTTGAGAGCATCTTTGAATTAGATTTTCTTTGATTGGATTTGCCTTCAGATAAACCCAATACATTTTTATATACGAACAGAAAATAAAAAATAAATTTATAAAAATTGTCCGATTTCTTCCACTTTTACATTGTCATAAAAATAATATATTTTTCCAAATAATATTTAGATGCTAAAGGTCTATGAACTATAAAAAATACATAAAAATTGTTATTTATCATTTAATTCCTATGGTGCTAACATTCATTTTTGTAAAAATGAACTGAAAATGCTGATTGAATTTAATTTACCCTCCTATTTTGATTTATTTACAAAGTTACTAGGTACGCATGCATAGTTTATGCCTTTTATGTTTTATGAACTTCCAAAAGATGCCATCTACCAGTATAGTTCTCGTAGAATTTTTTCATTCATTTTGAAGATTTATATAAAGCATTCGATAGCATTATTTCATTCTAAATTATGTATCTTAGATATGAAGGTGAAGATCAGAGGGCAACACCTCGTAATTTTAAACCACTGTCAGATGATGAGGTCAACACCTGAGCTTGTACTCCACTCTCCAAACTTCCACATCACACCAAAGTGAGGACATTCAAGACCACATCAGATTTAACGCGCAACAGCTCCCATGTACACGACTGTCTTTCGTTGGATCGAATTTCGAATACGCAACCCTTCTGTTGCTAATCCGTGACTCTAGCAACTGGACTACCGCGTCCCCATTATTTTCTAGAAGTGTTTAATATTGAATTTCCCTCTCCAAAATTGCACGCATTTCAGTATACGATAAAATAACGTACCAAGGATGCCTATTTGCATTTACTTTGTTGTACAAGGCTTCCCGTAGCTATTATGCATTCATTTATTTGCATTCTCAATCGCTTGCTGTCACTTTTGGTTGGCACGACTTAGATAACTATTCTTAGACCTCGTCACCTCATCTATTAACTGAAAGAAACTGTAACTTTCTAAAAAGTTCCGACGGACTAGAAAAGTTTACTGAGAAGTGAGGAAGTAGAAGTCAATTTCGGGAATTGACTGGCTTGAAGCTCAGTTGTTCTTGGCTATGCTTATCGAATGCAGTTCTTTCAAAGTATTGAAATTCAGAAGAAAAATACGTGTTCACATTATTTAGTTGTTATCGGTTCAAGAACGAGAGATTTTTGACGATCTATGTGAGATCGATTACTTATTGGATCTTCACAATACAAGGATTTAGTTTTCGACGAACTTCAGTGATTTTCACTGAAACAACGAATAAGATGTCTAATACATCTAATGTAGAAGATATCCAATTTTGGTATCCGTGACCACAGAATTACTAAAGGTAATTGAAAACTACTTCTGCTTACCGAAATATTTTGCGATCAAAATAGTGTAGTGTGTTAATAGCTTAATGTTGGTTTTGATTACTTTTATCAGTTGAATAGGTATGGTATAATTAATTTAATGGATATAGTAAACTTACTTTACTAAAAGAAACTAATTTATTTAAGAACATTAAAATATTATAAGTTTAATTTGGTCGATGTCAGGACTGGATGTCCTAAGCTGATGTGCGAAATGTACAATTACATAATCTAATTCCCCCTATTCCTATAACAAAGTAGTTCTATTTCAAAACACTTCTATTTCTCGTCCTATCTGTATTTTCAGTTAATATCATCTCATTTCGTTTGCCACGACTGACTTTATTATGCATAGAGGTTTCCTGTCATAACTGTAGGTCAAGTTATCCTTACGGTTGAAAATAATGGAACGGTTGTGCACATCAAATCTGTCGTAGCATCAAATGTCCTCACATTGGCGTGGTGTAGAAGTTTGGAGAGTGGGGAGGGGGCAGTATTGTTCTTCTCATCTGACAATGATTCAAAATTATGAGGCGTTGTCCTTGGATCTTTCCCTTCGGAATTGATCCCGGACCGTCGCCAATAGCCCGTTGAGTTGCTCCAGTTCGACGATAATTAACTACATACCTACCTTGAAATTATCGAAGGAATAATAGTATGATACGATATATAAATGATATAATGCATATATATTGTTATGATTACTAACATAATAGTACAATACGAGTATAGTAATGACATGATATAATACGAATGATGATATTCAATACCATATGAAGTAATATTGCAGAAAGGAATGAATGTATAGAATTAATTAACTACAATCAGATACAAATTACTTTAAACAATCTGAATTAAATACATATTTACTCGTAAGTGATTATCAATCATTAGATTTATTTCAAAACCAACTGTAGAATTGACTTTGGTAGACTCCATAATTCCATCTAATTATGACAGACGAGTGATGGTTGAATGTTCCTAGTCTGATAACATAAAAACTAACAAACGAGTTTTAATTAGCGAATATTAAGATCTCAAAAGCATTTAACACTACTCAAAGACATAAAACAAACACTTATATAGATGGCTTGACAATAATTTATTAAAATTGTATTCAGAGGATATTTCAAATAAATTGTTATTGTTTTTTAACTCGCCGATCTACACAAATGAATTTAATTAACTTCGTGAAGTGTCTAAAAATAAGCCATTCTTGCATTTGTTTAAATAATCCTTAGATAATAACAAACTGTAAGAGTGAAAGGTTCATTTTGTGGGATTAGGTTCATTTGAATAATTTTGCTACAAATCAAAGGTAGAGTGCCCATTGGCTTCATTTTCCATTCTCAAATCACTTCTCAGTTTCAATAGGATCGTAAATTTAACGAAGTCAATTTTCGTCTGGAACGCAGGAAAAAGAATATATTAAGCTTAAACTCATAAATCTTGACGCATCAAACTGTCATAAAAGTAAAAGCTCAGACCATTTTTTTTATCTTTGGAAAGAACGCATTTTTCTGGAGCCTACCAATTTGTTGCTATAAGTTCACTTGTAAAAATATCAGAATAGTTCAATATGTTTGAAATGTTCACAGAATTTGTGAGAATTAAGATTTTTAAGGTTAATGATAACTTTCCAAATTTAATGTTATGATATGATGAGTTGGGGATAAAAATAACACTTTTCTCTTCCTGACAAATAACAATTTCAAAGGCTGCTTTCAAATTATGCAGAGTTTTGTTAATCATTTTTAAAGTACGCTTCAAAAATTGCCTTTTCAACAGATTTGAACACCACTTGATACAATTTTTATTTTTGTGACGGTTTCAATCTTATTTTTAATAACACCAAGTGCTAAATGTTAAATGAATCAATGAAAGTTTTTGAAAAATCCAATTTATATTATCTTACTTATGAAATGGATTGATTCTTTTTTTGAAACTTCTGCAGAAGCTTTTTTGCAGTTTTTTAATGAAACCCATAAACTGTTCGAAAAACTAATTCCCTTTGTTTAATAACAGATTATAGCTCCCTATGATCTGTTATTAAACATGAGTTCATGATAACGTACTTGTACTGCGTTGTTTGATGCCTTTTACGTACTTCATAGATGAAAATAATCATTGTAAAATTAAATTTACCTTTGTTATTTTTAGCAATACTACATTAAATGAAACTTTAAAAGGCTATTATGAAGCTATTTTTTACGAAAAGAACAGCTCGTTGAGTTACAATGGTGTTTTTCTAATGAGACTCTCCACAATTTTTGGAAAAAAATGAAAAAAAATCACACCCCATAGCCCATATTTAAAGTCATGAATTTCTTCCACGAAACATTTCCACTAAACATTACCTAACAAAAGAGAATACTTTTACTTTATTTTCAATAAGTAAAAGTGTTTGGAGAAAACGTAACCTTGTTCAAGTTCCTAGAACCAGCAAAAAAAACGTCGATAAAAAAATCGATGGAGTTTATACTTGCTTCGGTTTTTTTATGAGAAAACTCAAACCTCAGTGACATTGGGCAGCTGTTTTTCCGTGCCCTTTTCTAGGAGATGCGAAAGAATAATGATGAAATGCCAAAAGTTTTCCCCTATTTATTTTGTTCGAAAATTCCGCATTCTTCATTTATGTATAGGATCTATTCAACGTGAAGTTTTTAAAACCATTAAATGCATCTGCCATTTGTTGATGGGAATGCATCACTCGGGTTCCGACCAAAAATTTATTTTAGAAAAAATTCAATGTCTCATAATGTCTGTGTATCATGATGTTCGATTGAAGGATGATAATTTTTTTCTTCTTTTGGTTGAATTGTTAGTCACAATTATTCTTACATAAATATTGATGCTTATTTTTACATGTGCTGTGGTAGCCCAGTTCGAAGAGTAACAGATTAGCAATCGGAGAGTTGTGAGTTCGAAACTAGGTCCAACCAAAAACCGTCGTGTATACGGGGGTTGGCGTACTTTAAATTTGTCGTGGCCTCAAATGTTCTCATGTTGGAGTGGTGTGGAAATTTAGAGAGTGGGGTGCCAGCTCAGGTGTTGACCTCGTCATCTGACCGTGGTTCAAAATTATGTGGTGTCATCCTCGGACGCTAATAGACCTTTGTTTTGCTTCAGTGCGACTTAATTAACTACTTAATCTAATGTATTTTTAACATAGTATATTAACATGGGTAATATTTTTCTGAACCTTATTATTGAAATTAATTGCATCCTTTATATAGTTAGATATATTTTTAAATTCCAACTTTTAAGGTTGTGGTGAAAATTTTAAAATTTGAATGTAACCCAATAAATAATATAGGCATTCTCCATGAAAAAGACTTGATCCCACATCAGTTTCGTGCTCCAATTATTTATTCAAACTTATAAATAACAAAAACAATTAGGATTTCATTCTGATTATGCCAATAATAATTCCTCCAGGTGTTTGTCTTGACGAGGTATCTCATCATTAGCAAAACTGACCAGATCTTGATGGACGAAATATCTCGTCATTAGAAAAAGTGACTTAATCATGATCCTGTCACCAAAAAACATCGATATCCTCGACATACGGAATTCAATCGATAACGAATTATCTCGATGCAAAATTGGCCAGATTTTGATGGACGAGATACTTTATCAAAACCACTTGGAGGGTTAAAAATTTAGTTTGGAAAGTTATTTCCGAAAATCGAACTATAAATCGATTGTGAGGACAATGTTATTTTCGGATCTTCTGAAATACAAGTAACTAAATTGCAGTTCTATTTTTTAAAATAAAAATACTGTTGTATATAGTTAATGAAAATAAAGTTACATTTTGGTTGGAGTTTAGAGAATGTTTTGTGATTTTTTTAAAGATAGAAAATATCAGCTAAGCAATAAATAAATGGGTAAGCCATTTTACCGTTAAAAGCAAATAATAACAAATGTAAAAAGAACGTAATTAAAGTAGGAGTGTTTTTTTTCTGAAAAATATATGTTGATTGCAATGTCGTTTTTAAGATTTACAGGAAATGTACATCTCCCACACAGGAATAACAATTACAATTTTATCGAATATTCCGAAAATATAAACAATACAAATTAAATTCAATTTTCATTAAAGACGAGAATTTTTTTAAAAAATTAGTAAAAAGTCGAGTAAAATTAATATAAATATGTCATACACTATTTATTTCAAAATGATCAAGAATAATTTTTAAACTTTTCAGAATCTTTTTATTTAAGAAGTATAATAAATTGGTATAGAAAAGTCATATTTGAGATAAAGTGGAAATGAACATCAATCCCACAGTAAAAAAAGAACAATGTGTCCCCTCCAACTTGAAATCTAATAAAAACACAATTTCAGAGTACAATTTCATTTAAGTGCACTTTTCAACACTTCTTCGAAACTCCTATTTTAGTAATCTTTTCTGGAGCAAGAGATCAAAGAATGCTACTTTACCCTATCCAAATAAGGCAGTTGAACTTTAAAAGTTGAAAAAATCATCAAACCTCCATTGCCCTTTATGCTTTTGGAATTCGGCCATAAGCAAATTACCCGGAATGGAGATGTCCAAAAAAACAAACAGAAAACTCAAAAATCACTCTCGCTGTGGTTTTTGTTCTTTAAATGGCTTCCTTTTCTTCTACTGTTTCAAATACTATTTTGGTGTTCCATCATGGCATGGAAGAGCGCTGGCTGGAGTCCAAGACGAAAAGTCTCTTCGCATCGGGAGACGAAATATAGGGAATAAAGGAGGATTAATGAAATTTCCGGAGGATGTGTATTTTCAAGTTTCTTGATCTCCTCGCTCTCAGGAATTCACTTCATTCATACTGAATCATAAATAAAATAGAATAAGTTAAATTTATCCTTCACGGCATCTGTAAAACTTGGAGGCTTTCAATCTGGTTTAAGTTACTGTTAAAAATGTTTGTTACGTTGTTCTTTAGCAGGTTCTCTGTCTTTCTCAAACTTCAGACAGGAGTTCAAAGAAACTTATTCTGAATAGGAAACTTAGCGAATAGAGAATGGGTCGCCTAGATTTAAGATATTTAAGCATTGATGACTATTTAAACTGAACAAGATGAATGAAAGGAAAGTTGTCAGAGGTTCTTTACATAGCGGCACAACACATAACACATAGCGAGCAAGTGAACATTTATGGTGAAAATATTGGTAAAACTCAAGAACACGGCACTATTGCCAAGTTTGTGATCAATAGTTTCGTTGCCAAATGGAAATTTGGATAAGTATATGACGAGTTATTTTTTTTCAGAAATTATAGCCAATTAGCAATAGAAAATAACGACATTTGGCGATGGTGCAGTGTGTTTTTGAGTTTAACTAAAATATTATTTCAACTTTTTACGTCACAAGATATTTATACTTCAATAATTATTGAAATAAATTAAAGTTAGGGATAAATATAACTTTATACTATTAGAGGGGAAAAGTGGTAATCATGTTTTCAAAAATAGATTTAAATTTTAAATATTCAAGAGAGATAAAAATATTAAATTCAAAATAAGAATATTCAAACTTGGACCGCTATTTAAAATTTAAAATGTTTTTGGTCTAATAGTTTTAGTATAATATAATACCAAATAGATTTATAGGAGATATATATCATTAGAGTTTCGTTACATATTTCGTTCTGCATCTCGGTTTTTTTTCTTATGGAGGAACCTCTTGATGATTTACTTCGTTAGATGCTTTAAGCAATGCTTATGTGCATCGCTTAGACACCTCCACCGAGCCCTACTACCCACGCTGTAATTTTGGAAAATGTAATGGACACAAACCACCTGATTCATGAACAACCTTGAACGAACTTTCTGAGGTGTCTAGGGAGCGAGAGAACTTTTAGAAAATGACTTCGATCTTTTTTTGTTTCTTCGTTGCTTCTAGATGTTTCTTGTATTATCTTTTTACTGTCTTTGCTCGCGTTGTTTTTCTTTGTATGTTATACTTAACTTTTCTCTTGTATTATAACTTTGCCCTAGTCATTGGAAATACATAAAAAATGTCTTATTACTTACTGCTTTCAGGAGTTCTTTGATTTGCTCCCTTCTGGTTGAGTCACCCCTGGTGGGCAGATAGCGAGCAGTTGCCAACCAGGAACATGACAGAAGTGCCAATAAAGTCATCGCCATCACTTCTTTTCGAAAGGCTGAAAATACAAAATGAATTCACTGGTTAACTTTTCTGTGCTAATGTGAAAGAAAATGAATAGATGACGGCCATCTGTGAAAACCAATAAGTAGTTTAAATACTCAATGTTTAACTTGCAGAAATGCATAATAATTTTCTTCTCCTTTCCACACTAAATAAACAGCTTTGCTATTTTGAGGGCAGTGAAAACATTCACAAATTTTTAAACCTTTAAACAGACATCACAAGATATTTCACATTCCCCGGGAGCCAGCAAAGACGATCCTCTCTCCTTATCTGGGACCATGGTAACTAATTGGTAACGGAACAAATTCTTAGAAAGCGTTTTAGAAACATTGTAAAACAACAAAAAAAGGACAACACCCCTACAAAATATTTTATAAAAAGAAATACTACACGAAATAAAAAAAGAGTGAACATTTCTGCACAAGATATACTCTTAAAGATACAATCAACTTTTCGTTCTCACTCTGACAAACAAAAAACTTTTATTTTGTTAATAGAAATATGTCCTATTTGAAGTAAACAAGGAAAACATGCAATGGAATTTACGCTTATCGAAAACTCTTTCGTCAAATATAAAGTAAGAATTTTACTAACAAAAACATTTTGTTTTAAATTTTAAGTTTGCCATGGCAAGACAAAAACCACGTTTGGGTTTTCCATAGAGAATGAATTTCTAGTCTGCCCATAAAGATTTTAAACATCGAAAAGCATTTTTCACTTATGCTGAATCACAGGAGCAAAGATTTTAAATAAACCACATAAATTTGTTCAGTCTCCTGAAATTTCACCTGGGTAAAAGACTTCCAGATATGGATCAAACTATGCTTAAAATATAGGATAAATGGGTCTTTAATTTACAGACCATTCATTAAGGTATAAAACAATTTAAGAAAACATACTACCAATTTGAAATATTTATTTCCCCTGACGTCTACCTAACAAAATAAAGTAATACGAATCATTTGTAATGAAATTACACTAGATAGTCTCATATTTCCAATGTGCTTTCGGTTTTACACCTACCACATAAAATTCAGCGACTTCTATTAAAATTGCAATAGAAACAAAAAAACAGTCAAGACAATAATCACAACGATTATTTGAAAATATTCTTATAGAATGAAAACTTTCAAACCATTGTTCTATCTTATCTCGAAGTGAAGCATGATGACTAAATATCGAATACAAAGGAAATAAGTTAGTTTCTTATTTTCACTATGAAATTGAAATTAGTCCGAACGAGCATTTCATGACGATTGATTTTGCGAAATAACGTTGGATGATTCGAAAGAGGATCATTACAAAGCTAATTTTCGTACTTCCGAATACCCGTTTCAACGATCAATACGTATTTACCGTTATTCCAAATTGCTCTACTTCAATTCTCTGCGCCAAATAGTCAACAAAGCATGAAGTTAGCAGTACGTGTTAGAAATAAAATTCTTACAATCCGGAGTATCCTGCCATTATCTTACAACAGTGCTGTTACTGGTACTGACTTTTACGATCCGATTCCCACTCCTAGAAACTTTGGAATGTTACCATTTTCATCTATCTGAATTTGGTTTCCATTGAAATTGTTATGAGTAGTTGCAAAATATGTTATGACACTTTTCCGCTTAAGCAGCTTTGTATGCGTTACACAGACAAATATTCAAAACAGCTAATTGAGACATCATTACGTAAAGTGTTTTATGTTCTAATTGCGACCAATTCAAACTGAGACATGCTATAGTAAAGGAACGTTTATTTTTAAATGCAATGCTTTAAAGCTATTAGGCTGTTATTAGATGCATTTGAGCAGGTCCCCAAATGTTGAGTCTGAAATAATCGGTCATATGATACATTTTATATGGAAGCGTAAAAGGTTTTTTAAAAAATGAATGGTAAATGCAAAACAAATTCTTGCAAATAATATGCCGTTTTTATTGAAGTAGGAATTTTAAATATATGAAATAATATTAGAAATCACACACATCTAAAATGAATTTTATAATTATAAATGTATTAATGGACTTTTATTTCAACTCTCATTAATCAACATATGATTGCTGTAAAAAAAGTGTTTCATCATCAAAAAAATTATAAAAAAATGTTTTAATCGTACGGTTTTAAGTTGATGATTTTGGAAATGATTATCAGCAAATTCAATGTAATGTTCGAATTGCGTGATTAAGATTTCTCATCTTGATTTTAATAAGATGTGCTTATTAGAAATAAGTATTCGTCATTGTAGAACCGCAACAGGTAGTGAATTAACGTAAAGTAATTAAAATTCTATTTCAAGATGTTGAGCTTTCGTGACAAGCCCTTCATGCTCCATGCAACGAAATTAAAAAGCATACTTGTATTTCGTTGATTAACACACCACTTTACGTGTAAATTAAAACTTATCGACCGAATTTAGATAGATGATTTTATTTTTAGATTAAGTGTTAGCCAAATTTTAAGTTACTAATTAAGTTTTTATCCAACTAGCAGTTCATAAAGTCAGAAACCTTCTAAACCTTGTAAGGAGGTGCAAAACTAGAGTAAAAATAAATTATTTTTAGCTATAAAAGAGAAATCGTTAATTAAAACGAGAAAAGGAAGTTAAGTACAAATAGAATACAAATAGTGCCTTATAACAACGTGAATCAAATAAATTACAATATAAAAATGTACGTTTTAATACAAATATAAGTTTTAATACAAATATAAGTTTTAATACAAATGTAAGTTTCAATACAAATGAATACTTATTGGTATTTTGGAATGTTCAAAAAGTTCGCTGAAGTGTTTATACTTTCTAGCAGTTTAACTGCGTTTATTTCGTACGCTGATTTTAGCTACATTTGTAAAAACTTTTAATATACAATTAACGTACAGTTAAAATTTTATTTTAAATAATAGAGTGCATAGCAATTTCTTGTAATTGTAAAGAGAAAGTTTTAAAAACCAGAATAGAGTTTAAAACACCAGTTATTAAACACTGTAATAAATAAAAAAAAACATCTTTAAAGTAAATAGTAAAGGAAATATATATCAATAATTACGATAAGATAGATTAGGCTGATATAATTGCATTGTATTTGTGCAAACAAGTACTTTTTAGAATATCCACTTCAAATTATATGCCTGCAATTATAAAGAAATGCTCCTTATAAGCATTTTGACTGCTCGTTTGGAACGACTTTGATAAAAATGCCAATAGATATAAGAAAAAGTTTTTGCCAATTTAAAGAGCTTTCAATCAGCATTCATTTTTCAGAGCTTAAAGAAAAATCTTTCAAAGAACCTCAAGGACATAATTATAACATTTTTTATATACCATGAATCGGGTTATTTATTTAAGTATATCTGATCAAAATAAAAAGAATTACATTTTAAATACCAATGGCATTGAACATATTCAAAGACAGTACTTGAAAAAAAAATCAAGATTTTGTCTGTATTTATTTTCAATAAAATTTATTTCTCTAAGTGTAGACTTCTTGAAATATTGGACATTTTTCGTATTGATGAAACTATCATGAATAGCTATTCGTGAATGCGGTCATACAAATTCAATTCAACGTTGAGCACATAAACACTTAATAACATAGACTAACGAAAATGGATAGGTTTTCTGAATTGGAATCTTATCATTACTTAAAAAAATTAAATTATGTTTTGCATGAAATTCATCATACTTTTGGTGATCGGTTTCTTTACATGTGCCTTGAATTGTATCAATAAATCTGATTTCTATCATTACGTTTAGTTACATGGTTTCAGTAAACTCTATTTTTTGTTAAATTCTTTATTCTTCAAGGGAAAGATTTTGAGATGAAGTTTATTTATTCCAAGGTATTTCTTATTAATTGCTTAAGAAATGGTTACAAGGGCATTCGAGTTCATTTTTGTAAAACTTCTGTGAAAGAACATTTGTAAAATGCAAGGCAATAACTGTTTGAGTTTAAAACTACTCGAGCATTAGGGAATGCAGTAGGTGCCAAACTAGACACAAGTTAGTCTGGTTTAAAACTTAATTTTTCTTATGCGTATTGATAACTTAAAATGATACAATTCTAGTTTATTTTATTCCAAACTCAACCACTTTAATTTTAGGAAATATAATAAAAACATTGAGAAGGAAAGAAAATGAAAAATTATTTCTGGATAATAAATAAAACATTAAATTATACATCATTAGTTTAAATAAAATATTCAGTCATTTTTTAAAAATTTAACTTTGACCGTCGCGAGATTTGCGAGTTTTGTAGTGTTGATTTTACTCCACAACGCAATGTTTAAATAATCACATTTTTCTAAGTAATCCGTGGATTCTTTCAAACTTTAGAACGATTCTATTGGTTCTTCCCTTAGAACTGAATCTATTGGAACAATTCTTTTTGTCCTTTCCTAGGAATAGAATTTTTTGGAACGTTTCTATTGACCCATTCTGTAAAGTAGAATCCTTTGGAAAGTGTCGATTAGTCTTTTCCTTAGATTATAATCCTTTTGAAATATTCTATTGCTTCTTTCTATAAAATAGAATCCTTTGAAAAATTCTATTGATTCATTCCTTAAAATAGAATCCTTTGAAAAGATTCTATTCTTCATTTCCTCATAATAGAATCTTTTGGAAACATTCTATTGGTCACAATTGGTTAGAAGTCATCCAGGAAAGACTGCTGGTAAGGTAGAATTATGTTTGTGTACCTCTCTCAGAGGGAGATTGTTCCTACTCATCAAACCATTTTGTTTAATTGCCTTTAGATTCAACTTCATTCCCTCTTTTTATTCCGGCTTTAATAGGTTATTCTTTGTAAAGAAAACTAAATAATCCGTTTATTCACGCAGAATTCCTCAGAAGAATCCTAATTAAAAATCATTTTTCTGAAACAATATTTTAAAAATAGCTTTTTATACCTTGGAGTTCTTTTTCTGGAAAGTTCTTATTGTTAGATCAAAACCTACAGCTTATTTTCTCTTACTGAATTTTAATTCAAACTCTTTGTTCAGTGAACTCAAAATTGAAATAAAGAACGAAAATCATTAATTTTTGGACAATAGTAGTAGATTTTCCATAGCAGTAAGTTCGGGACCAAACAACAATTTAATTACACTGGTCTAGTGAGAGAGTTTAGTACTAATAAAAAGGGAAATTAGTCAAAGGGAGAATAAATGTAATTGAGTACCAAATCAGATTTTTTTCAAGTCACGTTAAATCAGTTAATATCTGTATCAGACGTTCACCGTGATCAAATGCAAAGCCTTATAAAAGAAACTAAATAGTTAAAACCGAATAGTTAACATAATATCATACATGATATATATCAAATAACTATAGATTAGAATTTGCATAATTGATTCAAGTAAGAACTGTTTTGTTAAACTTTTATACTGTAAAAGCGTTTATATATTCCATTTTTTAATACAAGGAGAAAGCCTTTGAGGATTCGTCGGTGTCTGACATCTTTTCAAAAAATAAATTTACGTTCACTTGAACTACGTGTATATTTTTATATATTTTTAATGAAATTTTCTCTCTTTATGATTTCTTAATAATCTCCCGTTATTCCACAACCGTTGTCTGCATTATAGATTATTTCGTTACTTCTTGATAAGATTCATTTTTAAATCGAATAAATTTCAATATTTTAAGCTTAACAATTTTCTACTGAAATAGGAATTTCGTAATCATGAGAAATAGGAAACATTAAAACTATCGAGGTGAATAGTGAATTTTTAAACATATTTGTTTTTAAGTGTTGAATCTAATAATTTCTGATTTCAGAAAATGAAGAGGAGAGGTTTGATAATTATTAGATTGTTAGTCTTTAAAATGTAACCTATATTTAATCTGTAAAAGTTTTTAAAATTAAACTGCATTATTTTATAATAAATCTTGGTTTTAAGTATAACTATGTTTTTTGTTGCTTTGAATTTTTAAAAATAAATCTTATGCACTCTACTTAAAATTCTTGTTATGCATCCTACTTAAAGCCCATTTACTTGAAGAATTACCTGGGCACCTTGTGATTAATACCTTTAACCCTCCTGGTGGTTGTCTCGACGAGGTATCTTTTCATTAGTAAAACTGACCAAGTCTTTATGGACTAGATATCTCGTCATTAGAAGAAAATTGACCAGATCTTGATCTCATGATCATAAAAAATCGGCAATATCTTGATGAAGAGATATTTTGTTATTATCAAAAACTGGTCAGATTTTGATGAACGAGATACGTGGTAGAAAACAATTGAGGGTTAATCGAAATAAAATAAACGTTCACGTCGTATTTTTTATAAATGCGAATTTGAGTTTTCCTCATGTTTTCAAAATTGTTAATATTATTCGTTGATTTTCACTTTACAAATAAAAGAGCTTAACAATGGAATCGTCTAAGGACAAATTTGCATAGACATATTTTTAAATTTTTTTAAATAATTTTTTATTAATTTTCTGTCAAAAATAAGATATTTTTCTCTGATTAAAAATAACACAAAATTATTTTTAATAAACACACGAGAGATCTAGAAATCGTTAGTTGATGGCAACTTAAACGCTAATGCATCTCTTGGCTTATGTATAATACTTAAGATTCCGTAGGACAATACGGATTCCTTATTAGATTTCCACTTAAACATAATTATTTGTAACATTCTGATTTTAAATCTTACGGAACGCACAGTGCATCAAGAAATAATTACTTTAATCTCAAGACAAACACATTCTTTCCAATACTTAATTTAATGTACACATAAATCTCCAAAGCAGGACTCGGTAAAGCTGGCGGTCTATTAGGATCCCAAGACGAATTGATGCATGCCTGATAACCCTCTTATCAAGCCTGATTGTGAAATATGTTATTTGTATAGAAGGCCTCCTTGCCGAAAACGACACCATTAAATTTCACGTACAAACTATTTACAAGGAAAACCGTTTACTCCCCGTGACAATTACCCTCCAGGGGAACTTGATAAAGCTCTCTGATATCTGTACTGCCTTAAAGGTAAAGTATCCAAAACATAATCATTCCAACTACTTATGGATGCGCCTTTCTCTCTAACTATATGCATATTTTAATCTAGTAACTACTGTAAGAGGCAGGTTTACAGACTCCATTCTCCTGTTCTATAGTACTGTTTTTATAGTTAAATCACCTTAAAATGACCTGGCCTTATGTTTTTACTGATGATAAATATGCTTTTATTGCTTAAGAATCTTTGTTTTTGTTTCAAGAGACAGAGTTCACATATGAAAGGGATTTTCAGCATAATCAAACAAACCAAAAAGAAGATTTTACTTCTGCTGCACAAATGCTTTCGCTCGACCTTATTAGAGTTGTCTTAAAATGTTGTTTCTCGCCGTTTTGGCAACGTTTGACGGTTAATCTAATTGGTGTTTACCAATCAACTATCATATATCAATTCCGAGTTAATTCTTTGGAATTTTTATTGGTGAAATTCTGAAATCGTATTCGAAAAGCAAGCCAGCTGACGTCACTTTCAGAATATGTACAGAAAACACGTATTGCCTCAGAACCACTACTGCTACCTATATTTAGATGGGCAGATAATGCCTCTCATTGAGATGGACTTGATTCTTAAAACTAATATTCAAATTGGCACTGAAATTTTATCTCCAGTGTTTGAAAATGGGGTACATTTCTTAGAGGCAAAAATAAACAGAATTTTTGTGTGTGCAAAGCAACGTCATTTTTTCAACGTCTGTACTTTGTTAGTACAGGAAGATTCAAAAGGACTGAAAGGAACATCCAATTCCAACAAAAACATCGCATAAAGTATTCAATTTTTCTTTGAATAATGAAAGAAGTATAGTTCAATTGATTGTTTTATCGAATGAATTATAATTTTCGAGTTTTGATTTCGAATAAAACAAGGACATAAAGGGAAATAAGCATACAAATATTCCTTTTATAGAGCTAAGCACACGGTATCGGAATTAATTTCTTATCCTTCAAAGTTTTATAGTTCAAATATCAAATACTTTTGCCCTTTTGTGAATGAAGAGCCACACTTAGAGGATAATTACCCCTCGGTTACGTTTGAAGTGATGGGTACTCAGCCTAAATATTCTAATCTAAATGAAGAGACGTATTTTCCTTAACGATCATACCACCCGCCATGTATTTAAACAAGCAGTGGGTGTGTTATTCCATTTAAGACTCACGTGCTCATTTTATGCTCACTCACTTTGAGCAAACACTTCCCAAGTATCATGCGAAGTCAGTAATTTCATATCAGACTTTCTAATTGCGGTCTGTTATGATCCTAGTTGAACTAATAAGCTGGAATTTCTATAATTACCAACTGAAAGATTAAGGTCATAATTGGGTGAACACGGTTGTGATTACTGTCGATTTTGGAAGCAGAGTTTGTTTGGAAGCGAGATTTTCAAAGTTTGGAAGACGGGAACTATCCTTAATGGTTAATTAATTCATTAACTGGGTTATCTTTGTGAAATGAATCGAAGTGAACTGAAATGAATGACCTAGTTAATTTACCCATGCGGAACAAATTTTATATTTCTTCACACTGTTTAATCCAAAGGTCAAGGTAACAAAACTTTTAAAAATGATCTTTGCTTATGTTTTTGAGGTTTTTCAATGCTTGAATAAATATAGTTAAGAGTATTAGAGCAATAAAGTAGTAAAAGTGTTATCAAAATGTGGGTTATGAAATTCCAAAATGAACATTTCATTAAAATCACTGTTTTCTTATAAACCAAGTGTGGTAATATAAAATTTTAATACGATTTTTGGCTGTCCAAGAATAAAAAGTAATACTAGTAAAACTAAGTTCAGACAACTATGAATCACTTTTAAAACAAAAGTAGAAAGAATTTGATGCTATTCAACAACTGGAGAAAAAGTTTAATTGGAACACTAATTTTTCATTATCGATTTTTCATCCGGATAAATTACACAAGATTTTCATCTTTTTACATAATTTTTACTCAATATTTCGTCATATAACTGCAATTTTACCCTTGTCTCGATCAATTCAAATATTCATACGTGTTGTTTCGTTAAAACATCTGCAAAAGTGTCAAATTTCTGAAAATAGGTTTGAAGTCATGAACATCAATAACTTACTAAGGAGCATTGAGTTTTGCTATTTATTAATAGCGAGAGATTGAAACTGCTGCTGTAACTTTGATGTGGAATAAATGTGTTAGTGATTTCAGTGCATTTAAATTAAAATATGAATTCCTTCTGTAACATTTTATTCTTATCACATGCACAATTTATAAGTTTAAAGCACATCAAATAAAAACATATAACAAATTTTTGAATATTTTCTTTTTCTTCACTATACAGCTACATCTAATGCATATCTATAAATTATTTTACATAATGGAAATTTTTATTCTTAAAGTGAGCATGAGTAAAAAAACCGTTTTATGCACTTTTAAATTCGCAAAGTTGGCTGTTTTGCTAAAATTTAATTCAAATAAACAATAATAAATTTATTGAAATAGTACAGTTTTAAGAGCATGAGATTTTCCTGTAAAGAAAAATGTGGACGACGTAAAATAATTAGTATTTTTGTGGTAGTACGTGTTTACTCTACGCATATTCTGGAAGTTAAATTACTTAGCAACATTTTAAGATAACTCCATTTCTACTGAACGAGAATATTGAACAACCGGAAGTAAAATCCTCGTCTTCTGGTTTATTTGTTCCCCTCGTGAATAATCGGTCTAGTGGTCAGGGTGATGACTGCTGACTTGAAAGGTTCCTGGTTCGAATCTAGGTTAAAACTTGGATGAGTGTTCGTCTGTTATGAATGTGTCTCTATAAACGGGCTGTGCCTAAAATGCTTCTTTGCCCATGCCCGGCCAATTGAACGTTAGTCAAGTACATTCAAGGCACGCCATACAGGAAGTGTAAGTGAGCAATGACAACCTTTTTATGTGCCCAGGATCATGTGATCAAAACTAGTAATAGCGGACCCTTTTACTACTTCCATCTGCCGGGTGGAAACAAATATTCATCATCTGATTGGTTTAGGGGACAGGAGAAGACGCCCGTCCATTACTTTATCATTTAATTGGTTCGCGTGACATAATGGTAGACTTTGATGATTTTTTATTGACTTTTGTGATACACATTAGCCACTCTATAAAATGCGCATTTACACACCTACCCTATCATAAGATGGTATATTGCCAAGCGAGGCGATAAGATGCCAAATCGGTCAAGCAATTCACTTTTTCATGGAACAGTCACGTGACTTTTAGTTGACATGTTTCACGCAATTTTTTAAACACCTCTCAATAGCAATGCTGTATATTTATATCTCTCGTCTATGGTCACAACCCGTTTTTAATGAGACCACACATTCACTCCAGACGGACATACATACATACCTCACCCGGGATTCAAACCAGGAACCTTTCGATCTAGAAGTCAGCTCCCTGGTCATCAGTTCGATTGGTCGGTGTGCCTATAATTTATGTGAGGTTTAATGTGAACCCCCTCCATGATGCATCAGAGTAACGGATTGTGATTAACAAATCCTCCTTTGTAATGCCATAATGCATAATGTTCAATGGGTCGGACATGAAAAAATAATGTCTTTTCCTCTGATAACAAAACCCTCTCATTACAAAATATGATAAATATTTATCGTATAAAACTCTGCTGTCCTTCCGTAAGCGGGCCACGGTTGCCCTGTTGGTAGAGCTGTGGATTGGCAACCGGAGAATTGCGAGTTCGAAACTCGATACAACTAAAGATTGTCGTGTATGTGGTGGCTGGTGCACGTTAAATCTGTCGAGGCCTCAAATGTCCTCACTTTGGCGTGGTATGAAAGCTTGTAGAGTGAGGTACCAGCTTAAGTGTTGACCTAGTCATCTGACCTTTGTTCAAAATGACGAGGTGTCCTCGGATCTTTCCCTTCGGGATTTATCCCATACCGTCACCAAAAGCCCTTTGTGTTCCTCCTGTGCCACGTAAATACAAATACCTTTCTACCTACCTTTACTAAACACTGATACCATATTTCAATTTCAATTTTTTTCTGTCAAATTTGTAGAAATCTGTTAAGCAATGTGATTTAAATACTTTAAAATTCTATTTTCATTTATCGTCTAAAATTCTCAGATTAAGGCATAACTGGTATTTGCTCTTTAATGAGTGACATTTCTTTTGTTCACAATCATCACCGCACTTCGGAGTTTAATGGTAAGTACACCTCATTAGTAATTTAATCAAAGTGGAAGAAACAAAAACATCGCTCTCCAGCTTTTAATTTGTTTAATCAGACATGTTTAAAGTATTTCAATTAAATAGAGAGCTTCTAGTTGCTCGGCTAATTAACCTAAGCCGGTGGTATTTTTATTTTATTCACTCTCAATAGAAGAGGAAGTAAACGAGTCTTCAAGTGATTTCAATTGCCATAAATCTAGCGCTTTGAAATCCAAAAAGAGTATGATAAGATGCTTAATTATGGAACCAAATAAGAGGATTTCTTTATTGTATCAAGTATTTAATTGAATGTGTCACTAGATTCACTAAATGGAGAATTGTTTTTGTGAATCGAAGGGATTACACCCTTCATTAGTTCATGTTGACACTTCAAATACTATTCAAGTCGGAACGAATTTTAAAAATGTATTGTAATCTATTCCTAGACATTATCTCTATTCTTACAGTTTCTTTTCTCAGAAGTGTTTTGAACGCTAGCTATTAAAATTCTAGAAAAAGATAGATCTTTTAAACTAATCTATTCATAACTTCGTAACATGAAATTACACACGCACGAACATGAAACATCATTCTTTAATTATATTTCACCCTGTACTTGTTAAAATAGATTTGACATGAATATAATGTCTGGTGAAGAAATTACTTTTCTTTCTTGTGAATTACTTTTTCATAGGAAATGGCGTTTTAAGCTTCCATTAAACTAAATAAGAATATGTGTAAGTTTTTCTATAAAATTACTTTAAATTGTGTAAGTCTTAAAGAAAACTTTACGAAAGTTACTCTTCGTTTATGCTAAGAATCCCTCATTCGCATTATTCGTGAAAAATATGTTTAATTTCAAAAATAAATATTTTAATGCTTTTTATTGAGCATTCAAATAAAAACTATTAATAGAAAATTTACAATAAGGTTTAGAGAATAGTAGTTTCCTGACCGAAATTAAATGTTTATGCTTTTATACTGTTTCTTTGTTCAATAAAACTCAAGTATAATAAAAGAGTTTGCAATAAATATCTTTCTGAAAAGTTTTGGTGAAAGATAATATTTTATTGATGAATATTGCGTTACGAAGTAACACTATATGTCTGAAATATGTATTACCATTCTATAATTTTCTTTAAATATAGGAAGAACAGATGTATAGAACCAATGCTCTAAAATGCAAATATGCGTTTTCCCGTTTTCATCATTATCATTGTCATCTCGATTTTTATTTGCTAATTTAAAAAGATTTATGAAAACATTCATGAATCAAATTTGATTATTCGTATCAAATAAATTAGAAGAAGAATAGGTAAAATAGGAGAAAATTATTTGAAACGTGTGAAGGGTTAACAATTAGATGAGCATAATAAATAAAAAGTAAATTATTCATACGAAGGAAATAAAATAATAAATAAAATCAATTCATTTCGTATTACTTCACTAGAAAAACTTACGGGTGAAAAAAATATATAATCCATGTGCTCTTTTTATGAATAATTCTTAAAGCGAGCTATCATTTTCATTTTATAAATAATGTACTAGGCACTGTCAATAACTATTAATCATTATATATACTTTAATATAATCCATAAATATGTAACAAACTTTATATTAGATAAATTTGGGAATATATATGTATAAATTGTGGCATAATTTTAATCTGTGTGTAACGCATGTTGTAAAAATACTTATTGTCATAATTGAGTCACTAAAATAATATACCAATTTCAAGATAATTACTACGCATACCTTGCTCAACAATCCTTATGGCAAATAAAATTATCATAAAGCTGAGTATATAAACATATTATATTAGTGTTGATTAATATGCCCGTTTTGACCCTTTTTGTACCTTCGATCAGAACATCAATTACAAGTGAATTCGTTGCATCTGGCCTTTATATAATTGCTGACTGGCAAATTTCCTCGGAAATTTGCTTTAAACCTATCAATTTACGACCAGGTTTATAACTGAGTAACTGTTGTTTTGATTTATAGGATCTAGTAGAAGTGATAGTACAAATGGCGACTGCATTAAAATACCAACCCTATTCAAACCACCAACACTCACTGTTAGTGTTCATGTTACGTAGGTATAAAATGCATTATGGTAAAAACGTACGAAATATAACGCTGTCTTAGTGTGAGGCTAAAATTCAAACTTAATTCATACAATTATTACAGGGACTTGAATAATCGTAATAAAACAGAAAGAACGATTTGAATGTAAGTAATATCTAAGAAAGCAAATATACATAAAAATTAATGTGCTTTTTATCAACTATCACAATGCCAATAGAGAAATTGAAGAATTTCTATTCATATTTTTTTAAATCAACCAGCATTAAAAAAATTATCATTGAACCGAGGTTATACGATGATTTAGAAGCGTTGCCAAGAGTACCATTAATGGTATGGTACAATGGAGCACTTTCAAAGGTCTCACAAAAAGGGATTTAGTCATTTGAAATATTGTCAAAAAGCATTCTTTTGTTAGGAAAAGGGCAAATATGTTTTATTTTGCGATGTCGTGCATCAATAGATAACAAAAGGCGAGGGCAATGCTTATACAAATTGAGCCTTCTGTGCAAGATGGGACATCAAGTTGTAAAGATCACTTACTACATAATGCAGATGGAGTATTTACTTTGTGCTTTACTTGTTCTTTCTATAATACTGCTTACTGCTCCTTTGATACCGTTGGCGCCAAACAGTCGCGACATATTTCCATCGCTTTTTATTCACTTTTGCCTGCTTATTTTAAAGGACGCTTCTGTCAATTTGTTGAAAAATAAATTTGGTTTTCAAGTTCCTCTCGACTAGTAACATGAAAAGAAAATGTTTTCTTTGAAAGCAGAGGAATAAATATACACTTGAAAATGTCCATGAACGTATTCCTGTTGATTTCTTACAGATAAAGATATGAATAGAGTAAAGATTTGTAGAGTAGATTTCGAATTGAGACATATTTGATATATAAAACTAAACACTTTCTTTTAGAATTTAAGAGAAAAAAATTGCATTCTAATCTGATAAAAACAAAGCTTTGTGTAGGTTTTACTACAGTGTAACTATAAGACCTTTCTTTCGGTTCTGCATCGTATTCCCTATCTGTACATAAAGTTTTCTTAAGTGTCGCTGAAAAATAATCTTATTTGTATTTCCGATTGGCAACGATTGATCAAGTTTTACGCGATTACGTTTTGAAATAAAATACACTGCCTGAAAGTGAATTTACATTTTATCTGCATATTAAACAAAACAAATGCGATGAAATGTTTCAAATTCGTATTTTAAAAACGAATTTATTTTGTGCCTGTCAGATGTTACTAATAAGGCGTAATAAATAAGTAAATGGATTTTCTGGGGGAAATGTGAAAACGGGTATGGCGTGATAACACGATCTGTGTGAACTTTGCCGAGCTTGCCGCAGAACTTAAAGGAATTTCTATAAAACTTCACGAGAAAACGAAGTACTGTCATGATGGGAAAGTACTTCCAAAATAACTGGATTGTCCCAATTTTTTAATAAATTTGATACAGCTGATTGGTAAATTTGAAAAAAATATTAACAACATATTTAGGAATAGAATGTTGCTGTGACTATACGATCCTCCTAGGAAGGGCCTTTCTATCTCTATAATAATCAGATCATACACCAAATCTCAAAAGTCTTTAAGGTTCCTAAATATGTAGATAAACAGATCAAAGGCTGTCAAATTTGATTGTAAAAATTGAAAACCGTCAAATCAATGATTCATCACGATTTAAAAACTTCATCAATACAAAAAAAATGCTTCATCAAAGATCATCAATGGCCATTTTGGTGGAGCAAGATGTCCACCACCATCAGGACAGAAGTAAGTCACAAGAAGAAACTCGTGTTTAAATATTGTTGCTCTAAAATAATATTGGATGAAACTTACTTTTTTAACTAAGCTTTTCCAGGCCGCGTGAAAGGTGAGGAAGAGCTAGTATCATTCACTAGTATGTTCGACAAAAATAAATAAGGCTATTAATTATTTTTGCTCCACCGAAATGGCCATTGACGATCAATTATATTGAAGCATTTTAAGAAGTTTTAAAATTGTGATTAGTCATTGTTTTATAGGTTTTTTAATTTTTACAATACTAAATATATAATTGATAAGTTTATTTCTACACTAATAATACTATGCCTCTTAAACTAACACTTTTTATTTAACAAAACCAACTGGAGGGCTTTAGTTATTGTTAAAATTTAAATTTCACATGTAAATATTTTGGAAACAATTTTGGTAAAGACAAAAATAATTACGTTTTATTATTGGCTATATAACTTGGACATCAAATTTTTGTATAACTACCACAAATAGCAACTTACAGAAATAAGAACAAAATTTTTTCTTAATAGCGCTCCTCATCTAATATCACTTTTATTCAAACAAAAATTTGTGTGAAATTTTTAAATAGCTGTTTTTTAACAGTGACAGCGATTATAGAAATTTAGACTTTAGGTGGTCAAGATTTGACGTCCTTTATTACTTTCAACGACTTCATGTGGAAAATTAACATGATTAACAATTATACCATTAGTTAGTTCACAGTGTTCAAAGGTGACAAATTTTCAAGCAAGCAATTTTCCATCTCTAATTATAAAATTATTTACCTTTCAGATTTATTTATAAGCTACACAAAGCTGAATAGCTTGATTCAAAAATTACTCAATAATAGTTTGCTAGAGTCTGATTAACCTTTCAATACTATTCAGCGATTTTCTGAACTTCTCTCCACACCTAAAATAACCCTACTCTTAAATGAACAGCCAGAAGACTCAAGAAATGAGCAATATTTTTTTGACATTGATTCTTTTTGCTTGGTTGCTGACTAGACTTTGTGATTGTACATTTTGTATTCTTATTAGCGATGAGATGTTGAAATCTGAAATTTTGCTCGAAGTTTGTAATGAGGATGTGCACCTCAGGGCTTCGATTTTTCGAATGTGGTTTTGGATGAAGAGAAGTGAAAACCTAAAAAACGAATTACCTTTTGTGAATTTTAGTAACAGAAAATAGTTGTTTCTGCAGGAGCTCGAGATATGAGTCAAACTCAGCTGGCCTTACCAATATTGCTGGAGGAACAATTTTTCAAAATTTAAATTCAAGTACTTTATGTTTCTAATTATTTTTTACCAAAGTAGGAACAATTTTCGAATATTTGAAAAATGATATAAAATAATTAAAAACATTTCATTGCGATGGAAATTAATTTTAAGGACCATTTTACCATAATTACAACTACTTCAACTTTCATTTCGTAGAAAATGAATCTTTATTTTAGAAGAGAAGGGAAGAGAGAGAGAGAGAGAGAGAGAGAGAGAGAAACTCATCGATAATAAACACTTAATTTGGCTACTCGGTATCTGGAAACACCAGAATCAATGCTTTATTTTTAATTCCATAGATAATTTTGAATTGATGCATCTGTGTTAAGACAACGAAATGCATTCGTATTTGAGCATTTCTAGGTATTCTGAATATATATTTTGTTTTTAAATAAATTATTGTTTTTTTCTATATTTATTCTGAGTATTTTTTAAATTGTTCTGCTGAGTAGATTCAAAGTTGTAATCCGACACGTTTGCCCACATCTTTCGGTTTTCAGAATTCTACATTTTTTAATGACAGAAATTCCATTTCTTCTTGTTAAGTTGCTACTACTGCATTTATGTGCCCTATTATTTTATCTCTCGTAAATAAATTATTCAGGAGTTAGATTTTGTCCAATTATTTAGTTTGTGCCCAATATCCCTAGACTTGAGTTCATTTCTTGATGGCATTCGACCAGCTTCCCTCAAAAGTTAATGGTTGTAGAACTCCGTTTTATAGAAAAAATAAAATATACACAATACATATTTTAAAATAAGACTGTAAGCTAATCTCACTTTGTCATTAAACAGTATTTGAATTTGGACATGGGTTTTTTGCAAGACGATTAAAATCAGTAAAACTCGTATTTATTTTTCATGTTTCAAACTAAATTAATGAGTTTTATTAAATGATATATTCAACAGTCAAGTAACTACCTATATAATTCGGAAAAGGTACTAGATGTACATTCAGGAATCAAATCTCCGAATTGGAAAAAAATGCCGTATAGATTCTATTTGAACCCGCATGTCAGTTTGCCTAAAGAAAAGTTGAAATAGAAGTTTGCCAGTTTTGTAATATTATTGATGTTAGGAAATATTCAAACTAGGGCATTTTAAAAATTAAAAAAATTGTCTTCGTGGCAGAATCTTTGTTACTTACGTACTTTACGAGTTGAAGCTATTCTTATGCAACTTACCTGTAAAACGTTTCTTGAAAACTATGGTTTTCCTTCAAAAAATGCTGTCGAACTATCTTTTCTGAAAATTGATAATTGATGACTTTTCTTTGACTATGAAAGGGTAGGTAGGTAGTTTAATTTTAAAACGAGCTCTTTATTATTTCATGCTCCAGTGAATAAAAATTTCAAGAAGTGTATTTGCTTTAAAAGAAATTATGAATATCTTATCAAATTAATTTCTCATCCATTTGTTAATGATTGTGAAATTTCCTGATGCAAGAGTCCCTGAAGTGAAAATATTGATATGAAAATTGAGAACAAGATTATTTGAAATAGGTTCATCATTTCAACACAGCATGTCGAGTAATACGCTTCTAGTAATGAATAAAGATAGCTTCGAATTAAAGAAATTGCATGCATAATTACATATATTTTTATCATCTCATTCAAAAATTTATATTATTATTCATTAAAAAAGGCCAAATTTTGTTTTCAAAATTTTTCATGATTACTTCCTCTTTTCCAGTAAGAGGAGTATAAAAGGAAAGGAAAGGCGACTAACTTTTTGTACGCCACACTCATTTCTTACTTCCGTTCTTTTAAGAATTTGAAAATATTCTGCAGTAAAAATTCTTTTAGGACTTTTTATACCCTCCAGTAAATAAAAACGAATTTACTTCATCCCATCTTATGAATGGGAAGAAAAAAGAAAAATCGATTACAAGACACTACACTGTCGATAACTTTAAGCATATTTATACATTTCCTCCAACAAAAATTCGAAAACAAGATGAACAACGTTCCTGTAGGGTTTTTCTGATCAAATAAAAGTTCTCTGCTCTTCAAGAAGTTATAGGGTAGAGGTGTAAGTTGGAACGCTTCAATTTTTTTTACTTTCAAACAGAAAAATACTTTTTTGCTATTTGCCTAATGTGCTCTTTATCGGCATTCAAATTTACAAAATGTTTATGAGAAAAAAATGTACATATTTTTCACAGAAAATTTACTACTTTACTCATGCAAATGACCATTGGAATTTTGTTTCTATTTCGTTATGGTTTCAAGAAAGGCAAGTCTACGAGAACGTATGATTCTTGGAATAATTCTTACTTTTGTTAATGATTTGAAGCAATTTAGAAAATGCTGCCTCGTAAATCTAAAATAATCTTTAAGCTTTGAATAATAGATTTTCATCGTATAGTAATTTTTGAAGTAGCAAAATTAAACCTTATGGAAATATTCAGTCAATAATGTTACTCCTGCAAAACTAAAGGCATTGACAACTATTAACGCTAATAGTTGTCAATGATGAATAGTCATAATTATAGTTAGTGTATTTTGACAAGATCCAACACAACTTTCAAATAATTCAGAGAAGAAATGACTTGTAATGCTGTAATTATCGTTTTGAGAATAATAATTTACGCCGTAACATTACGAGAAATTTTTTAACCTTCTTAAGTAAGCTACGATAAACATCATTTTATAATTTAAAATAAAAATTTAAAAATTGTAATTTATAAACAAGAACTATTCCACGAATATTTTGGGAATTACAATTTGTTCTTTTAAAAATCTGACAACTACTTACACCTTAAATATATTGTGAAGACATCTTTCTTCTGGCAGTGACCATGATCATGTAAGGAGCTCAAAGCCGAGCTGTCTCCTGTAACGGGACGTGGACCCACCACTCGACTCAAAGTTGCAAGTTAATTACTTTAATAAAATGGTCCAGTTTAAATTTATTCATGTTTTGTCTTTAAATATGAAGAGCACAACTAAAAAGTCTAATTAATAAATCAAATAAGAAATAAGGAACAAAACCTATATGGCATAAATATCCCTACGTAGTACATAAATGAGAACTTTTGAAAAAAGCAATTTCCATGACCCAAATAGAATATTTAAAACATAACTGAAGTTTTGGGTAGTAACAAATAGTTAAAGATAAGAATTATATTAGTTTACTAAGACCAAACAACATTATCTAAAATGTGGAAACTAACACAGTATCATATTAAGCTCAAAAATACTCTTAATGGATACATATGTAATAAAAAATGATTCCCCAAAACTGAAGATGTACCGTAACGATTATTTTATTCTACGGTTATATCACCTAAAACTATAAAATAGCTTCATGCATTCAGTAAACTTCTGAATCTACAGAAATAAAACTAAGACTGAACTATAAATGGAGATAGGAATTATGCGAATAAAACTTTTAAAAGACTATATAGTGCTTTAAACTCGGTATTTCGGAGTTCACTATCCATTAATACTAGAGCTTCCAAGTATTTCTGTCCAATAAGCTTGCGTAATAAGCATAATGTCATACTTAGAAATTTTCGTTCTGGTTATTCAAGTGTGGTTTCAACAAGGTTGAGTGGAATAAACGTCGCTTAAACGAGCGATGGATCCATTGAATCTCTAAAAATAAATTCATATTTTGTGGAGTCTTCGATGTGGCTAGAGATTTGACTGCTCGAGTATTCTAAGGAGATGAAATGTGAAATTTCTTCCTCAGGCAAAGTATTTTCGTAGATAGATCTGGGGAAAAGACCTCCGCCTGAGATTGTATATCCGTAGCAACATCAAATCTTTCTGAAAGTAATATTTTTGTTCAGAAAAGGAGTTTGGGATTGGTATGCGTGTATTTGTTTCTAAAATAGCTTTATTTGAAGTATGAACAGTTTAGAAATTATTTCCTTAAGAATAAAAGGATAACTTTATGCATCTGATATGCTTATGCTTTACAAATTGAAAGCTGCTTGAAGTTGTGGTAAGCACGTCAGGAAAACAATTTTACTATCTCATTTTTTACTGATACCAACTTTAATATGCATTTCACAGTATTGTATGTTGAAATATTACAGATTATGCCAGCTTTTGCATGTCAATTTTCAAACTGCTATGCTAGTCAGATTGAAGATAAATCACTCTCCCCAGTGACCTATATAAAGATAAACCTATAACATGACCGCTTCTAAGGGAAGTGTGTTTCTATTCACGTGTTAAATATGGAGGAAATTTACGTCCACGGTATTAATTTTTATGCTTAATACATATACACTGCTGGACATCGAAAATGCAACACAATGAAGGAAGCATCCAATTTGAAATTTGTACCATGCGTTAACCATGGAAGGACATGTAAATGATTAGCACTGCAGGTGCATATGTAAATCGTGTGAGTCAGTAACACCCCCGAAAGTTGCATAAAAAGGGAAAACAGATAGCTCATTTTAAGTATTAAAGCTATGTTTATCATTGTTCCAGTGTATGAGAAGCTTAATTATGCCTAACCGAAAAATACGGCAGTCATACGAACATGTTTCGGAGTTTGACAGAGGACAAAATGCTGATTTCTTCGCGTTCAACAAATCGAAAGGTAGGTAGTTAATTAACATCACACTGTAGAAACACAACGGGCTATAAGCGACGGTCTGGGATTAATCCTGAAGGGAAAGATCCGAGGACAATACCACGTAATTTTGAACCACGGTCAGATGATGTGATTAACACCTGAGCTGGCACCCAACTCTCCAAATTTCCACACCATGCCAATGTTAGGACATTTGAGGCTACGACACATTTAACATGCACCAGCCTCAGTGTAAACAACCGTCTTTGGTTGGACCTAGTCCCGAATTCCTTCGGTTGCTAATCCGTTATTCTTCCAACTGGGCTACGGCGGTCCACAAGTCGAAAGGAGCTGTAATTTCAATCATTTTACCATTGTGCTTTATATAATCTGCACAATAAATATGGTTTTGATATATCCTGTCCTTCATTCTCTTTTTAAGAGACCTAAAATGTTTTTATATTGATCAAAATTTTTTTGAGTACTCTGATTTTAAAAATGGTGTTTGTTTTGAACTCTAAAAAGGCTTAAAGAGTGAGAGGCAATAGGCTCGTAGCCCATCTTAATTCTCGTCTGAAGTCTGTACAGTGAGTAGATACAAGCAATATCTTTAATGGTCTCCACTTTGCAACAACTGCAGTTGGGAGTTTCTTGAAGATGGCATCGAAAAAGAAGGCTTCAAGTTATCATCATATGGGTTCGGAAACGCGCTGGAAGAACATTTCCTTTTCTATTTGACGGGATAGCTTTATGTCTCTTAGAGAAAACCCAAATGTTTAAAATTTATGAATACTTTGAGTACCTCCATTCTATTCTATCTTCTTGATAACTTGCTTTGATCATCCGTAACACGTCATCTACTACTACTACTTCACGTATATGTGAATTATCATTTACTGATATGAATAAAGTAGTTGTGTAGTGGTTGATTTTATATTCTTTCTATCCGTTTGTTAGAATTTGGAATACATAAATGACGTCAATATCTATCCCCACGTACGTTACTGAAATAAAGAAAAACCGAAAGGGCATAACAATTACACTCCCACCCCAGTAAATTCATCGCTAGAAACAGTGTCTCTAATAATAACACGAAAAAATTCTTCGTGACATAATCTTCGTAATCAACACAAGTGCATAAAAATGTATGCAGCTTGATCAATTCGTATAGATTTATATTCCTACGCAGTTTATCTATCAACTGCGTAGTGAGGGAAATCTGCAGCACTTGTCTAAGCGATAGTCACTTGATTCATGACTGTGTTCACATTTCTAGTTATTACGGATAAAATAGTATTATAATGACTTTTCGTGACGACACAATAAATCTTCGGTAATTTTATATCATTATCTCTTGGACCCAAGAGAAATTTCACCAGTTTCTAAATACGAACGAGAGGGAAATATTTTTCCATTCTTATTTAAATACCATGCTAAAAATATCGATTTTTCAATGCGTAAATTTAAACTGATTGGTAATTTAGTAAATTGTGCCAGTGTGTTCTTCTGTAGAGTTGCATAAATACTAAATAAGCTATAAATAATTGAAAATTTCTTATTTTGAATATGTGTATGTGTTTCCTAATAATAATTTCGAGTAGTGCAGTTATATGTCTCTTCATGGTGTATCATGAATAATGCCGAATTTATCACAACAATCGCTTCTATTTAATGTCGAATGATTGAATTAACTCCATTATGATTAAAGATTGATTGTGCAGTGGAAAACCGGTGGCCTTAAGCGGGCTAAAAGCGCTCAGATTATGAATGTGCTATATGCTCAAAATATAGCACATTGGAGGATTGGAGTTTGGAAAAAATATGAATTCGATATGTTCAATGAAGCTAGGCCTGGGAGAGCCATGCCTATTTTAAAGTCCCCAATTCCAAGTTTTCTTTGTGGTGCTTCTTTGCTTTGTTTCGCCTTTTTACCTGACATGGTTGCATAAATGTCCATTTATTTAGAATTGAACTTACGAATTCACCTATTTGTACTCTGTAATTCTTGACGACCAACGAATAACGAACATTTAGACACGCGTACTGGCACTTAATAGTTTTAATAGTATTGTTTCCAGATATTGAGTATCAACAAGACTGATGACGTAATTGTCAAACACCCAGCATTTATAAATAAATAATAAATATTAGTTTTGAAAACTTTGTTTATGTAAGCTATTTGGTTAATGCTTAGTTAAATTTACGTCGCATTGAAGGCAACACAGCGGGTTATTGGCGACGGTTCGGGATCAATCCCGATGTGGAAGATCCTAGGACAACACCTCGTAATTTTGAACCATGGTCCGATGACGAGGTCAACACCTGAGATGGCACCCCACTTTCCAAAATTTCACACCAAGCCAATGTCAGGACATATGAGGCCACGAAAGATTTAACATGCACCAGCTCCCACGTACACGACGGTCTTTGGTTGGATCGAGTCATGAACTTGAAACCCTCCGTTTTCTAATCGGAGACTTTACCAACTGGGTTACTGCGGCCCGTGAGCCATTTGGAAAAGCTATTGAGATGAATTTCGGTGTATTTTAGTTTGTGTCTTGCTCTGGGAACAAATTATGTAGATAGCTATATTTTATAAAGCATGTTTAGACTTTTCAAATTGTGATAAATAATATTTTCGGGAATAGTGCAAGCGATTGTCAAGTTTAAAGCTGTTTTTCGAACAGAATTTTCGTGTTTCAATCAGAGAATATATATTAATGTGTTATGTATGAAGAACTATAGTCAGTTTCATTAATTTTATGTCACATTTTACTTGGTTAGAAATCGTAAATGTAACTAAGAGTACCAATGATTAGTTTAGTCTAACTAATGTGTTTTTGACTGCATCATTTGAAAAGAAAATCAACTTCAACCATGAAACGGTAGTTATAAATATATAATATATTGACAAATTTACATAAAATAGGTATGAATAAAGAATTATAGAAAAGATGCTCTTGTTTCAAAATACATTAATGACAATAAAGCTTATATTTATTTACTTGCAGTTAAAACGTGGCATCGAATCTAATAATTTCAAAGTACTTTTATTATATTTGAAGGTACGACTGCTTTTAAACTACCCCACCTTTTTAACAAAAATTCGTTCAAGTATAACGCTTCCATAAAAATGAAAGGATAAATTCATATTCATGCAGGCGGATATTATCTATGCTTTAAAAAGTAGAAACGAGATCTTAGCAATTCAAATCAGCTCTTTAGCTATGCTGAACGTACACAGAGATCATGAAGACAAATTATGTAAATATTCAAACTTAAAAAAGTCACAGTAGAAGAAACAATGGGTAAAGTTTCAGATTTAACCTTGATGATAGCCTTTGATGTTCTTGTCTGCTAATATTACTAATTTTAGCAGACAAGACAACATTACTAATTTTTTTAAAAAGGGATAACTTAACGTAACACTTCTGTATCAGGGTTTAAAGCGTTACAAGTTACAAGTTTTTCATTATGTGTGTCTCGATAAAACATGAAATCTATCGTAAGGGTTTCATTTCAACTTATATGCTGATTGTATTTTAGATCCGTTTTCATTAAGGATCCTTTTAACGAAATTCAATTTATGAAACACACATGTACCTTGTGATAATATATTGTGATACGGAAAAATCAGTTACTTTGATAGAGCTAGTCTCTAAACAAATAAAAATAAATAGGCCAAAACATGTTTTTTTTTTATTGAACTAGACCTTTTAAATGATTTCTATGCGATAAATCATAGAAAAATGTTATAGAATTCACCTTTACTCCACATAATAGTTTTCTATCTTATATCTTCCAAGGTACATTTTAATATTTGTGATATTGAAGCATCTGGTTTTCGTATGAATTCCGTATGATAGTTGAGAAGCATTTTTACACTTTTTCATTACAATTTTAAATTTTAGTTATATATCTCACTAATTTTGATTTTTAAATATTATGATTTAGCAGATTTGGTCAAATATTTCTCTTTCGTAACAGCCTCAACGATAGGTTTCAAAATTTGAATAAGCTTTATATTCCATTTAAAGTTTCTAGTTATTGCTTAAGGACCAAAATTCTGATTGGTAAAATTAGCTCAACTAGAATTTTGCCAATATTTCATTGGAAAATGTGGCCAAAAGGATTCATGAATCTAAATGGACCAAGATTGCAGTCTTCAATAGCTTAGTGTCATGAGTTAACCACACTAGAACTATCAAGTTGACAAATAATCTTTTGCATAGTATAACTTGTAACTTCAGTACATTTCTCACATGCTACAGACAATTCTGAAGATTTATGAAAGCTTAATAGAGATAATAAAGTCAGACACAAGACCGGTATTTAATCGTATCAACCATTCTGAAATGTATAATTAGTAATAACATTTAATATTCATTTGAATACGTCTGAAATGTATAATAAGTAGTAACCTATAATCTACATTTTTTGAGTTTTCGCACATTTGATAAGATGTTTTATTTTATAAAATAAAAATGGCTCCATTTAAATCAAAATTGTTATATAACATCACGTAAAAAACCATCAAGTTAAACTGTATTACTTTTCTTACAGGGGTGCTTGTTTTTCTCCACGAAGAACAGTCAACACCCTAATAGATTGGTTTGTTTTTATAGCACAAGGATAAGATTTGGCCAAGTTGAGCCAAGCAATGTTTTTTGTGTCAAGTAAATGGACACACACAAGTAAATTGTGTATCCGATTACAGGCAATCGAACCTGTGTACAACCTTGTAGGAAATGTATTCAATCTAGTAATATATAATTGGTCACTATTCAGTACAGGGAAAAAATCATGTGTGTATGACCTGTTTTGTTTTTGCCAATGTGTAACCTTATTCTAAGTTACATACACAAACATTATTTTAAGTATTATGTACATTATTAAAACTAACAAAATTCTTCAGCACAAAAATAATCATGTTATAAAACTAAAAATTTTATCTGCCTATTTATGAAGCTTCTATATATATTTTTCAATTGCCCTCGCCCTCAGTGAATATTAACCGTAAAATCAGCAAACACTAATCTTACACACGAAGACGGTAATCTTCAATTACGTAATAATTAGTTAATTGAAACTCAAGTCAATAGAAAAGATAAACTTTGTAGCAAAACAGTGACTCAGAAAGTAGAAAGAAACTCCTGATTCAAATTGATGCTTTTGGGCGTAAATCACTATCTTTTATTATGCGTAAGGAAATAGCAGGTGTTTCTGAGGAGATATTGATCAGTTACGGCAAATTATGTACAGGGAATATTTCACGCATCTATAATCTCGGTGCAATACCTACGATTCTACACCAGTTTGATCGGGCATATGCTGCAAAAGCTTAGAATTCGACACCTTGCTTGGATCAGTAATTTCCCCTTCAGCTTCTGATGTCTTCACGACGGTATAGTACTAATTTGCCTCTTAAGATACGTAAGACGGTTCAGAATAAGGGATTTTAACCAGTCTGTGTTAACACATGTACAAGACAGCTGATGAAAGTTAATTTAAAACCTCCTGAAGTGCTCTTTCAGATAAAATGCTTAAATAAAGCATTATCTGAAAAGAAATCTGGCAAAATGCTTTGTTCTGTTTTTATTGTGTTATCTCTCATTCTGTTGTTATTATTTTAGTTGGTTATGAGCTTATTTTGTCGTCATAAATACGCATTCGCTCAAATGTTTGTTGTTGAAATGTTGAAATGAAATTCCAGATCATGAAGGGGGGAGAGGGGAGAGGGGGGTTCTTACATCTTTAATATGACTGTGATGTATAAATTTTTATTAATGTCTACGTTTCTTATAAAGATTAGTCTAATTTATGTAATTTAATTAATTTTTTATGTCGCTCTAACCTTAAAATAGTTTAATTAGAAGAAAAAAATTACAGAGGCGTGTTCATGATCTCAGCCGGCGTGAAACTGTTCGTTTTCGCTTTTTGTTCGGTAACTGTTCTGAGGTTTATAGCTCCGCAGCTGGCGCTGTGCTCGTAGTTCACTCGTTACAAGCTCACATTTTTAGCTGTATTTAACCTTCTGAGCGTCACGAGATTTCCGAGTAGTGCATTATTGCTTTTTCCCCGCAGAATACATACATAATGACTAAATACTCACATCTATTGGTTGAAAAAACTTACGAAAGATTATATTTGTAAAGAAGGTTAAAACTGGATAGAAGTCATGCAGGGTAAGGAGGGTCCTTCAGAGGGTTAAATAAAGTTTGAAATGATTTTACATGACTTTATAAACGATTGACGCCACACAGATGATATAGTGATCATAGCGTTTGTCTACCCCCAGTAGATCCCGGGTTCGAATCTCAGTTTGCAAGCGCATTGATGTTCGCGATTGACTTGTTAGAAGTAACAACAGCTCTTCCACTGGGTGCCCTTTTCAAATAGCTGCCAGTTCGCCCATTGACCAAAGAAGTCAGTGGTCGGGTGTAAAAAATAATCGATTGATGGATTAAATTTTGTAATGAGCATTCAGTATCAGATTGAATGCTATTCATATTGATGATACAGTAACCCCTCATTACATAGTACCTTGATCTATCACACATTGGGATCTCTCTCTTTTACCTGTTCCCCGATAAATCTCCGATTTGAAAGCACCATATTGAATCTCAAACTGTTTCTTTAGAATCGTGAGTTGAAAGGTCACTTGTTTCAAATATTTTTCAGAAACTGATTTGGTATAAAAGAGTTGGGTGTCTTAAAAGGATGGATCAGAAAGATGTTCTGTCTGCAAAAATATCCTACCGTCCTTGGTACTGTTTTTAAAGGTTTAACCATCGATTTTAGGATTTACCTAAATTTGTAAACAAACGTTTCATGTATAATTTGTTCCTTTAATACTATAAGTAAGTTTTTCTCGCTATACCACTTTCCTAAGTTTTCTTGCTACATCACTTTCCTAGATATGTCGCACTTTTTGACGCGAATACGTCAGACCAGTACTAGGCGCATTGAATGGAAAATTGAGCGTTACGAAAAAATGGGCATAGAGTTGGGTCTAATAATCTCTATACTATCAACGCGAACCGAACCCACATAGTGTCATTCAATAGCTGAGGGAATAAAGACCTGTTAGTGACCATGAGTTCACCCGCCACGTTAAACGGGGGGAGCGTTTGGGGACTTTCCGCTGCTCTACCAAATCAGTAAAATTTTCTATCACAGTTGAAATTTTAAAATTTCACAAACTCTTCAAAAAGCCAAGCAGAAATACATCGAACATGATCTACGTAGAAGAGCAACCTCGTCAGCTTTCGATAAATACTGAATTGACTACTGAATTAGTCTTTCTTTCATTTACTACACTCAAATACTCTGCACTAATGAAACGTATTCGCGTAAAACCTTGCGGCCCTGCTAACAACTCAGCCTGTCCGATTTATTCTTATCAGTCAGGAAGCACGATATATTGAGGAGTTACTGAATTATATATATGAAGATATTGATAATATTTTAATTATGATACAGCTGATTTTTCTCCATTTTGAGTTATCGGGACTAAAATGTGAATGAAAGGAAAGCTCAAGTGTTAAAATGTATGATAAATAAAGGTCCTTATTTAGTTATGCGAGATTAATTTTTTGCTCTTATGTTTGGTTCATAAAAATTCAGTATACCAAACCTTTGTTGCAAAATCACAAAAAGAGGGATTATGACACCTTTAAAAAGCGCTTTTATACACAAATTAAGTTTTAACTTTAATTCGAGGGATTTTTAGTCATATGCTAATTAGAGAAATATTTCTTACATTCTACGTGGTGAAAATTTAAATAGAAGCTGTATAATTAATGAATGGTTAAATTAATGCATCTCAAAGTTGAACAGAAAAATTAGATTTGAAATAGTCAAAACTCTTGGTAAACAGAAGTATCAAGAGTTAATCTATTATTATTTTAAGGGATTTTACATGGTCAATTGTGATACCTAATACTTGGATTTTCGATAATTGTGTTATAAATTTTAACTGAAAGAGATATTAACTGTAATGTAAAGATTAATTGAAAATGTTTATGTAATGAAAAATACATCTTATTAAAAATCAGGTTTCAAAAAAATAATTTAAGAATCAAATATTTGTGCATTTTAAAGAAAAGCTTCATATAAACATATATCTGAATTAACATTATTTAAAGCTTTATCAACTTATAAACTTTTGTATTATTTTTCTTTCCCGACTTTTATTTTCATTTATCATTTCATCATTTATCATTTATCATCACAAAATGTTGTTTGCTTTTCATTCCATGTCTAAGTACCGTAAAATAAAAATATTCTCCTGAACTAATTCTGATTTTAAATGCGCAGTAAAAAATGATTGAGTTGAAGTTAGACAGCTTCAAAGTGTACCTGAAATAATAATACTTTTTTAAATGTATGATTTTATATGCAGTCCAAGGAATTCATTAGTTTCCAATTTCTGATAGCATAAAAATATACGCAAAGAATTCAATAAATTTAAATGAGACACCTGTATACAAGTGAAAGAAAACGAAAATTATTATCTGTAAAATACGTTTTGGCATTTTTTAAATTCATAAAAAAGTTTCGCTCTTATTGTTTCAAACATTTTTAATTTATAAGAATTTTTATACCCTTTTTAACCTTTATTCAATGAGACGTAAAAACATTTAAATGTATTACTTTTATGAACGTGAACTGTTTTTCTTCCATAGAGTATTAAAGTAGATTCATGCGAGTGCTTTATTTTGAGAATATTTTAAAGAAAATATAGTATAAAGGACTGAATTAACTTTGGGGTTTCGAAAATATTTAGAAAGACTGTATAAATGTATACATAAAAAGCATTTTGCATTCGATAGCAAATCATAAACAAAAATGTTATGTATAATTACATTTATCTAAGTGGTCTATATTATTCTGAAAATCACAAATGTGATTCACCTAAATTTTATCTGATTTCTTTGAAAAATAAAGAATAAATGTTCCATATGCCATGTCTGAAAATGTATTATAAGTGTACCAGCGTAGATGGACATTATTCCACTTTCTCTCACTTATTAAACGTGTTTAAAAGTTGTTGAACAAATATGAATTGATAAAAATTGTTTTATTCAATAAGACTAGGTTAATAATTAAATTTAGTATTATACTTTTAAACAACTCGGCAAGCATTCATATCCGATTTCAATTAAATACAGTAATTTTGTTTAAAACTATTTAGCAAATCAATAACTGGCATTTAATTTCTTTCTAGCTTATTAACTTTTAAATGGTATGGTAGTGCTTGATTAAGAATGAGCGAAAATCCTATCAAAAACGGATCTCCCTTAAGAAAATATGTCAGGTCTATAAATACAATAATAAAAAATGAAAAATTTGATGATCGAACAATGTTAGTATATTCATAAACTTTTATGTATTTTTAATTTATGCTTCAATTACTTTTTTTAAAGAATTCCCAGCTAGCGTACTTTGTACACAGCACTGTTCATGTGCTTTTATACTGTTTTAAAATTTTCTTTTCGTCACATTAGTGAAGGTTGTTTTTCTGTCAACAGTAAAAGGCGTTAGATTAAAGCTGTGTGTGCGTAATACTTACGCCTTATGCAAAACTGCTGTTTTATGAGGGTCGTTAGAGCAGATAATACTAACGTCCTAAAATTAAAAGAGAAGGTACAGTTAAAATGTCTAACGAAAACAAAATGAAATACCTGGATTACGGAATTTTTATGGCCTTCATCAATTTTCATAATATGAAAAGAAACGGCGAAAAAATACATTGACGTATTTCGACATACATTTTTGAAATAAAAGGGAATACCGCTTTTCGTGACCAAATTTATGAAAACGAAAAAAATGTCCCTATCTGATATTTTCTCTTGAATGATTTGAGAGAAAATATTTTCCATTTTCTAAATTTCTAAAAGTATACATTTTGTCTTAAAAATGTAAAACTTTGCTTAGTTAAACAAGTTAAGCAAAAAAATCATAGAAAATAGAATGGGTTATTTATCATGGTAAATAACCTACTCTTTTATCGCAAAAACTTTGTCGTTTCCCTTATACATACAGAAATATATTGCAATCCATGTTTCTTTTTTTTCTTTTAATGGTGAGTTTGCTTTCAGTGACAAGAGAAAAAATGCTTTGTAAAATCGCATGATGAAATTATAAATGGCTATTTATAAAGTTAATTAAAATATATTAAATACATAAAATGTAAATTTGATAGCTTAAAATTGAAAAGTAAGTTCATGACAAACTTATAGAGGCAGTAGTAGGTAGTTTTCGCATCAGGTGTTAAAAATTATCTCTAGTTAAGTCTAAAAACTTAAAATGTGAATAATTTGGGAATGAGATTGAGGGGTTTAATATCCTGTCTTCTTATAAAACATATTCAATGAATATTAAGTAGCTTGATAAATGTTCGAGTTGACCCTGCAATGCAGTTTTCCAGAAATTTAATTTTTTTTTAATATTAATTATCATATTCGGGATTGATTCCGGACCGTTGCTAATAGTACGTTTTGTTACTCCAGTTCGACGTAAATCTAACTACCTATCAACTACCTACCGTAGTCATAAAAAGATATTTGAACAATGTGTTTAGCTATTAAATTGTTTACGTGATGAGTACAAATTTCATAATATAAGAAAAATATACTTAGAAAGTTCATACAGAAATGATTATCACATTTTCTATTATGTGGAAACAATATTAGATAACATTACCTTATATCTTGCTAAGGATATTGTGTCAACGCTATTCTTCTCTTTGCAAATACTTCACTCTGTTTACTGAATATTTTCAGTAATCTATGGAAATGTTTCCTTCTGTTCTACCATTACATTTCTCACGAGAAGTATTTTTGCTCATATATTTGATACGTAACGTTTTATTCTTGTATTTTGCAGACCCGTTTGTTCAGATTATTTGATATTCTTTGCAATTGTATTTGCTAATTCTCTTTATTTTTTTCTTCATAATTATATAAACACAAAGACGCTGGATTTTAATTATTTTATCAGGCAGAGGAGCATACCTGGCGGCATATTATTTAGTGAATTCTGTAAGTTATCTATAGTCTTTTCTAGGGTACTTCACTTCCTTATGAGAGTTATTAACATTGTTAAAATGCACTTTCTTTGTCTTATTTATATATAATTCTTTTGTTACTTCATTTTTAGACAAAATATTTTTTACATGTGACTAGATGTGAATTGAGCAAAGCCAACACGCGTGCAGATACCCAAAATCTACACTGGAGTCTCAAGTACCAAGTTAAATGACGGACCTTCTAGGAAATACAAAATGTATACGCTTTATGAATTTCGTGAATAAATTAGTAATTTAAAATTTTATTAAAAGCATAAGGATTGATTGAATTCTTAGTTTCTTTTAAGATGAAATTATTATTCCATGGGTGTTGGTGAATTGGTTGTCTCCATGTATTCATAAATGTTGCTATTTGTACTTTTTCCTCTTGAATTCGTGTTCGTGCTATATGCACAATAATATTGTATTTTGTGTCCTAAATTTTATTTACTTTCTTAGTACCTAAATGGTGAACTAACATTTAGATAAAATTTATGCAGTCAATTTTTTTGGTTTTATTATTTCTATGTGTGTCTAATAAGGAAAAGTTTATAACTTCATTTCAGTTAAGTATTAATACATTTAGAGATTTGATTCAAACCATTCACATGACAACTTAATCAAACTCGTCGTAAAATAGTTGTTTTCATGAAAACTTAAATTGTCAATCGACGTGAAAAACTCACTTTAGTAATATCTACAGATTTAAAAATTTAAGTTTAGATACTTTGTTCAAAGCTAATTTAAATGAATAAAATTCCGAATACTTTCATCATAGTGAAATGTATAACGAATTCCTGATGCGAAAAAATATATTTCTTCCTGTAACCCTAGTTGAATGTAATTTTGCATTTTCTCGAACTTTATTGCACCAGAACTTAAGCAATCTTTCAAAAACTTCTTTTTAATATATTGTTCTGCAGCTTGAACCGAGAAAACCGAAATCTCTAATGCATAATATTATACGTCTGATAGGAATATATAACAAATAATAACTAATAAAATAAATAAATAACATAAAAGGGTGGTCCATAAGTCACTTTACCATTTAAAAACTTATAACTTTTTAAAAAATTAGATGTCCTTTTCTATCACAGGTTATCAAAAACAGACGCTGATGATTTACTATGGAGAAATACACCACCGAGCAGCTTGTCAAAATTATTATTATTGAATTTTTTTCAGAACATCAACGTTCCTTTGTGCTCACTCAGAGAAAATACAGTTGTCATTATGGAGTCAGGAATTAGCCATCTTAACCAACCGTACTCAACTCGTAACGACGTTTTCAACAACAGGGGTCTGTGACTGATCTCCCACGAGCCGGAAAGGATCACGAGGCTTTATTTATTTTTGAAGACGCTGATGAGAATTCATTTACTGTTACTAGCGAGAGATATCAACACATTTTCGAATATTTGTGTGTCCTGCAGTTGAAAACACGCCTGAACAATGGTTGCAGCAAGGTGGGGATATTATCCATGCAGCTGTTGGAGGAGATTTTAGGGGAACGAATCATCTCCCGCAATACCAAATTCAACTGGCCTCCACGAAGTGACAGCTGCAGACTTTTTCTGTGGGGTTACCTTAAAGATAAGATAAGAAGCCCATCATCCTGAGGGCAATTTTCGAGATGAAATTAAGACCCTTTGCTCCCAGATATGTTACGAATGGTAAAGGAAAATGCTCTGGTAAGAACCCGTCACCGTGAAAAGGAAAACGGTGTCCCCGTAAGAGATTAAATTTTCCGAACTTCATAGGAAAATAATTACAAAGAATGTTTTCAGATGTATTAAAATTTAATAATTATTTTTTGAAAAGTGAAAAGTTATTAAATCTTTATTATGGACCTTCTATACGCAATCGTATCAAATATATTTTGTTTCAAATTTATTTAAAGCACGATTCTATTGAAATCCAAAACATTATTTCTCCTGCTTGCAAAAGTAATAATGAATTTTTTTAACGGAAATGCAATCAAAACAATCCTAAAATATGACCAGATTGGGAAGAATACATAACACAATGATAAATTCGTGAAAACGCACAAATTCAATCAATCAAATTTCACATCTGATAATCTTTGTTCGTCGAAGGGTTACTGCAAAAAACCAGTCTTCTATCGAAAACTTCCTGTTGTCAGTAAGCCCTTAAATCCCATTATTAAGACCTTAATCTCTTTTGATAATACTTGTGCCGAAAAGATTATCATTTACTTGCGCAATGAGTAACGAAAAGCAATTCTAATAATGAAAGTCTTAATAGAACATTCAATATCATCTAAGCAATAAAAAATTAGTATTCGAGTCGGGCATCATTTGGAGTCACGCCGAGAAAAGATATCTGATCAGACAACACCATTTTATCTTTGTCGTGTTCTAGTATAACTCGTTGAAAAGACATTTTCAACGCTCTTGCTTTTGTGTGACGCAGAAAAACTCATGAAATATATATTCAAAACTAATCTTTTTCTCTAGGTCTTGATTGAAATCTTATTAACATACTGTTTCTTTCGTAATCGGTACGACTTTTGTTATATTTTCAGCAGTTTTTCTAATGCTTTATTATTCTTATCTTATAGGAATGTTAACTGAATAATTTACAAAGGGATTATATGTGATGTATTTTTTTCGCAATTGGAAAACGAAGTACAGCCTTTTTGTTAATGAAGTAGTATTGAATTATTTATTGAAGGTTGTAAAAAGAGAGAAATTGTGAATCGCATTGATTCGTGTCCCAAAAAGTATGCAATTAAGGAAAATCTATTCCTGTGATATGGTCTTCGAATTGTACTGTTCTATTCATATCGATCCCATTTGATTAAAAATTAAATAAATTTTCATGTGTGAATTCAATTTGAAACGTAACAATTTTTTTTAGATTGTATTATATACTGAAATAAATGTTTTTAATGACCATGGGTTCTAACTTTTAATTTTTTTAAAAAACATGCGAAATGGTGTGTTAAAACAGAAATTAAATGTATCTAAGAAGAAAGAATCTACATTATCTCATGATAAGAATTAATAATACAAATTTCATGTTGGTGGATATAATAATGAACTAAGCAAAAATAGAAAACTAAATGTATGAGCTAAATGTACTGAATATTCAAAGTTGAGATAAACTTTAAAATATTTGTTTTCCTGTTTTAATTAAGTCTAATTTTACAGTTTTTTCTAGTGCCCAACCACTGACCTCATCAGCAGTACAAAAGACGAACGGTCGGCTATGCTATATTCTTAGAATCCCTAGATATTATTATCATATTCGATATAATTAGCCACGGTTCAAAATTAATAGATGTCCTCCACTCTTTCATTTCAGGATTGATCCCGGACTGCCGCCATTAACTCATTGTGTTGCTCCAGCGCGACGTAAATTCGACTTCCTATCTCGATATAATTAGCATCTAACAATATGTCAAAACTTAGAATTCAAATTAATGAAGACCGAGGTGTCAAATGATGCGAGTCAAAGTGTGTCTCAATAAGGAAAGTTAAAGAATAACAGTAGGGAATGTCGTCCATTGAACTATTTCACTTAATGGCGACGCCTTTCTTAGTCATTGTCAATCTTTGATGAAGATTACTGTTTCTACTTTAATAGAATTTGTTATGAGCCACCTCATTTTGCAAATAAGCTGACGCACAGGATAGAAAGACCCACTGAATCAAATAGAAAGTAATCGTATTTTACATCGAAAGTTGGCAGCACATATTTACCATTTAAAGAGCTTAATCAACTTGGTCAATTTAATTATTTCTTAGGAATATGCATCCCATATATCAATAATTCAAAACTAGAAAAATACCAGTTACTGAAGGAAACTGTCGTAATAAAAAAGGCAGTAGCACCAAAGTTTGGTTCGTGCCAAAGTTAACGGTTGGTTAGGCTGAGTTTAATGGCGCAAGGACCATATTTGGCCAAGTTGCGCCAAACACAACTCAGAAAATTTCAAGTAATATACAACTACGCACGAGGAAAGTTTTACTGACACAGAAGAGAGAAATCGAACATGAAAGGAATCGAACTGTGGGAGTTGACGGTTGTTCCATTCTCCGTACATAAGTATCAGCAAGTTCACTCAAACAACTCTTTGTTGAGTTTGATCAGTTTTTGTGCAGTATAAGGCATAAGGTACTTCTATGTGAAATATTTGCATAATAATGATAATAGAAGCAGGCACACACAAGATAGTGTCAGGCACATTTGTGATAGAACTTTCTAATTGTCCACGCTTCGTAGCTCCTTCCCATATTTTAGACTGTACCAATGTCTGTGGGTCAGCTCCTGGATGAACAGGAGTTGGTCGCTATGTGACTTATAAAACATGGGCTTTAGTACTTGGTCTAGGTTATATCTTGACTAAGGTGATTAGTAGCAACATATAATGTATCCTTAAGACAAAATTTTGTGGTTGTGGCTTCTTAACTAGCACGGCAGTATAGTGCTCCTCAAACAAATAATATACATTATTACTTTGATTTTAATGAAGAGAATGATATAGATCAAACGTTTCTGATGATTTAAAGATACCATCTGTGATCATAAGCTGTATTGACCAGACAACAGGTCTCTAAGATGAAAATGTAAGTTTTAATGATAGTAAAAGAGTCTGTTGTTACTTATTTCTTAAGATCTAGCAAACAGCTAGACCAAGTCCATGAATTCAAACACGCTCAAAAAGTCCAGCATTTCAATTATTACTTTGATTTCTACCTGACTAATTTGATAATACTCCCTGTACTAATCGGTTTACTTGAATTCCCTAGAAGTCGATTTATTTACTTGAATAAAGTAATAACCAGTCAGGACTTCGTTAAAGATCTTCCCTTGCCAGACCAAAGCAGGCCAGAAGATGACTTGAGATCTTCGTTCAGTGTTACATTTTAGGCAAGTTGAAAATGCCTCATGGCTCTGAAGGAAGGATAGAGATCGAATGTGCCCCCTCATAAGTCTATAAAGGACAATTTGAAATTTTCTATCACCTGTATTATTTGAGCATGGCACCAGGGAAATGAAATCCCACCACCCTATGAAACCAGACATGAGTTTTCGGGGCTCTAAATTTTATTATTTGAGCACTTCTTTAAAAAGCGTATGTAAAAATCCTATAAAATCATTGTTCCGATTCATTCCAGTTCCGATTGAAATTACAGATCATACCTTGAGCTATAAAGCTCTTATAAAAATGGTATATAAATTATATATAAACGACACTACTCTCAATTTTCCGGGTAAGTAGGTTAAAAGTTCATCCATGAAATTTTAATTTTTTAAGGGTATATTCTTCAGAAAAAATACTCAATATTACTATTAATTACTTGTTCAAGGTTTAATCTCATTTATCAACCATGTTGAACATTTGAAAAGAATATGAGTAGGCTATGCTTTACCAAACCAGATATTTTGCAAAGGACAGATACATGTTTCTAAACGCCTACATATAATTATATATCTTCAAAAAATTGCTAAATGGAAGCGTTTCAATATCATAAAGTATAAAATGCCCAACACACGCAAAAATCTCATTTCGATTTATTACGGCCTGTCTAATATTACATTTGCTCGCAATTGTATACGCACATACACATCGTTATTTCTTGTCATTGAAAGGAAATACATTACTCTTCATTTAATATAATAAATGTAGTGTATGTTACAATTATGTTAAAGTAACAACATTTTGCAGTAAAATGCATTGATATTTTGATTTACCAAAAAGAAAATGCAGATTCAGTTGTTCAATGTATTGCTTACATCGCGTGATTTCGATTTCATCAAACTGTATTTAGTGCTTTTATTCTTTTATGCATTTTCATTTTCATTAGCATGTTACCACTTATATGCTACAAAATGCACTTTATATTTAAGTTAATTAGTTTTTGGTTTGCATTCATTATTGTTCGAATGAACCTGACTGCTTTCAATAAGTTTTTAATCTATATTAATTGGTGAAAACATTACTGACAAATATTAGAACGACATGGAGATATTTCAAAAGAAATAAGTGTTGTGGAACATTTTCAAAAAGAAAATTTTTCTGTTGATTCGATTTAAATAGGGGACACACTTGAATGGGTAAAAAAAAATCGTTGGAACAATTTCTAACAGTAAAAACCTTCTAACTGATCGATTCAGAAGAACCAGTACCTCCTAACTGACCGACTCAGAACAAATACATTCAGTTTTTTAATATTAAGTATCTTAATAAAGGGACCGACTATTGAAGTTCTCGAATTTTGTTATTTATTCTTTTGCACTTTCCGAATTCGCTTCAGCCAAGGGTTTTTTCATACTAAGGGTTTTTTCATACGTATTGGATATGAAATACAAACTCATGGAACACTTGAAAATTCAATTATTGATAAATATTAAAATCATACCTAGGCCAATTATCGTACAAATGGCTACATACCGAGACTTTATCTTAAGACGATTTAGCAGTACTAATAGGCGTCTATAAATTTATCTGCGAGATCTGTACTATGTATTGTGCAATATGCAGTTCTGTCCTGTTTCAACACTTCTAAATAGCCTAGGGCTCATAGTGAAGAAGTGACTGAATTTCGAATTCCACACATTCTCTCTTATCCATCTGTGGAACATGTTTAATGTATGAGAGGTTTTTAGTCTAATTTAGTGTCAATTTCGGGCATAACTTCTAGTGAAACGACAGTGGATTTTATGTATCCATTCCGATTAAGTTCTCCACACTACAATGGAGCGTTGATACACTTCTTGTACATTTTAGTGTGGCAAGGAAAATATGGAGGAGGATTTTCAAGTTGTCACTGTTCATGGAAGATAGCAGATGTCACATGGGAGAAAGCCGAAGGATCATTAAATACAATTTTCATCCAATTAATAAGTTCATTGTGTTTTCTGAATACTTAAAATGTATTATTTATTCAGGGCCCGTGAAAACTCTAAGATCGCAATCGCTTTCTCTATTGGATTCCGCTTGATCTATTTCTACTTAGATTTTTCTGTATGGCAGTGATAAATACTAATTTTCTGATTTCAATGCTTTTATCAGTTACTATTGTGAGGCACGTGTTCTATGGGTACTTACAAAATGAGTTTCTCTGGAGCAGAGTCGACGTTCGTCTTCAACAACTATTTTTGTAAGTCTACAGTCTTAAAATTGAATCAAACTATAGCTTGGACCCTAAGAACATATGTTAGAATTATTCATTCGTATATGTATTATGTGGTGGTTTCTTGCGCATGCAAGACCTTATTAAATGTTATAAGTAATCTTGCATTTGAGGAGTTTTTCTGGCCCCATATGTTAGCCAGATCACAAGATTAAAAGTTATTTTTAATGGTAATGCAAATCTGATACAATTGACGTTGGTATATTTTCAACTCTGAGGGAATTTTAGGGAGGTCGGTATCGATGTGTTTGAATTTCGAAACTATGTCTCACAACTCTGGAGGCTTTTCCGAAGTTGCCTGAGTACTAATCAGAGCTTTATTCATTGAGATGCATAAAATAAGGACTTAAAAGGCAGTTCGTGTGTGTGTAAGAAGCACGGATACCATAGCAAGGGTCAGTTTACGTCCTTCTCAAGTTTTCTTATAATTCCTTCCATCGCATCCTACTATTCTAAATTTTCCATCAGCAACCATAGCATTAATTTGCTGCATGCCCATTTTTTCATTTTCCAGGAATCCAACTTCACAACATTGCACTCAATAGTAAATGCCGAGAAGCATACCGGTTAGAAACTTCCGAAGCTGCCTGAGTACTAATCAGGGGGCCGGGTAACCAGGTTGGAAGATTAACGGAATGGCAACAGGAGAGTTGCGAGTTCGAATTCAATCAAAGACCGCCGTGTACAAAGGGGGCTGGTACACGTTAAATCTTTCGTGGCCTCAAATGTCCTCACATCGGCGTGGTGTGGAAATTTGGAGAGTGCGGTGCCAGCTCAGGTGTGACCTCGTCATCTGACCGTGATTCAAAATTACGTGGTGTTGTCCTCGGATCTTTCCCCTTCTGGGGATGATCCCGGACCGTCGCTAATAGCCCCGTTGTGTTGCTCCAGTGCGATGTTAATAAAAACTTATCTACTAACCAGGGTCTTATTCATTTTTAAGATGCATAAATAGGGACTTGAAAGGCAGTTCATTTGTGTGCTTGCAAGTGGCACGTAAACCATAGCAAGGATCAGTTCGCTTCCTTCTATTATTGATGCTAGGTCGTCCTAAGGTAAACTCTCGATATGTAGCCATTTATACCGAAATTGGGCTGTTGTGTTGTAATATTTCTTTCGAAATGGATTTCCTAAAGTGTGCTATGAGAAATGGATTTCCTAAAGTGTGCTTTTTCATAGTTTGAATTCCTACTGAATCTAAGCCTTTAGTTAAGTACTCAGTACAAAATTTAGATACAGATAATAACCATAACAACCACAAAGTCAGAGGAGTGATAATTAAATTTTCTTACATACGTTTGGTGTTTGAAACTACATTTGAAAATGTCAGACAGGAATGTTCTTTACTATATCAAAAGGTTATTTTAAATAAAATCCTTAAAAGTTTTATACACATTAATTTTTTTATTATTAAATCGTAATCTCTGTTTTCGTGAGTTAATAATTTCATATCTACAATAAAAGTTAAATGAAACGAAATTTCTATATAGAACAGTTTGTGATAGCATGTGACCATTTATTCATCCAAACGTTTAGTTTTTATATATAGTAGGGCACCATTGCAAAATAATACAATTTTTAATTGCATTTTTTAATTATGAAATATTAAATTGTACCTCACATAGATATATTTTTCTTTTTTATTCATAATATATCCCTTATCAAACTAAAATTGCATGTTCACTTAGAAACAATTATATCAGATGTGGACATTGAAAGTTAGAATAATTAAGCGAGTTGTAAAATATTTTTTTTTCATTAAAACTTTATAAATGATATTTTACTTAAATCAAGCTTACTGATTTGAGTTATTTTTCTGTTCAATATTTTATAATCATTAAGAATAATGTTTAAAACTACAATTGTAATAAAATTATGATATGGATAAATAATTATAAATGATATTAATTTCTGTAAACATCTTCCATTTAAAGTTAGAAAAAAACTTGAAATTCTAAAATTTATGGGAATCAAAGAATTTGTTACTCAAAGAATATGAACATAAAAGGAGACTAATTATATAATTGAAAATTTCAGGCATTTTCAATCATCAATTCAACATAAAAATATAAATATAGCTATATCTGCTGATGTAGTAAAAATAACTAGACATTTCAATGCATTTTTAAACAAATAACTTTTATGTTATAATTAACTTAAGATTTTAAATTGTTTAAAAACAGTTCGCTATTTTATATTAAAATACTTTATGAATACCTATCAAATTGTAATATTTCATGTTTTTTAAAACAATAAAATTATCTTTATATAAAACCAATAATTATTTTAACATTATTTGAAAAATGAAATTGTAAGTATCAGACAAACTATTTGTAAGTATAAAGCATATCTTTGGAATTATGATGACACAAATAATCACTATAACATTGATGCTTCAAACTATATAGATAAATTTAGGTTTTCAGTTTTACTCAAATATTTTTCAGAAACTTAAAAAATAGAAAGGATGTTTTTGTAACATTTAAATATAGCGATATGACAGTCGCGATATTTCAATTTTGTATTGTGATTCTTCAAAGTATTTCACATATAAAGTAGTTGAAATATGCGTTGATTTTAAAGGAATTTTTATTATTTTAAAACGCTAATACGATCTGATTAATTAAACACTATCCACACTACTTTAATTTCGCTGCAAAAATTAACAAATCGAATAGAAAAACCACCTGTTTCCGCAAATAAAACGAATGGGTATAATATCAACAAAATTCAGTTACCATTTATTAAACAATACTCTTAAATATTTACCTGCCATCTTTCTTCAATATAGTACTTATAAACTGTCAATGAAAAGTGGTATGGCGAAGAAATTTGACACCAGAAACTTGAGCTGCTCTTTTCGCGTATTGGTAGGACTCGGTCGATTGTTAGTGAACTCCGAAGAAGATTTTCAGGAATATATAGTGGCAACGTTTTCGCCCCCCGTGCGCATTCGCTCATTTCTCACTCCCGCTCAAACTCCATTTGATGATGGTGTCCGAAGCCACGCCCCTAGGAACACTGAAAATGGAAGTTTTTATTTTTAAAGTATAGTCGTGGGAGGTAATACAATACGTCACTGTTGTGTCAGAGTGGGAATTCTACCACAAGTTAGGAATGTTCTATTGAGGAAAATTTTAGAATACTTTTTTTTGTAAACGATGTAAGTAAAAAAGAATACTTAAGGAACTGTCCGACTTTATTGATTATTCGACTGTTCTATTATTTAAAATTAAATTATAAACAAAATATAGCAATCAGATAATAGGATCCTTCTTTTTAATCCAGTTTGCATTTAAAATGTTGTGTGGAGATTTCTTAGTTTTAATTCAACTTACTTTTAATTAATATCAATTTAATCGATTCAACAGTTTGAAATAAAACTAGCTTTGTATGCGATTTGAGTATTCCATTTAAAATTAATTTACAAATAAATTATGCCATTCACATAATATTAGCCTTCTTTTATTAATTCAATTTGCATTTAGAATGTTTTGTGGAGACTCATCAGTTTTAATCCAATTTATTTTTAATTGGTTATCTTATTAATCGATTTAACAGTTAGTTTGAAATAAAAATTGGATCTGTATGCGATGAAGGCATCTTGTTTCTGAAATTCGATGTATTTCTTTCGAATAAGTTCCTTCTAATCAAGTATTTGAATCATTAAACTACCTAAAATATAAATTTTTATTTTGGTGAAAAACGTCATACTTAACTATTGCTTTCTCAACTTTGTGAGTCCAATTGATGAACCTTCCAATTAATTTGACAAAAAATATATTCAACGTTTTAGAAATAAAAAATTTTGCATAAAACATTTTTTTACGTTATTAGAGTAAGTCTAGTTGACCAATAAGTGCACATTGTTCATAAAAAGTTGCCATGAAGCTAATTTGTAATTCAACATTAAAGATTTTTTGTATATAGTCAAAGTCATTGTTGGTGATTTAGTCTACCTAATATTTGCATAATAAATTATAAATAAACTAATTGCTTCATAGGCTGTAGGATTGACCTTTCATAAAGTGACACAGTTAACAGTTTTCATGTAGTTTAACAATGAAATTCCTTGCTTATAATATAAATTTAATAGAATTTTTAAGTTAAACAATCGAGTCCAACAATTATTGAGATTTTGTGATTTATGACGGTAAAATTTCAATTGTATCTTTAATGTGTGCCTTGTAGCACATATATGGATAAAATCTTTAAACATACGAGGACAAAGCGTAAATTGCAATAAATACAATTTATTTTCTGATAAAAACAAATTACAAAAATGTCATTCGATAATATATTTGCTACTTCGAATTTTGAAATGTGATTCTATCGTTGACGTTTAGTATTATTGTTTCCCTTTCGTGCACCAAAATATTATTGAATGGTAGTATACTGTAAGTAAATCAGCCATATCAGTCATTTTAATATAGTTGGTTGGATTTTATTTATTATGGCTCAAGGGTCATACTTAGCATATTTGCTTCAAACAAAAGACAGACAATGCTAAGCAGTAGATATACACACAAGGAAAATTTTAGACACAGACGAGGGAAATACACCCAGGAAGGAAATCGAACCTGACAAAAATTGAACTTGAGTTGCTTGCAACTCGTAGGTTGTTAGCTCAACAGGCAAACCCACTGAGCCAAGAACACCCTTAGTCATTTTAAGAAGGCATTCAGGATTCCTTGGCATCCATTTAGCACAAGTTGGGAAATGCTGCCATATATGCTCTTGAAATCATATTATGTAGGTGATTGCTACAGCCGTCTTATGAATATTATAAAAACATTTCGTTCTTTAAACTTTGAAGTAAACAATACTAAAATACAATAAGAAAATACAAATAATTACATTTATGTTGCTTGGTGGTTCGAGTCACTATATTCTATTTATGAGTCATTGGATGAAAGACGGCAACAGAATCAAATTTCATTACATCATATTGAAACGAAAAAGCTCCAGATATCAAGAAATCCAATGTAAAAGAATCTTAAAACAAAATCTAACTTCGTTACCAATCTCTCTTTCACTAGGAATAACTTCACTTAGTTTTGAATAAAACTAAATTATGCAGTCTTTTTCGCAGACAGTTGCTAAATTTAGAGTACCGCAAATTTTAAATTCTAGACTTACGCATCTCTTTGATGTAAAGAAAAAAGTGAACTTTACATGAAGTTTTAAAGTCCTGTTAGAAAGAAAATAAAATGTACCAAAAATCGTGTTATGTCTGAATTTTCACATTTTAAAGGCAATTTTTATGTTCTTCCTTTCTCCTCATCTATGCATAAATTAAACTGAGTTTTTTAAAAGTTTAATATAATATCGGACGTTTTATAAAGTATTATAAAGTTACGTTGCTCCTGTAAAACTATTTTACTCCTTTTATTTCGAGACCAGCGATAGCCTGGCTGGAAGAGTAACGTATTAGGTCGAAACTAGGTCCAGCCAGAAACCGTCATGTACACGGGTGCAGGCTCACGTTAAAACTGTCGTCACCATGTGGAAGTTTAGAGAGTGGGGCGCCACAGCTTAGGGATTAACCCCGTTATCTGACAGTGGTTCAAAATTACGAGGTGTTGTCCTAGGATCTTTCCTTTCGGGAATGACCACGGACCGTCGTCAATAGCCCATTGTGTTGCGACGTTAATTATCTACCTACCTTTAATTTTGAATATAATTTATTAATATTTTTTTTGATATACTCTTCTATCTTTACACAAATGGTAACTTTCTTTTCAAAATTACACGATTGTTGAACTTTGCCAACTAAAAAATAATTTAAAATTAATACTTCTTTTTAAAATAGAAAATCGCCATGTTTAAAATTATAACTAACAATAAGATGTCCTTCCAAAGAGACATGTTCTAGAGAATAAGTAACATCAATAAGTTAGCGATTCAAGCAAAAATCAAACTAAAAAATGTATAAAATTTTATACAGTCAGATTAAACTAACTTCAAAAATTGATATAAGTACGTGGTTGCACTGATACTTATGTTTTATAAGTACTTTATTCTGATAGATATAAATTAACATACTATTCTAACATTTTATGCAAACTCAATTTCTTCACCCGATGAAAAAAATTCTAAGTATGCACTTTATAGTACTTTTTGCAGAGTTTAAAGAATATTTTTCAACCACAGATCAATCATTAAAATTAAGCTAATTTTTCAGCTTATAAAATCGTATAAAAGAAAGGTTTCAAATATTTTGAGTGAAATACAGAAATAGTTTGAAAAGATAAAAAAAAACTACTGAAATCCTGTATGAATAAGGTTTTTTCGAGTATGTAATAAAGGAAACAAAAATAATTACTTACATGGGTAAAGTATAATGGATGAACATTTATGAATCTCGTGTTTAAAAAATTACTGCAGACAACATATCACATTGCGGAATCACTGCCTGATACAATTCATGAAAAGTGCTGAAAAATCTAAGCAATGGATAACAGTTCAATAGTACAAAATGCAAAATCTTTATTTCTTTTAAAAGTACAGATGTTAGAGAACAAAAACACTTGCCAACATCAAATAAAGTCATAAAATAAACATGACAGGAAAGCTGAAAAAAGGCCCAATTCAGTTTTTTCAATGTACTTAAGTAATGAAAAATTACTAAATCTTTAAAAGGGTATTATTTTTATTTCGTCCTTTCTTAAAACGATTCCTTGATGGATGAGCCAGCCACTTTAAAGTATTGTATATGTATAACCTTTTAAATTTAAATTAAGTGTCAGCAACTATACGGTCTCTCGTGTGAAATGTCTGAAAAGTGATGACTAAGGAATCGAAGTATCGAAGTTAAACAAAGTACTGAAAGATATTATCTTATATCTATTATTTAATTAATTGTTTGAATTCTAGAAAATTACGTTAAAGCTATTTTCCCTAAGGACCACATTTCCACGAAAGAAAAGAATTCTTCATAACAAGGTTTTATGAAAATAATATTTTAATAATGTAAAGATTAACGAGGATTTTTTATACTATTGTTCTTTTTAACCCTCCAAGTGGTTTCCACAAGATAGCTCGTCCATCAAAATCCGACACATCTTTGCTAACGACGAGATATCTCGTCTTCAAATATTGCCGATTTTTTTATGATGACGACATCAAGATATGTTCAGATTTGTTCTAATGACGAGATATCTCGTTCATCAAGAATGGCTTTACTAATGGAAAGATACCAAATGGACACAACGACCAGGAGGGTTAAGTACGTATCTTTCTATACTATTGCTCTTTGTACGTATTTTTTTATACTTATGTTATTTATAAGTACTTTTTCTATACTATTGCTTTTTATAAGTACGTTTTTTCTACACTATTGCCTCTTTAAAGTAAGTTTCAGTATAGTTTAGACAGTTTTGTGGATTATAATATAGTGCTTATTACGAGTGTAAGATACTTTTATGTACTAGGAAAATACAATTTTATTCGTAAAGCATTATACGTACAAATTTCAGAGAACGGAAAGCACTACAACATTACTACATTAATAAGAATTTAAGAGTTCTTATAGAACACAATAATTTCTAATTTACAGAACACATAATTGTTTTATTCATATCCGATTTGTATAAGAAGGTTCTTATTTTCATGTAATGAAATCTAAGGTATTATTGAACCTTATAAGTTCAAAAGCTCTCAGATATCCCAAAAACTAAGTTCCATGTTTCATTTTATGGTATTCATAAAGCCTTTTGGGCTCATCATTGCAGAAAACATATAGTATATAAAATACAAATGCTTTATAAACAGATAAAAACATTCTAATTAAGAAACGTATTAGTTGAAAAGTCCTATTTTCAATATTAGATTTGAAGACAATATTTTTTACTTTTAAAATAAGCACAGAGGGAATTATGTATTCTGCCTTATTGTTTTTTCCTATTTTCAAGACCAAACAATAAATGCACAGCAGTAAAATCATAAAAAAATTCTTTTTACCTTTTAGCTTTTTTAAAATGTTATGCTGCAGTCCCAAAAAACATGACTTCATTGGGCAGATTTTCATATTGTCAATAAAATAAAAAATTGGAAGTATAAATAAAAAAATAGCATCATAGACGAAGACGAAATGTAACAAAGGTTTAAAAAGGGCCTTAAAGCATGCCCCTTTAGGATAAACTCTTTTTCTCACTTTTATCAAATTCTAAAAGGATCTGAATGTAAATTACTTATCTTTTAAAATTCAGATAAGTCGTTTCCAATGTTGATAATCTATTTGCACAAGACCATTTTTAAAAACATTTAAAAATTATGCATGTTAGTTTTTTTTATTTTCAATAGACATAAGTAATTTTTTATAAGATCATTAAAGCAGCTATAAAAGTAAGGCACAAATAATTATTTGAATTAATTCTAGAATTTATTTCCAGACAATTTATAAACATAGTTAAATTCATAGAATAAATATGGTTTATATCTAAACATTTATAATTTGAAATATCTATTAAATCTATAAGCCAAATCTCACCCCGGTTGCTACACCACTAACTCAAAAAATGAATTGGTTAACTCTATATTAAACGTGACCAGAATAATCAGTTTTTCTTTCGTAGAAAAAATACCAACATTTAAAGAGTCAGGAAAATAATTTGTTAACATCTTTTCGAGTTTTATAATTTCTATGTAGAAAAGGTAACCGATTACATTTTTCAGAAAGGTAGGTCGATTTGACAGGGTTTTTAAAAGAAAATTACTGTCTTCAACTAATTTTTAATAAATATATGTTGCTTACACATAACTTTAACTCGTAGTTTAGGCAACATTGACCTTGACCTTCTGTCACCACAATAAAGAATCTTTCATATTTCAAAAGTCCTACTTCGGATTTTTTCTAACATTAATATTCTTTCAATATCGGCAGAGTTCCATTCAATATTTGCTTTATTTTAACTTTCATGCAATTTCAAATAGAATCCTCTGTATGGGCGTTGTTATGTGTGATGAATAGGAATTACAATTTATTAAAAAAATTAATTTTTATTAAATTTATATTAATTTATGATTGTCTTCTATCTCGTGAGAGTTGCCACAACTTATAACTAAATATAGAACATAATTTAAAAATCTGAAATTAGTTTCGACTGAAAAATTTAGAAAGTAATATCATCGCACTTGGTTAACGAACACGAGTTTTCGTTTCGTTGAGCACGGATCACATCTTAAAGCATCCTTTTCAATTCAGAGATTTAGTTTGGAATGGAAACCCGTACATGTTAAGAATGATTGTATTTGTCTAGTAAGTGCAGCTTTCAATAAAACCAAGTAATTTTATTTGAAACATGGGAAAAATGTAATTTTTAATGAGTTTAATCCTTTTGTAAAGAAAACCGATGTCAAAATTTAAAACATGGTGAATAAATTTGATTAGTTACCACTCTTAGTTCAAAAGATTTTGTGTTGTATGTTTTACTTCTTTTACAAAAAGAAATCCAACGACCACGTGTGTTAAACCAAGGAGGAATTTTGAAGAAAGTTAATCAAAATGTACACATGCCATCCAAAAAATGAACGTCTTAAGCAATATTGGATACAAAATAATAATTTCTACTATGCTCTAGTGCAAAATTGAATGTTTTATTTTCTTTATATCATCTCTCTTAAATATTCGGAAATTACTTATATTTTGGAAAGAAAAAATAGGAAGTATAAGAATTTAAATACCATAAAATAATTTTGGGAAAAATAATTGCTTCTTCGGCAGTACAGGTAAAACAACCCAAGTAATCTCAATGCTCAATATACATTATAATTTCTCAAAAACTACCAAATTATGGTTGATTCAAGTGTAGTTGCTCAGATGTATTAGCATGAAACTTACCTAAATATCTAAATAAAGGAAATTTAAATAATGTATTCACTAAAATAAGCTATGTTATTTAAAATGTGTAACAATTTATTAAAATGCATTGAGCAAAATTCACGTGATATTACACAAGCAGACAAACACAAAAGCACATAAAACAGGGAATCGGACAGACAGACTAACACAATGAAGTTCAGTCACTAAATAAATGTGAGAATTCACAGTATGCAAAGATTCATGAAAATATTCCCAGCCGTTTTGACGTAATACGAGCACACACATATATACAGACAGACACCAAATTCGGAAACCTCTGATTTTGCATTAGAATGACCAAAAACGGATAAATAACTTGAAATGGGACGAAAATATTCAATTACAAGCACCATTTTTATTTGTATAGATGTTTGTTTAATCCTTCCATTTTCACACACACACACACATGTTATAATTCGAATTTAAATTATTAAGGTCTGCAACAAATAGCCTTATCTATTGAAATTTCATTCTTTCTGTTTACTTATAATCCTGGAATGGAAGACCAGACACATACAAACGGGTACAAAACTTGATACTTTTCCATTAAATACACAGCATTTAGTTACCTAAAAGCTCTTAAGTAATTTTAAAAAACAATTACTGATTCCTGAAAGAAAAAATAAAATCTTTACCATTTTGAAGGAATTAATTGTATACTTTGAACTAGACTATTAAAAAGAACAAATGCTCATCTTTAAATAATAGAAGTTAGTATAAAAATTCTATAAAAAATACGATCAATTTCAGCACTTGTTTCATGTTATCTAGTTTTTGGTACGTTTGGGGATTTATGTACTATCTTGGTGTTTGGAAAAATATTTTACGAGTATGTAACGTTTTATTTTAAAACGAATATACTGTTATATTGTACCTATAAATCTATCGTCTTTGAATTTTATCCTGTAACTAGGTTGCTTATTATTGAATTTAGTATCTTTTATCTTTTTCTACTTATATCATTTCTAGAAAGCTGAACTAACTCAATAATGTTGAAAAACTTAAAGCGTTATTCAGACTGTCTTCGAAAAAAATGAACTCCTTCCATTAGGTCTCTTGGGACCATAGATCTCTTAAGCTATTCAAATAGACTACAGGATTTGAGGATTTCTTTGAGTAAAACATGTAAGATTGAAAGGTAAAATGAGAGTACCAATTTACGTCTCCACGTACAAAAAGAGAAAGTCTGGTGTTAAAAATTGAGCAAAAAGAAACAGAAGTGCTGAAAGATGTTCTCTTTTTTGGTACCTGGCACTTTCTTTGGGAAGTAGCATATCAGCAACCCCCAAGGACTCAAGATGATAAGTTAAACAGCAAAAGGAAGAATTGAAGAAACACTTTTTGACGAAAGTATTCTTTAAGATAAATTAAGTCTAATTGGAAATGTTCGCTTTAATTTGAATGTAGTTAAAGTTTGTTTTTATGACACTATGTTAACTTAAAATGTAGATTAAACTGCCCCTCTAAAGTTACAAAAAATATATGTCTTTTGTTATCTAACCAGCGTTTTTTAGTTTTTATGTGAGTATTTTCTCAATCTATGAAGCTTTTGCCAATGAATTTGCATGATACATATCGGTAAAAGTATGTAATTTATTGACATTCTGTTAAAAATGTCCATAAATGTTGGGCGTTTAATCTAGTTGGTGATGGCCAATCAACTATCTAAATTCAAAATTCATTCATTAAAGGTAACACCGATATGTATCATGAGAGAGCATTTGGACAGTAGAAATTAAATTTTTGCAGAATACTTGGTTTGTTTGTTTACAGTGGAAATCCCTCTAATATGAAAAATATAGAAATTAATTTTAAAACGACGTATTTTGAATACCATACGAGAACCCATCTAACTAAATATAAACAGAACAAAAACTACAGATAATTTATTATAATGATGTGACTAGAATAAATATTCAGCACAAATTCTATCAACGTTAATCAAAATAAAAGTGTAATTTAAAGAATCAAAGAAAGAAAAAAATTACCAATTGAAAGTTTTCAATTGAATATTTGAAATTATACACACACATATTTTTAGAATTCAAAAATTGCTTTATAACGGTTAGCTCTGAAAATTTTACAAATAAGCATTGCCTTCTACAAACTTTATAACTTGAATTTGTATCACAGATTTATCATGCATAACTGAATGTATTAAAAGGGATTAAAGCAGAAATGATAGTAAATTAGTGGTACAACTTAAAATTATTATTCATGACAGCTAAGTTGCCAATAAAATGACCTCTTGATATTTTCAGTTCAAACTGCAAACGGTAACTCCCTTGATCCTCACATTTGTGATCCTAAAATGAATCGTTGAGGTTTGATAACACTTCGTTACCCAAAATTTTAAAATTCAATTCTCATATGGGATTTTAGCGTTCGTCTAAATGTTTTGTTAGAAACCGCTCAATTATATTTTATAAAGGTTCAATTAACTATTTTGAGCCTTAATCTCTTGACTTTCACTGAGTTTAATTATATTTTGAATTATTACCATATCAAAGATGCCAATTCGAAATGTTATGAATTTCTCAGAAAGTTAAAGTGGATGGGATTGTGTACATATAATCACAATTCAAATGCATAATTCAGATGGAATTAGAGAGCTCTTTCATTTTACGAGATCCGAAGCATTTAGTCTTGCCAATTGTGAAATGCATTACAATGTTTAATTTATTATGCTTGGCTTGGGAATACCTCTAAAGATACATACGAAGGTCTTACCTTTAGCTTTTAGAATTTTATAAAGAATGAAACTTAAGAGTGACCGAAACAGTAAGTTTACTAAAGTTGAAACAGCAAGTACAATTTTGTACCTATTAAAACAGTGTTTTATTTGAGAACTTTTAGGTACCTTAAAAACCGTTTAAATGATTTTTGTGTAGAGTGTGTCAAAGAAGATAGTAAGTAACACAATTTATAAAAATAAAAGAACAATAAGGAAAAGAAACCAGATACTCTGAACCATCATTTGAATAAAAACTTTAAATGATGTTTCACTTTAATACATTTTCTAGCAGTTTTAAAGGAAACAGTGGTTGCATGAGAAGGATAATGATTCTGGATTCATCATTATGATTTTTGAATTTTTTAAAACTTGAGAAAATTGTTCTTCTGAAAAACTTGAAAAGTGTGACATATATTATCCCTTCATTCAACTGAAGATTTTGTAGTCGCGCTCTGTCTCTACAAAGTTCTATATTATACCATCTTCATCTGACTGTGGATCAAAATACGAGGTATTGCCACCAAAAGCCCTTTGTGTTTGGTTTTCTTCAGTTCTATCAACATTTACACCTTTTTTATATAATCCATGCCAACCGACCTACGAACAAGGGGCTTAAAGTCGGTCAAGTGGTGACAAGGATGTATTGATCAAAAAAACAATAAAGAGTAATACAAGATGCATGCATCTTGCAGCACCAGAAACAAAAATACAAAAGACAAAACCATCTAAATGCAGAAGCGGGCTCTTGCAGTAAACTAAGGGAAATGACCTATTTCAGCGTGCAAACCCAAACCCTTATCCCACCCGATGGTTAACTCGACGATGTATCTCGTCATTAGCAAAACTCATGGACTCATCATCACTTGATGGACGAGATGTATCGTCATTAGAAGAAAACTGACCAGATCTTGATCTCGTCATTAACAAAAAATTAGCAATATCTCGATGACGAGATATCTTGTCATTAGCAAAATTGGTCATATCTTGATGAACAAGAAATCTCGTCGAAACTACTTGGAGAGTGAAAGAAGAAATTTAAAAAATTTCTTCTTCCACCTTTCAAATGTACCAAAGACGTTTTTTACACTAAATGGAAACACAATTTGTTGAGTTGTCTGAACCATAAGCAGTGATAGCCTGTACAGGATCGATTCATTTCTCTACAGTAAGTTTCAGGTTAGAAGTTTAGAAAATAAAGAACAGCAGAAACGAAATAGACAATCAGAAGGAACTATACGAGGATGTATTATATTATTATACCTTGCTTTTGAATGTGGTAAATCATTTGAAATGTTTTATGCTTTCAGACACCTGGCTCTAACCTCAAAACGAAAAAGCTACCAAAACATTGTTTCCCATTTCAATAAATCTAATTTTCTGTAAACAGAAAGTCACTCCCTATAATAATTTTTATCTATTTTTCTGTGTCTTCTGTATTTATTACTTCATCTATTGGGTGAATGAAGTTGAAGAGATAATTTGAGTTAAAAGTTCCCGTTCCAAGTAATTAATTAATTGTTCTTGAACTCATGTAAATACACATGGGTCAATAGAGTGTTGATAGAGTGACAATAGAGTGACAATAGAGTGCTTGGCAGTTCCATTATACTAAGAGAGATTCTGTCAGTCGGTTAAGTTATTAAGCAGTTCAGAAATAGTGCCAGAGAGCAGAACTCAGACCGACTCTACTGGTTGATACGGTTGGGTGGTTGGATTTGGATTTTATCTCGTAAGGATCATATTTACCCAAACTGCGCCAAACACAAGACAGATCAACGTCAAGTAAGAAATACTGTGAAAGATGAAAAAGAGGGATTGGGAAATAGAGTAGTGGAATGAAAACAGTAAAAGATCGCTTGGGTATCCCGAAAGCGCGATCCGCGTGTTTATTAAAGATATATCCCATGGGAAAAGAAATTATCACTAGAGTTCCTAGGGTCTGTGAAACCCCACACACCCAAAGGAGATGTGCCCCTGAGGGCCTGAATGACATGTAATTCTGTAGCAAATTAACCTAGTATAAGCGAATCTGTAATCTGATCTATGTTACTTAAATTTCCATAGACAATAATACATACCTTTGAATAACTATTGAATATCTGTATACGCTTGAATAGTGTAAGCATTTTAATGAGAGTCGAAAAGAATGTTTGAAATTGAAAGAATGTTGAACAGAGACAAAGCACTCTTCATACAATTCGAGTTTTATATTGAATCTATTGATGCATGATTTTCTTTAATCATGCATCAATAGATACATAGCAATAGGAGAAATAAATGGAAACAATCACTCATAGACCGCTGCATGTGTTAAAACATATAACTGTTGCTAATGACATTGATCCTTGAATTACAATTAAGCACTACGAAATCGTATATCAAATCATCGTGTGTATGTGAAGGGAATTAGTTCTGTTAGCATTATATCTCACTGCATAAAACTAGACACTACGATGCTAATATACTATCTGGTAGGGTATATTATATACGATATATGGTTGATTGTTTGTCTTGACAAGGCTTATATCTGGACAAGATGCTCCAAGTAATGTCTTTCAAATAAATGAAAATACACTCACAAGGAAAGTTTTGCTGACACAGAAGGGAACGATACATCCAGGATAGTTACAGGAATCGAACCTGTGCTGCCTACAGCTCTCAGATTGCTAGAGCAGTGGATAAACGTATGTTTATACGATAGACATAAGTTTGAATCATTTTAAGTTTGATTTATGATTATTTCAAAATTCAGTTATCGTATCAATACAACTAAAGATATATCTAATACTCAATTGATAGTTTTATCCTCTTTCATTGAATACATGACTGAACTTTTGTTATTTTTAGTAACTGCTTTTCTAAAAAGAGATTCAGAAATTTCACGCCCCGAGACTTATGTAGGTTTTAGTGTAAAAAGTTTAGTTTTGAATTTTCATGCGTTTATTAAGCAGTGTATTAAAAGTTAAGTAGTAATAAATTTTTCTTGTGTTACTCCAGTGTGACAAATTCAACAACCTACCTACCAAGAAATTTTTTAATTTGTCTTCTAATGACTACAGCTTGTATACACACACCTTCATTACATCACAAAACGAGCAACCACTTTTCAGAATGAAGCTAGGTGTAACAAAACAAAACGCATTAATTAAAAATTAAATTAAAAGAATTAAAAAATTTTTAGTTCCATTATAAAACTCATTACCTTCCTTTTATAATGGAACTAAAAATTCTTGTTTTTTTAATTCCCTACAGTTTAACTGCCACAAACAACACCGATAAAATTTGGATTAAATATTTCAGATTTTAAAACTACCCAGCGTAAATTACTCAGAAACATTGCATTCTTTCATTGAGTGTGGAAAATAACACATATTTGAAAATGTGTATGGAAAAGCATTCTGTATTATCTCCACTCCAAATGTATTCCTCTACTTACACATTAGAAAAAGGTGACGCATGGTAATATCTCAGGCATTGTAAAATAAACTGTACAATTGCGTAATAGAACAGCTGTGATGAGATAAATTTTTATCACTAACTGTTAAATTTAGCCCCAAGGAAATAATTTCACACAAGTTTCAGTAATATGCATTTCATTACATAAGAACATTCCATGGTGGTATTACCCCAAAACAGTGGGGTAATTCCGCCACCTCTAATACTTTAATAATTCCGACTAATACTTTAATAATTCCGACTAATACTTTAATACTTCCGACTAATACTTTAATATTTCTGACTAATACTTTAATATTTCCTATCAATATTTCTGTACCTTGGAAGAAAAAGGTCCATTGTCCAAATTTGCTGTTTTTGAGTTATGTCCACAAATCCCTTCAAGATAATGAAAATTATGATAGAAAAAGAGCCAATGTCCTACTGTTAATACATTAAAAAAGAATCAAAACATTGTAAAGTATTTTTTATCCTGTATTAAAATATTTAAAAATAAAAATTACCAGCAAATTTGGACATTGGCCTTTTTTTTCCAGAAATATTGATCGGAAATATTAAAGTAAATCAGGTAAACTTTACAAAATGGACATTGAGGTCTACAGGTCAGATTTGATCTATCCACCAACTTTTTTTAAAGTATTTCTTAACATAATAGTAATAAAATCAAAGATATCGCCATTTTTAGTGTTATATGGTTGATTTAATACTGTATAAACATGTTTCATCATCAAAAATCGCATTATAGCTCTTTTGCTCATGATGACGCCATTACCCTGCTCCCTTATAAGTAATCGCCCATCAGAATCAAGCCATTTTTAACTGCAGTGGAGACCATGAAGCTCCCTTTGGTGTTCTTAGTTGAAATTCAAATTTCATTTAAGCCAGAATAAGTTGGGTAGAATTTTTCTCACATTGACTCTTCTATGCATACTAAATATAATCACTTAAAACTTCCTATTTGGAATTCAACTGACGTTTCCATGAACCCAGCTGAGGATATTGCATTAAAACTTTTTAATGCAAGGGCTGGAACTTTTTGTTTCTGCCAGACTCTATCTCTCTCTTTTAAATACTGGTATTACCTTGGACTTTGCTTTTTATATTTTTATGTATGTTTTTTCACTTTGATGTAAATTAAATCCAATTTTTTCATTTGCTTAATGCACCTCAATTAATACATAAAGGAGCCCTCAAAAGCACACTAAGTAATTTTAATTTAATCTTGAGCCGTTAGCAGAATGTTAATGCAGTTTTGTGCCTTTTTGTATTTATTCCTCGGTGGAATGTTTCTAGTAAAAACTGCTATCATTTTATAATCTTTCTCCCAAAATTTACAGATTTATACCTTTTAATAAAATAAAAACTTACTCAATAAATAAAATGCATTAGCATGTTCAGAACGTGCTCGAAAATTGGATTTACTGGTTTTTAACTAATTTGTTGCTGTGTGGATTGTAACGATTTCTATGTTGTCTATAATTGGGTACACAAAAATTCACCATTTTACCCCAGAGCTAACTACCCCTTCTCAACAAACACAAAACGTTTTATCATCAAATTATTTAATAAATATGGAACGAAACAAATTTTATATATTACTAGCAGAATTACCCATTACTTGGGTTGAATTAGTTAAACGTAGATTGAAAATGTGACCAGAATAATGACTTTTCTCTTCCGCAGAAAAATATAAACATTATTTAGTGCCAGAAAAATAATTTTAAACTGCTTTTAGACATTTGTTATTAGAATTTAAATTCCGAAAAATAACTTTTGTGAAATAATTGCTTTTTCAGCTCTACTGGTAAAACAATCTGAGTAATCGCAGTGTTCAATATATGCATCACAGTTCCTCTCAAACTACTAAATTAGGGTTGATTTAAGTTTAATTATTCAGCTGTTTTAGCGATAAGCTTGCCTGAATATGTAAGCAAAGTAAATTCAAATAATTTATTCATTAAGTTCAAAAGGGGTTCTATAAATATACTTCTTTTTAATATTTTCAATAAACCTTATGTGATACTTGCATAAGCACACAGACACAAAAACGTGCTAAAACCTAGAAGAAAGACAGACTAACGCAATAAAGTTCAATCACTAAATGAACTTGAGTACTCTCAGTATACAAAGTTTTATGAAAATGTACCCAGCCGTTTGAACGTAGTGCGGGCACACAAAGAAGGCGGAATCCACTGATTTGTATTAAAATGACCCAAAACGGATAAGCAACTAGAAAAGGGGCAAAAATATTCAATGTACAAACACTCCATTTTTATTTATATACATTAAAGCCCCAAAAGGGCATTAAGAGCTTTTCCAAACGATATATCTAAGTAATTTGTTATTGCACTTTATCTACTTTATCTACTATCTTGTTATCGACTTTAGCCTCAAATGCATTGCAGAATATGTGGTCTAAGCTATTGAAATTTCAAATAATATTTTTATAATTTAATACGCATGGGTTTCTACAAATTTAGGAACCATTCGGAACGATTTTTTAAACTAAAATTCAACGAAACTTCAATATGAAGACAGAATCAGGCCCATTAGAGCAGAATTAATTTAAGTTTGAAATGCAAATGATTGACTTCGGTATGGATTACGCAAATACATATCAGAAAAATCTTTTGTATAACAGCAAGTGTTCAATTTGTACATAGTAATTGACGTAAACATTTTGTTACGTGTTAGAAAGATGAACGCTACGTCCTGAATTTCGCTACTGTGCTATTGACTCGAAGTAGGTCAAATTTGCTAAAATTAGCAAAGTAAAACGATTGAACGGAAATTCATGATATAAGCAATTTGTACATATTGTTGAAAAATGTGAAACTGCAGAATCACATTTACTCAGGTACATTTCAAACCATGCCAATATTTGAGATATGTGACAGTGGTTTCCAAACTTCATTTAGGTGCTCAGGTGTCGACCTCGTCGTCTGATCATGGTTCAAAATAATTAGATATTGTTCTCGAATCTTTCTCTAGCCATGGTTCAAAATTACCGAGGCGTTCTCATTGGATCTTTTTCTTCGGAATTGATCCCGGGCAGTCGCCAATTGCCCGTTGTACTGCTCCAGTGCGACGTTAATTCAGATACTTCCCTTTTTCACTTAAAAATATTCACGCCCTAATTTTCGAAACTACAATTTCTTAAATGATCATGAGTTATTTCCTAAAACACATAAGAAAATATTTTGCAGTCGTGTAAACTAATCTACTGACTCATTGGAGAAGTAATTTCAACATAAATTATGCATTGTATCTCCGAAAATGTAAATTTTTATGAGTATTATGAAATGAGTATATTTTTATGAGTATTTTTATGAGCTGATTTTCTGGAATTATTATATCTGACTTGGAATTTCCATAATTTAGGATGAATATTAAAATATTTTTTCCATGATTAAAATAATTCATTATTAGCTTATAACCTTCTAGCAGAATTACCCGGATTTGCTTGGATTGAATTAATTAAACGTACATTGGAAGTGGTAATCACTTTTCTCTATCATAAAAAAGTGCAAATATCATTAAAGTGAGCGGAAAATAATTTTTTAAACTCTAGTTTGAAATTTTTATAGCTAAATTTTTGCAACTTAGTTTCGACGAAATACATATGCTTGCTTTATCCATCAATATAATCCATTTTACATACGTCGCACTACGGTGAAAATAAAATTGCAAAATGTGACACTAAGGCGATAACTATAGAAATCAATTTTGAGTTTTGGAGTGATTATAAATATCCCTTAAGTATATCTATATAAATAAGAATGGAGTGTTTGTTTGTACATTGAATATTTTCGTCCCATATCAAGTTATTTATCCGTTTTGGGTCATTCTTATAAAAATAAGTTATTTCCACTTTTGGTGTCTATGTGTGTGCCCGCATTGAGTCCAAACGGCTGAATATATTTTTACGAAACTTAGTTTGTGAGTATTCATATTCAGTCAGTAACTGAGCTAGTTAGAATATCTTATAACCGTGATATTATTCCAAGATCAACAAAGTTATTTTTTAAATCGCTTTACTACAACTCACATCCAGTTTTAAATCGATTCTTTGTGGCACTTTTTTTGTCAATTCAGAGATCCAGTATCTAAATGGAAACCCCGTATCTATTTAGAATATGTTGTTTCTTGACTATTGAATACAGCTTTCAATACAACAATATAATTTGATCCTTGAACAAAAAATGAATTTAATTGGCTTGTAATGGAAACCTATATGAAAATTTTAAAAAGTCTAAAATTCAACCCGTCTTATTTTAACGTCACCGGTCTTTATTTAAAATTAATTTATTTTATCATTACATAAATAAAGTAAGTATATTTAAAGTAAGACGTCAGCATCTTATTTTAAAGAAACGAACTAATCATAATTTAAAAATTGATATTTTCTTTACGATTTTAATAGTTCGTGTATGTTTGTACTTTCATGAATCGGAAATTTAAATAACTTCACTATATTATTCACGTTATAGATTGACTTGATTAAAATGTAATTACTTTCTTCTGAGAACATTAAAATTCATTGTAAGTAGATGAAATTATTACATATTAGTATTGTTAATAATGCATAGTTTTCTTAATAATTTGTTCTAAAATTTATTCCATTTTGGTTTGTTTATAAATATTAAAGACCCATGTAGGTTGATACAGAAGTGTAAATACATTGTATGAAAAACAACGTATATCTTATAACTTATTACAGTTTCCTTAGTCTATAGCCTGAAATGTTTGGAAGAATGTTATTAACATTAATACTACCTTTACTAAGGCCTTAAATCACTACGTACGAACGTGTTTACTTATGCAACATTTAAGGCATCTACTTCCACCTTATTATCGCTATATCCCAATCAAGCATTCACTCTGGAGACGTAAAGTAACAATGATTCAGAAATTGCTACATTTCTGATTTCTGGATACCTACCATTTTCTATGGAAAAGATTTTCTTACCAGCTTTCAGTATATATTGGGATCATTTATGTTGTATACGAACCCATAATAACTTTTCGATGGAGTCTCATGAGCTTTAAAGAGAAATAGGGGTTCATTATCGATTTTTATAAATGCGAAATCCCTTCAGTTTCGTATTATATTAGTTTCCCCATTCTTAGAAGAGAGGATCCATGAATGTGGAAACAAAATGCAAGTAAGGGGAATACTATTTTATAGAAAAAGTAATGCTTTAGCAAATTTTAGCAATGTAAAACGATAAGATTTCTCTGAAAAATTAAATTTTTATGGGAATAATATTAAATGAGTTATAACCATTTATTTGGTGAAATTATTTTAAAAATGTATCTTTGGTTCTTGCAAACTGAAATGGAGAAGTACAATAACGATTGCATTATATATGCAGTAATCTAAACACCACTACTAAATATGTAACTGTATATGACACTTGCTAAAGTGGAATCATGATTTCACTAAAATCTGAAGAAATATGTGTGGAGACTGATAAAATTGCGTAGAATTTCTTTCCTGATGTTAAATATATGATCTGTGTATTATTACACAAAGCGGTAGTTGAATTTTTATATTAAAATATGTTTAATTATTTACTTTTGATCATAGATATCATTTAATTTTGATCATAGATATAATTTAATTTTGATCATAGATATCATTTAATTTTGATCATAGATATCATTTAATTTTGATCATAGAAAAAATATTAAAATATACTTCATATTAACTAAATCTTATTGTTAAATCATTATTTGGGATTTAATTGTATATCTGATGAACAGGTAATATTTTGTGAAAATATAAAATATTTAGCTTACGCGCCTTGACATTTAAACAACCAATAGAACAAATACTTTAATTTTGTGATGTCAAGTAAGAACAATTCATTTCAACTTTTCCAACTATTTTCTCTATAATCCTCTTAAAAGAATTATATTAGTATATCTACTATTTATTGCAACAAGTTACATCCCTATACACATAAATCTACCCTCCGTGGAATTAGTATGATGTTTCAGTGAGTATGTTAATATCTTTTTAACTCACAATTTACTTTCTAAAATGTAACAGAAAATAATCTAGATGAAATATTTTTTTTAGTAAAATTAAGAATCGTCATAGTATAAGTTATAGGATTCTGAGAGACTATATAATTCAATAGCGAGTCAAAGGTTGTTTAGCCAGTTAAAGATTAGAACAATATTCCACAAAAATTATAAATTCTATATAAGTATTAGTCTTATATTTAAAACTGTATATATTGCTACTTATATTGCGTCACTAAATCAGACAAGTCGCATTCATTTCAGTGATTATATAAATTTAGAAGAAACAAATCCGTTTTTAAATTACTTTTAAACTTCTTATTATTGGATTTAATTTCTAAATTAATCACGAATAAGTAAGCTGAAATATAACATAGTCGTGATACAAATCTATATGAAAGATATTTTCTATATATGCAAATAATCCAGATGGAATTTTTTGCAGAGGAATTCCAAAGATTTTACTTCCGCTACACAAATAATCTCACATGATATTTATCATTGTTCCCTTAAAGTATTGTTTATCGCCGTATTGGCGACGTTCGGCGTTTAATCTAAATGGTGTTGGAAAATCGTTTATCATATATCAAACCGGAATTCATTCTTTGAGAGCTTTATTGATGACGTGTTTTTGAGAACTAGGCCAAGTGGCATCACATTTAGAAACCCGTTCCCATGCACAAACACTACCGCCACCTACATTTAACATAGCTGAAAGTGTCTCTCATAGACGGATTGATTAATGATCAGAACAATGAATATTATTAAAGTGCTAACAATGCAGCTTTAAATCTTTCCTTTTTGATAAACTTTATTTTCAAAGACTGACAACAGGATATTTGCTTTCGAATACCATTTCATCCTTCTAGCGAATCAGCAGAAAATAGCTTCCACCTCTACTCACGTGAAAGCAGTGAAACAGAAACGGTCATTGAAAACCACTCGTTTTGTTATTTTACGTGTCAAACAAACGAGAAACTAAAAGCAGATAATCGTTAAATGAACTCTTGGAAACATTTCCTTTGCTGAAACGCTCGATTAATCGACATAACTTTTAAAGCTGCAGGCGTTGGATGGGATTTTACGGTTTTGTGAGTTTTTCGTCGTTATTTTATGCAGTAAGGAATAGCGTAGCGTCTATTCATCTCAGGTGTCATCTACAGGCTGGTGCAATCAGCAGAAAGTGCTTTTCAAAGTATCTACGCGGCTCCCGTTTAGATTACACTGCCTTTGTTTTGTAGGTACAATCAACGGTATTGTAAACATTCAGATCTGCTGTTGCTACGTAGCTGTGATTTATTGAAAAAGTAAAATGAAATATTATAGCCAAAATTAAACGCAGTATTTTTACAGAAGAATCTTAATTACCCGAGGTAATGTGGACCAAAGTCACCTTGGATAATACTGACATAGTAACACTAAACAGACTATACTAAATACAGAAAAAAAATTACTGTACTACATTTAACTACTATTGCTACTGAAAGATTCACAAAGCAAGGATTAGAAATAAACCACACTCGTATTTATGTCACAGCATGTATTTATTGTAGTAATTTTACAAAAATCTGGAAGTGAGTTAGATGCCGTTTTAAACTCTTGAAAAAGTCCTTAGCGATCTTGAGTTATGCAGCACTTTCTCATTTCTTTGGACAAAATGAGCACACTCGTGCCCGAAGCTTTATTGAAAGCTTAAAAATCTTGGTACCAAATTCGGTAACACGGACGCTAGGTTAATCGGAGCTGAAAATCAAAGTTCTATTGTATATAATTTTTTTCTGAATCCAAATAAATTATGCTTGAACACATTTTTTAATTGATGTGTGCAATTCAGCTAAAGCATAAGATAGGCAATGAAATTTTTGTTCAATTTCTTTTTGACTATTGTTATCAAAATGTTTCCAAATCTTGTGAAGTATATTCAATAAAAAAAGTGATAAAAAAAGACAATTTTAACGTTCAACAAATATTCGCCTATAGTCAATTTGGTTTTACTATACGCTATTCATTATGAGGAATGAAATAAACAAGTGGAAACCTCAAGTTTAAATAAACGTTTTACACTTGATTTTTCAGCTAATATTGTTATGAATAATACCAATGATCAAGCTATAACCTAGACACTTATACTAAGTTCAAAAGACCATGCATTACGAGTCCACAGCGACCAACTCCTGTTCATCCAGAAACACCGAAACAATTTAAAACCTGGAAAAGAGATGTTAGGGGGTTGTGAAGCATGGGCAATTAGAAACTTCTTAACATCTCTCACAAAAGTTATATATCTTGTGTTCCCGCTTCCAAGTCTTGCCACGTGCAATCTTGAATCTTTAAAATGAAATGATGGACAAGGGCGCATTGCAGAATACCAAGAATATGGGAGAGGATACAACCATGTATTGTGGTTTATCGGTTTATGCAAGGAGTAAATTTTCGCTGCTGTAACGTCACTATTTCCCGGGCTGATCTGCTCGCAACCCTATTTTCCCAGAAAATCTTCCATCTCAGTATAGTTAATTAAACCTTGTGAAGTATAGTTAATTAATACATAAAAATGACTAATAGAATATTTCGAAGGGTGACTTATGATCATTTCTGTTGTATTTTACACTCAGCATTATGAGGACCAAAATAAACACTAGTGGAAACCTGCAATTTAAATAAACTTCCTTCACTCAGCTTTCCCACAAATAATTTTTCCAAGAAATCCTTTACCGGCCCATGTGTAAGAATAGAAAGTAGGATATTCAAATTATAGACATCTCAATACTTTAATTACCGACGGAACTTCTAAAAATCTGCTTCTAGATTAAATTTTTTCCTTCAGGGCAGGCACTTACTGGTCGTGAATGTAGTACTACCCTAACGTACTACCCTCAAAATTGAATGAAAAAAATTCAAATGTGTTAGGGGATTATGTAAAATAATCTCAAGATATTTCGTGTACTGCAGACAGGAGCATGATCATGGCAACCTTTTTTAACAGGGTAAGAGCCATGTAATAAATATTCAGTACAGTATATTGTAGGACTTTCAATGAAAATTTTATTTAATAAGTTTCGTGAGAGAAGAAGCGTTTAGAAGGAAACAATAGTTTGCTAAGTTTGTTTTGTAAGATTTCAGAAAAGCTAGCTTTCGTTTTTAAAAAGGCTTATTTTTATGTATTTATATTTATTATAATATTTGTTAATTTGAAATATGATTTGTTTACATAAAATTACAAGTTAATATTAGTTCAATTATTTAATTCATAATGCATGGAATAGTACATTTAAAATAAACAAATCGGGTTCCATTTAGATCAATGTTTCCCAAAGTGGCCGCTACAACCCTCCTACGGGCGCTGAAGGATTTTGGGGGCAATCAGGGTAAACAGAGGGTGTTGAAGGGTAAGAGTGGACAATAAGATGCTAAAAAACTTATCAAATAAAATGTTTCAAGCAAACACTAATCTACTTTAAATACAAACGTACTCAGTACATAATGTATTGTCACAAAAATTATATATTGTAAAATGCAAGTTAAAACTCATCGACCTAACAACGAGAAGACAGATCGTAACAAGCAAGTGTTTCCATGTATCTGCGCGCACGTCCTACTTAAATTTCATTTCCGTCATCCTGTTTAGTTGAACGCGCATTTGGTATTGTAACAAGTCTTAACTAAAAAGAGGAAACGACTGTAAATAGTTGACAATGGAGGTTGCTGACGAAAGTAAAACCTAATGTAGACAAATTGGTAGCACAACACCGGGCGCATTCTTTTTACAAGTGGTTATGTTTAATTCTATTGATTTTATTTTGATATTAATTACTATAAATGGGTGATCAATCGAATGTGTTAATGTGCCAATTCTTTTATATTTTAATAATTTTTTTTTATAATTTCAGTTCCAAGTAGTTTTATTTTCAAACTAGTTTTTTTGAAATTCTTAAATTGCCAGTGGTTACATAAATGTTTTAGTGAAATTAAAAAATTATAGGCACATATTATAACACTTGCAATTTGTTATTAATTGGTATAGCTTTCCAGAGGGGGTGCCATATAAAATAGTCTTTGAAAAGAGGAATTTGAGCCAAAAAGATTATTCAGATTTAAATTGAGCAATCATTTAAAGGTTTTCGAATTTTGAATTGATAGTTTTTGTACGAGATTTATTTATGAATATTCAATATAAGATTTATGCAATAACTAGAGCAATGTTCCTCAGCATAAAAAGAGGGATCAAATATTTAGTTTACACTTTAAAATCAATAAAAAGTGGTAAAGATACTAGAAAAATTACTATTTCTAAATCTTAACTCCATGAAATTACTGCAAAACAAATGCAATGACATCCTGCTTTAAAAACGTAAAAAAATAACTGTTAGTCAAAAATAAAGACGCAATGCAATTTAAATTCCAATGACACAAATTCAACAAAAGTACATCGAACTTGTCAAAAACTTTTTCGAACCAACTCCAAAATACTAATCTAACATTGAGAAGTTTCTGAAAGTCATTTATCCCGAATTAGTCATTGAAAGAGAAAAATAAATTTTTCAGGATTTGAGTCGCTATACGAATTTAGTAATCCTTTAGTAAGTAAAACTAAAACGCGATTGATACTTATTCAAAGGTTGATCTCATTTTAACATCAAACCTTGCCATTAATTCTTTTTTTTTTTAAGAGAAAGCCGAAATAGATCCGTGGGCTACTTTTATTGATGTAATTAGAAGGACGAAGTCAAACTCATTAAATTCAATTCCTTAATTTCCCTCGAAAGTGCCAGCAAAACTATCAGTTAGGGAATTGCTAAAAATAGTTCTTCTGAAATCAGATGCCATGAGTGATGTAACTTTCGACATTTGAATGAACCAAACTTTTGAGTTAAACTTTTTCTCTTTGAGAGATCGATTCGTAAGAATTCGTATTCAAGTCAATAATGATTGTTTGCTTTAAATACTGAAATAGATGTGTCTAGTAATAGATAAATCAAAATTCCTGGTGTTTTATTGTTAATCTATTTTATTGTGTAAAATATCTGTTATGAATTTTAGGTTATCAAATTTCATATTGTATTTCTAGCAGAATTTTACCAGGCGTTACTCAGATTGAAATGACGAACTTGCGGCGAATAGTTTAGTACTGAGTTGTCCTGTCAATATTTTGTCTTTAGACACTCTTACATCAGGGATACGATATTTCAAAATTTCATCATCATTAACGAATCAATGAGAAACTAATTTGATACGATATTAATGATTTATTTATTTCGAATCAAATATACTTCTCGAAATTCCATTCACTGGCACATGTAATAGCAAAGAGATTGTTTTAAAATTAAATGTTTTCTGTATGAAACTTTTTCTGTAAAGCTAAACGTTGATGTTACTGTTTTGTGGTAGAACGTGCTTCTTGTTCGGTATTGCTTATTGTGTAACCGGAAGTAAAATCCTCATCTTCCGCTGATTTGTTTCTTTGCACTGAAAATCCCTCTTAGATAAAGCAAAAGTAATATATTCTAATTTCTCCAGAAACTAATACTACTTATCTTCCGAAACCATCGAAGTTTAATTAAAATTTTTCTTCATACATGCAGTTTAAAATCGAATCCTTATGGCATTTGTTTTCAATTTGGAAATTCGGTTCCTCAAATTTAAATCCCGTGTCTATTCACAATTATATAGGTAGTTACTTGAGTGTTGAGTACATCTTTCAATAAAACCCAATTTGAAACATGAAAAACAAAAGTAAGTTTTAATGATTCTAGTTGTCTTGTAAAGGAAACTTATGTGAAAATTAAAAAAACACTCTGAATAATTACAAGGTACTATTAGTTAACAGTCTTATAGAAAAGGTTTTAAAAAGGAAATATTATTTATTTTTATGAAACGGAATTCTACAACCATATATGTTAAACAAAGGACTGGTGGAAAATCGGTCGAAATACACACACACTATCAGGAAATTAATTTGAATCCTTAGCAAAATTGGGTAAAAAAATATAAATAATTCGTTAAAACTATTATTTTGTGCCCAATAACTCTTAAATAATTTATTTAGAACATATAAATGATGAAATACATATGCAGTATTAGCAGTTTAAAAAATATAAAGGAAATTTCAACCATTCAAAAAATATAGAACTTTAAGAACCGAAAGATGTGAGCAAACATCAGATTTCAATTTCACATCTGCACAGGAGTAGAATAATTCCAAAAATGCTCAGATTAAAATACCGATAATAACAATGATTTATTTACAAACAGAACACATATTTTTCATACATAGAAATTCTCAAATATGAACGCATTTGGTTGTCCTAATTTAGATGTGTAAACTCGAAACTTATTTATTTCGTATATACATTTGAAGTTTGTACTTCAGCAGGGCGCTGGCTTTCCTACTATTGTTCCAGAATTTACAATGACGAATTACACAATGATAAAGGTAGGCATGGTAAGTAGGTAAACGCGAAAATGACAATATGAGTTAACAGCATCTTATAAATTAAAAATATACCATTAACAATCCTTAAAAAAAGTTGCACCAAAATTACAAAAAATTTTTAGCAAAAGTAAACAGCTACATTGTCAAAAATAAAACTGCTGCCGATATCGGAAAAAAAATGTTAATTTGTCTGAGGGCAATAAAAATTTCCCAAAAGTTCTAATTTTAGTTTTTCCATAGAAAGTTTTTTTAACACTTCTGAAAACAGAATTTGATAGATGTTATTGATACCTATTTTGTTGTATAACTGTTCTTCTAAAGAAAACGGAATACCTTTTACAATGCATCAGAAAATGTTCTACAGTGTCCTCCACATTACAATGGAACAAAGAGAAGATTCAGTAAGCCCTAAATTATTTAATAAGGAGCTTGTCGGCAGCATTTTTATCTGCACTCTATATATCAACACGTCCAATTTTCTATCAGGTGATCAAATTAAATTAATATTATTCTTGAAATGATTAAACTCGGAGAAGTATTTGCAGTTAGTCCATGTATTTGTGACTGAGGAGAGAAGTTGATTATGAACTTGTTTGATCAAGTCTCGCGATGAGACCCATTCATAGCGTAGAGTATTGTAGTCAGAAGATGTCTCCAGTTTGTCAGCCATATCATTCTCTTCAATACTCACATGGCTTGGAGTCCATATAAATGAAATCTCTCATGACGTTAAACACTTTTTTGGATAGCTTTATATATTTGTAGTGCTTCAACAGAAGATTTGATGGAGATGTTTGTAAAGCGCTAAGCATAGATTTACTGTCTGCAGTAGAGATGTAAGAATTTGGTTCTTCAACAAACTCATTGATGGCTTTATGAAGGGCACAATCGTCTGCTGAGAAATGCTGTTTACGTTAGAAACTCATTTTGTGAAGGACTTTCCGTCCTTGAAATTAATACATGCTACAGATATACGTGTAATATTCTTTTAGACGTCTGTGACTACAATGGTCCATTCTTGGCTGTAAATATTAATGAATTCTTGGTATAAAGCCTGAATTTTTTATTGTAATGTTACTTTTTGAAATGGAAGATCTGAAATATGAAATTAAATGCTTTTTGGGTTGGTAAATTGACAGTGTGTCCAACAATATTTTGATAAGTTGTATTCCAAGCTCTGAAGAGCTGACAAGCTTCATTAACACATTGTCGAGTCCATGTGTTTGATTATTTTCTCTAGAGGATGTGATACTTTTAGTTATTATTTCGTAAAGAGGAGATAATTGACCCAAAGAAATATGCCGAATATAAAATGCAGCGTCCAAGTAGTTGTGTAAACTGCCTGCTCACTTGTCTAAGGACCGTAATTGGTGTCCATTTAGGAAAGCCTAAGGCAATCAAGGCTTCGTTATATATTGTTTCCAGTAACATCCTGGTAGATTTTAAAGCAATTGTTATAAGACTTCCATAATCTAAACTACTTCTGATTATTGAGCTAACAGTTTTAATAAGTGGATTGCGCGAGACGCTCACTTATGTGCTGCTATGACTTTAACAGCATTAAGTTTCCGAAACATTTTTTTACACATGTTTTAAATATGATGCTTAAAGATCCAATTGGATGAAAAATAAAAGCCTAAAATTTTGAGAAATGTTACCCATGGGATAGTTTGTGGACCTACGGTGATATCAAAATCAGGAGATAGACACCTCCTTGAAAATTTGATTGATGCCTTTTATCAGGAATTACTTCAAGTTTGAAGTGTTTACACCAATGCAAGAACATTTCTAAAGTCTTCTGTAGCAGTTTTTTTTTCTTACTACCTGAAAACTTTTACTCAAGCGTATATAAATAAATCATCTGCATAGCAATAAATATATCATCTGCATAGCTGAAATAAATATTTCATCTGCAAAGCATAGTTAGGTAAAAAGACATTTAACTTCTGGATAAATGGCTTCAAACAAACCATCAGATACAAATCCATCACTTATAAATTGAACCAACTTGTCTAAATCATAAATCTCATGAATATCTAGAGCAATGAGAACAACAAATTCTTGAGAATTACTAGCAAAAATAATGTCTTCATACATAATTTTTAATGCTGTCCACGAAAGGGTAAAAAGCCAAATTGATTTGAAAGGAATGTACTATTTTCCGAATGTGTTCAATTAATGTTCTCAAAAGCATTATTTCAAACATTTTACAGGTTACCGAGGTTAACCCTAAAGTGGTTTCGATAAGATATCTCGTCCATCACGATCTGGTCAATTTTGCTATGACGAGATACGTCGTCATCTAGATATTGCCGATTTTTTGATGATGTCGAGATCAAGATCCGGTCAGGTTTTTTTCAGACTTGATGGACGAGATATCTCGTCCATCAAATATGAAAAGTCCACGAAACATTTTTTTCGACCTTCAGGAAAGGGAAATCTGTTTTGATATTTAAATTTCAGAAACTGTCTTATAATCTTTTTGGACATGAAGCATAGTTTGCTCTGTGATTATTTTTGCAGTTTGAACACTTGAGGACATCGGACGATCATGATTTGATGTCGTGTTGACCGCTACATTTGTTACAACACTTGTCATAGTTGAAATTTTTTGTGATGTGGATAAATCTATGACAATTGTTGCACATATAGTCAATAAAAAAGGAGATTTTATGAAGCATAAACCAAGTTTAATTTCTGAAGGTAAGGTTATTCCAAAAATTGTGAACAGAAGGGTTTCTGAGAGTTGAACACGTTCATAGGGCAGCTTTTATGAAATGGAGCACTTCTAGGCGCTAAAGATCATTTAGATGTAATTCATCAACGATTTCTAGAAGGTTAACTTAGATAGGGACGTTATGTAGCAAGAAACTAGTAGTGGTTTTACAGCTGAAGCTTACAATAAAAATGTATTCCTCCTAAAGTTTATTATTCCAATTTCTTTATTTCCAAAAGTTGCTGAACACAACTTGGATTGTTCGTTATCACAATAAGACTACCTTGGTGGGTTAATCTACATTATTCAATAAATGTATGATCCTTCACATCAGACATAAGTTCTCTTTTTAATATATATATGGATGCGATTTTTGATTGTTGATTATAATAACAAAATCTCTTACTCCAGCATAAACAAGAAGCTAAAGGTGTTCTGTTGTCTGTTATTAATTCTTTAAAAATGGTTTGTATCTTTACCCTCAGTATTAAAATTCTGAGATACTGGAGTCTCAAAAACTCATGTTTCACCTTATATGAACTGACTTTACTTTTCAGATGAGTGAAAAATCGGTTCCCATTTCTTCATAGATAGTGATATCGAATTCTTAAGCTAAAGTACGAAACTTAAAATATAAATAGCCAAATAAGATGATATTTACTAAATATAATGACTAATAACGAATATATATCTACGATAAGTACCAAAGTTTTACCTCTAACTTGAATATTTTCGCAAAAAACAAGATTTTTCAGAATAGAATTCTAATTCCAGTTGAATCACGTCTCACATGATCAGACGATCTGTCACAACTCCTGTTCTCTAACTCAGAATTCTAAATGGAAATAAAAATAAAATCTTGATTCTGGCATTGACAGATACCGAGTAGCAACAGTAATTTTTTTTATCCGTGAGTTTTTCTCTTGCTGCCCTTATTTAACAAAAATTCGTTTCGTAGAACTTGAAAGTCAAAGTAGGAATTGTGGTAAAATTTTATCTTTAAAAAATTAATTTCATCACTATGAAATTTTCAAAATTAAATGTATTTAACTCTTTATATCAAGTATCCAGAAATTGTCCTTATTTTGGAAATACAAAATATAAGTTCAAACATAAGGAATAAGAATTTAGATTCTGTTAGGAAATTTTTGGAAAAAAATTACTTCTCCAGAGATACTGATAAAGCAATCTGAGTTTGATTGTTGCTCATTCAGAAACCGCTCTTTTATGTGGCCAACTTACACAAGAGACCGCACTTCCCCCCCTCCCCCATATTCCATACTCATTTTCATTTCAATTTTTCATACTCATAATCCAGAAATGGTCAGACCAAATGACTAAACTTGATATCCGATGTTAAATTTTGATAGATTTGAAACTTGATTAAAAGATTGAGGGTCGTCATTTAAAATTAGGAAGTTTGCTTAAAATTAAGATGGAAAAAAAGTACTTAAGCAAATTTTATTCATATGAATTTACAGAAGACGTTATTCCCAATTGACTAGCATCTTAGTAGAAATGATGCAAAAATAAATAGGCGTGGTTTAATTCTCCCTCCGTTGTACATGACTTTTTAAAATGGAAAAAAACAAATTACATCGGATTAAGATTAAAAGGTTTCCACAAATGACAGAATATGGATTCTAAAACAAATATATTTAATATTTTGACAACAGTTCATAATTCAAATGCATTCTATCAACTTACTGCATATAATACTTTATTTGAATTAAATAAATTTAAGAATGGTTATTTTATCTCTTTCATCAAATTGTGAAAATAATTTCTCAAAATAACGAAATCCCTCTTCCATTTAAACCATGTGCGAATCTAAAGATAAAGCATTTCAAACACTTGGCTCTCCATACATTACTATCCACTTAGCGAAAATAACATTTATTCTCATATAATTGTATTAGTTTGGGGTTATAAGCAAATAAGTTTTCTCTGTCATGCAAGTATGTACTTATTTTCAGCAACAGGATAAATTTGCTCTCACCTAATCTAATCATGAGTAGTCTGGACATTTTTATAAAAAGTTTCTCTAGCACAAATTAAATGAAACACTTGAGAGACAGATGGAACGTAAAAATTGTTTCGAACGAGATTTACATTTTTGGTTAATAACAGGATCAGAACATTAATGTCGGAAAGATATAACTACATCAGATCAAAAATTGCGATTAGAAAAAGTGTTTATTTAATATTTGAAATTACTTTGTATACTTACATTCTTTCCTATAAATTGCTTAAGAGAGGACATTGTACTTTAAAACAAACGTTTGTAATTTTTATCAAGTTTGTGGACTGCATTTACTAAAAACCTTATTTATAAAGTTTGGTCCAAATACATTAAATCATTCTGAAGTTTTATGACACAAAGCAGTCAAAATTTTTAAAAAGTTAGCAAATATTGATAGGTCCCAAACAAATTACTTTCCCATGTATTGTCAAAATTTTGATTCCTTAAATAGCTTGTATACATATAAATCAAATTATCTCCATTTGGTAAGAGTATCACTCAATGATCAAGCAGAAAACGGTATGCTAAAACGCCTAAAATTTTGCAAAAAAAGCATAGGTTAAGAAACATTTTAAACCAAAATTTCAAAACTTGAAAGCATAATGAATTTTGTGTGTGTATTTCCACTTAATTATATACAACATATTTGAAGGATTATCCAAAGAAAAATCAAGTTAATTTAAACCAGATGCTCAGGGAACATTGTGGAAATCAGAAGAATGAAAAAGAAATCTCAGAGATATAAACGTGTTTTTATTAGTAGATTTACTATACTAATTTTGTTGTATATATAACCTCGTCAAAAATTATCGCAATTCAAAAATTCCTTTTGCTATCCATTGAATCTATTAATTTTAATGTTAAAATAAAAAAATGATTTTCTGATGATTTTGAAAGTCCACTGTCCCCAACTTTAATAATGATTATTTGGCTTTATGAAAAATATACAAAAAGGGAGAAATAGTAAGTTACAATGTTCTCATGTTTGTATACTGACGCACATAGGTGATATTGACGCACAATTTTTTCATTTCTTCTCAAATTATCAGTGACATGGGCATTTAAAAAATACATATGCAGTGTCTTTTTGTAAGGATTCTGTAAAATTTTATTCTGGAAATATTTTGAATAAAACAATTTTCATTTAATTTTTTAACATAAAGCTTACTCAATAAATGACAATTGGCAATTTAGAGTAGAGGCATTATTGGACAATTATAAACAATACTGTGATATGTTACTAAATTTCTTTCTTACTTAAGACAGCAAATCCATTTCTTAAAAAAATTATTTAGTTTAAATGTTTGTCACGTCTTGTCTTTAAACATGATATATACATATGTATCATATCTTTGAAATAAAGTAGCTTGCAAAAGGATACTGCTATTCTACTCAGGACATTTTCAGTAAGTGAATTGAATAAAAAACAAGATCTAATCGGATACGAAATAATAGGGAACGACAATATGGATAGAGGAAATGTGTTTCGAGCTCTAATTTTTTGCTTCTTTTTGCCAGCGTTTATTTTGAAGACAGTTTTTTTTCAAATAAACCGTGAAAAAAGTTATCCAAGTTTAGTTATTTTCAGAATGCTGAAAATTAATTTTAATAAATTGAAAACATTTCAACTAAGTTTGAAAAAAGATTTCCTTCAAATTGCTATTAATTTTTAAGTACTCAGTATCTTTGGGTGAATTTAGCTTTCATGATTGTGACAATATTGTAGCTGAAGTTATTTCAAAAGTAATCAAAATCGATCGTTCTACTCTTCCAATTATACAAAGTGTACATACTCAAACATAAATACACTAATTTCCAAACTTCATACCTATAATTTATGCTTTTAAAAGCTTGAATACATAAGATGAGTACTTTTTAATATTCCTAAGCAATTAATAAGTTTTAACCAAGATTGGTGAATCAATCTTGGAATCACGAACTTAAGTCTAGGTATCCACTCTAATCCGGGTAACCACGGACTAAAGGATGAAACAATTTCAATAGCATTTGCTCGTCGTGTATCAATAAAAATGCGCTTAATGTTCGAGTTAAGTAGAACACATGAGATGGCTTAATTTTCTTCTTATTCAACCAGCTAAATATTGGTTATCATAAGAAAACATGCGTCTCAGGATTCAACAGCATTTGCAATTAAAATGAGGCCTTATCTTTAGCAAGCTAATCTTGAGAGCATCCTAGCATCCTTGACGATTATGACATGCATGAGTCAACGTGTTGTCCAGTTGAAGAATTCTCACTTTGTTAATAAGCTACTTAGTTCTTAGAAACTTTAATAATTTCAACGAGCTTATGGTCACTAGAATATAAGCTATCAGTTAATTTAACGTACATGTGCAAATTTTTGAAATTAGAAAAATAATTATTTAATGCACCTAGGTTTTGTGTGACTTTCTTTTTCAATATGTGAAGTAAAGAAAAGTTAGATACATAACAAAAGTTCCTTTTCTAACTTTTCTAAAAATGAACAGTTTATCTCATCATTCAGTGACAATTTTTATGAACTTTAGAGAGTTAAGTTGTATTTTTATATTTATTTGAGGTCCAATGAGCAGAAAGTTTAAAGTAACGTATGTTTTTTCATTCCTATGAAAAGTTTATTGCATAAATTCTTGAAAAGTTAATATTCAAGTAGGTGGTTGAATTTAAGTCACACTGGGAGCAACACAGCGGGCTATTGGCGAGGATCCGTTTTGAATCCCAAAGGGAAAGATACGGAGTAAATAGCTCATAGTTTTGAACCACGGTCTAATGATGATGTAAACACCTGAACTGTCACCCTACTCTCCAAGCTTCCCCGCCACACCAACGTGAGTAAATATTCAGGATATAAAACTTTTTTATGAATCTTGTATTAGCGTACTTCTAGGAAGATTGGCCTAGAGAAACTTAAATGAAATTTATTTCAGGTGATATTGGTTGGCCTTCTTGACTAGAGCGGTAGTATAACAGCAATATTAAAACAGACCCGTAACACACCAATTCTTCACTTTGTTAAAACCCTTTATAAAATAAACGTCCACATATACTAGGGCCCAATTATTTAAGCTTAAGTACTAGTTAAAAATGTTTTTACTCGAAGTTTTTTAAAAAATATAATCAGTTAGAACGTTAGCCTCCCGTTAAGAATGCCTTTCCTCTTATTTTCTTCCTTAAGGAGAAAAAGCTTCAAACATAAAAGGAAACAGTTAGATACGATCCTTAAATCTATCTTATCAGAGGTTAATAAAAAATTCAAAACCCCAAACAAAGCAACTATTTTCTCTTGAAGATTAATGCTGAACGGAGAAAACGAAAGGTTTCCAATTTAAGGAATTGTCTGATTACTTCCTGTCTTAATACTTTCGATTACATCACTGTCCCTTTAGGTTGTTCATGAAAAACGAAAATGTTTTGGACAACAGTAATTTCTCTTTGCTCAAAAACATTTTTATGAATTGCTGCAATTTATCTCAAAAACAATATGCTTAAATTCATATCGTATCGGTATTACCTGCAGATTTCAAGATGTTTTATTTAAATTTCGTTGTTGAAATATATAAGGTTTAAATTGAATATAAGGCACTGTTCTTGATCATAAACATCATCATTTTAAGTTTAAGATAGTTATTTTTTGTTTCTTGTTGGCCTCTCACGCAAAAACTGTCAATCACCTCAAATTATACACTCAATGAAAGAAGAAACTTATAATAAACATAATATGAAGATATCGGCGGATTGTTTTAAGTCTTAGTTCAAATAATAAACCGCCACTACCGCCAAACAAAATCAACGCTTTTTTGTTTTTGATTGGACGGATTAATAAACAACCCAAACATAAAATTTAGACTACAATTTAAAAGCTAAATATTAACAAAACGCTAAGCAAAACAAAATAAAACAATTATAATGATTAATGTCCAAAAGTGTCTTGGTGTTAGGGCAGTAATCCTTTCGTTGAGAAGGGCCGTCTTCTTTCACTGAACTAGTACTAGAACTTCAGACACTAAGTCTTCCCCTGTCTGTTGCAACAGAAACGGACCTTATCCTATTTTTCAGAGAAGATGCTTGAAGAACTGTATTCAAGTTTGTCGCATAGGAGCACTTGATAACAATTTGGAAATGTATTACTTTAGTTGACACCGACTAGTACATTTTTTCGAACTCCAACATTCGCAAAAGTTAAGTCATCCCAGAGAGTCACCCCTACTCTAAATGAACTAGACCTGTTTCTCTCTCTCTCTCTATTGTAACTATCACCATCCACACTTGGTGGTAGTTCTCGTGATAAATACGCAAAAGGTAAGTGAGAGAAACATTCATTTGGCTGGTGTATTCAAGTATAAGATTAAAAGTACAATTAAATTATTGTGAAAACGTTTCTGAAGTCTTATGCATCGTCATTCAAGATGAAACGCCATTGAGAAATTGAAAAATAATTTTAAGGTGTAAGAGCCAAATCCATATTCGAAGCATAAGGATCTACGTAAGTTAAGCATTGTAGAATTGTAAGAGGACATTTAGAATTATGAAAAAATGTGCATCATGTACAGTCGTGGAAAAAAGAAACACCTCTCTTCATTCGAGCAATTTTAACAGTAAAGCAGATTCAAAGATGGCATTCAACAGGAACTAAAGCCGTCTTCATATTAAATCGAGCACCACCAATAGAAACCAATAGAAACCCCCTTAATTTCCAATAGAAATCCCCTTATTTTGACACATTATTTCGTATTTGTAGCATAATTCAACTTCAGATACCAAATTTCATATCACTAGGTCTTGCCGTATCGAAGTTATGAGTACCGAAAAATTAGAGCTCCTAATGTCAAATCAGTTTCTCAGACTTTTATGGATATCTTCCTAAATAATATTTCTATCGCGCTGATATTTTGTACATGTTAAAGAACCCAAACAAAATCACCTGATATTTTATTTTTTAAATATTTTTTAGTATGCAATAATAATTATTGAATTAATGTTTGAAAAAATTATGAATCGTAAACTTATTATATTTTGATGGTAATCGATTCAGAAGGACTTCTAATATGACCATGCAAAATTTCAGCTCATTCCAATGGTTAATATTTGCGCTACATTAAATTTTTCTCATATGGCGATTTTAGGGGGCAACTAAAAGTTTAAAAAAAGTGACAAACCTGGGGACTACTTAAATTTTCGAAAAATTGTTGGAAATTTCATTTATGTAATTTAAATACATTGCCTTTTACCAGTTATGTGTGGTAGAGATGAACTTTCCGTGACTGTACATTAATCTCTTCAATCTTGAGATAAAAAAAAAACCTTACCTCAAAAAATTATTTTAGCGATTGTTTAAGATACATTGATACTCAAACGATTTGAAAGTGTTTTTTTAAACAATAATACCCCAGGGAGATATCCCTAAATGGATACTTAACCCCATGGGTGGATGGGTGGTTGACTCTCTCTGGTTAGGTTTCATGACTCAAGGGCCATATTTGGACAAAATGTACCAAACACAAAACAGACATCACGTAACACGCAAAAAAGCTTTACTGGCATAAAAGAGAGAAATAAATCCAGTGTAAGTTACAGGAATGGAACTTGAGCCACCTATAACTCGCAGGTTTGATTCAGCTTCAGGTCATCTTCCTATTACATTGCGCTTAAATTAAATTTCCAATAACGATCCACAATTTTGACGACCATTAAAATAATAAAACGTTCAACGTAATGGAATGATTATTTCAGAAGATATGAATATCTGTTTGTAAAACGTATTTCAAATTATAATCTCCAAATTTTTTATAGTCATACTCAAGTTACAAGCTCAGTGGGCAAACCCATTTGAATTAGATGGCCCAATGAGTGGATGGGAATGTAGTTGGATGGAAATAGCAGAAACCAAAGAACACGCTTTAACGTTAGTGTAAAAAATAATTTTTTAATATACCCAAGTGGCGCTACTCCAGGAACGAGGTTAAATACTATATAACTTTTCTGTGTGTGCGAGTGATGTTTAAATAAAAGAGACCGGATACAGATTCCTTCGTAAAAACAACAATGTCTCATGAAACTAAAAATAATAATTCAAAGATTCCATGTGTAAAATACATTTATTCAACCATAGTATACATATTTTTCTTCCGTAGGAAAAAAATCTCGTTTCTCAGAAATAAAGTCCTAAGATGACACCACTCATTCACAGAAAATACTGTTGTGTGTTTTGAATACCACTTAGGTGATGTCAGAATAGAAATTCATTTTTTTCCAGTTCTTGTATATTCAAGCTATCACATCTCAAGAATATCTCAAAAATTTATCTTTGGCTGTGCACGTACTCTAATTAGCTTGTCAATAAATATCTGAATAGTATACAGAAGGTTTGATTTTCCAATTCTAGATTCTATATCTAGTTTTCGAAGAGTTCATGTGCGCTACACCTTAGCTGTTTCCACTTTTCCGAGTAAGGAACTAGGTTTACCAAAATGTCGATATTCACGAGTTACTGCTTTACCTTCAGGTAACGCTGATTGAATTTTTATTTCAGAGTCGAGGGCAAGTTCTGCATCTTCTTCGTAGGGTTCAGTGTAAGAACTGTGGTCTGATTCTCCTTCATTTGATGGCTCAGGTTCAACTTCCAAAACCTCTGGTTCAGAATATTCATCTACAACATCTTGATGCAGTACCTCTTTGGGTTCCTCGATACCAAGAGAATGGGCTTGTAGTCCATGGCCAACAATGTACCCTTTCCATTTGTGGGCATGAAGATGTCCATGTTTGTGACCATGTTCGTGCCCATGTTTGTGCCCGTGGCCGTGTTTATGTGCATGCCCGTGCTTGTGTAAATGCCCATGTTCATGACCGTGGCCGTGTTTGTGCGCATGACCATGTTTATGTCCATGTTTGTGTCCGTGACCGTGTTTGTGGCCGTGTATGTGCTTGTGACCATGTTCATGACCATGTTTGTGTGCATGACCATGTTTGTGACCGTGTTCATGACCATGTTTATGAAGATGGTCATGACCATGTTTGTGTCCATGACCATGTTTATGAATATGACCATGTTTGTGTCCGTGTTCGTGCTTGTGACCATGACCGTGTGTATGTAGGTGACCGTGTTTATGACCATGTACGTGTTCATGTCCGTGAGCATGCACATGTGCATGTCCATGTTTGTGAGCATGAGCGTGATGATGACCATGTTTGTGACCATGTCCATGCTTATGAATATGCCCGTGCTTATGTTCGTGACCATGTTTATGACCATGTCCATGTTTATGGGCATGAGCATGCTTATGTGCATGTCCGTGCTTATGCTTGTGCCCGTGTTTGTGTACATGCCCATGTTTATGGCCATGTTCGTGCTTATGCAAATGACCATGCTTATGACCATGTAAATGTTTATGGCCATGACCATGTTTGTGTAGGTGTCCATGCTTATGAGCATGTGCATGTTTATGGATATGTCCGTGTTTGTGTGCGTGTCCGTGCTTGTGTGTATGGGCATGTTTGTGTCCATGTTCATGCTTATGGTCATGACCATGTTTATGATGGTGGTGGTGGTGGTGATGATGGTGGTGGAAATGCTCCGTTTGGTCCTTAAAATGTATCACCTGCTTCGGTTCTCTATAAAAGTAAAAACAACACACTCTTCAAAAACTGCTAGTGGTTATAACACATTTTTTGATGGTACTCCTATTTTTAAATAGATATTATTTTTAGTAATAGATAAGAGTCTGTAGTAGCGAGAAACTTTTTACATAACAACACATAAGGTACCTTAAAATTTCGTTATTATACGACCAGAAATACTTTTCTTATCCAAAAGGCAAACAAATATGTATTAGTATTCTTATTAATTCCTAAATATATACACAGCGTTTATAATAACGAAGTTATACTTATAAGAGAGAGCATTAGTCGCTATCCATGATATCTAGCCTAATTACACGTAGTAAATATAAACAACTGTAGATTTTGTGCAAAATATGTTTATGCAAAAAGGTTTTAAGATTGCATCTTTAAATAAAGAATACAGTACTAGATTTTTTGTGAACTCATTGACCTAAATATACATACATATACAACTTTTATAAAATTAAATACTAACATGATTGCTTAATTAATAACGACTGCCACAAATACACACATTTTAAATCGCTGTGTGTAGTAAAAATTATAATTGTACATTTTGAATGACTAGTATGAGAAACGCGTTTTAGATACATACATGTAATATTAGAACTAATGAAAATCTATCAGTGGTTTTAAACGTGTACACTAATTTTTATTTTAATGGTACTGTTATACTTAATATTTAAACTTAAAGATAACATTTCCATGCTCTCTATTGCTTTATAGTTTCAAGAAATTATTCATCACTATATTTATAACCGAAGGTTTTTCAAATGATATTTATTATGACGATATGACGACGAAAACAAGGAAATTAACAAATCTGCAACATTGTTAATTTTCTCATCAGTGTAATTTTAAACACTCGAAAATCGTTCGATATTTATTCTCGAATTGAACATTATAGAAACCTGATTAATCTTTACCTTATCTCACACACTAGTGAACGACACTAATACTTCCCCACCCTTACATGTAGTATGGAATGGCTTAGTTAAAAAAGCGAGTGTCAACACTACTCAAAGATAACATATTTAAACTCCAATTATCCTCATGTTGCTTATTTTGGTTCTCACTATAGTGGACGTTTTGTTCCCCTGAATTATCCCTCGACCAGTTTTGTCATTTTTTGAAGGTTTTACATTATTGACAGCTAGGACATGTTAGCTATGTATACAAACACAATCATTTCTTTAATAAGTTTATTTTTAATAGATAATTAGTTTTAACTATTTCATTTTATGTTGGCTAAAAAACCTCTATGGAGATTTAGGGTAATATTATTTAAATAATATCTTACCTTGGCTTGATTTCTGGTTCAGGTTCAGGTTCTGGCTCTGCTGCGATGAGCATCGCAGACGCCAGTAGAACAACCGCAAAAATTTGTACTGCAGTGATCCGCATCTGGGATGTAAAAATGCATAATAAAATAAAAATGATAAGACGATCAACATTTCTGTTAGCCGTCAATGTAATTTGCAGCATTTATGCTTATTTGAATTTTATTACTAATCCAATACTTCTACTTTCAATGTGTAAAATAATTGTAGTGATCAGTTCCGAGCTTAGTACTAAAATCTATCAATTCAATAACATTTTTTACTTTTTTTTCTGTTCTTTTTAGTTTGTTTATATCTTAGATTTTAATAAATATGAATTTCTAAAACATCATAACAAATAAGCTCTTTTCTGACAAGTACATTTGTTATGCAAAAATGTTATGCTGTTGAGAAAAGCAAGGTATTTAGAATACAGAAATCTTCAGAACAATAAAACTTTTGAGTGCATTATATTTTTATTTCTTGTCCTTATTTTCTCTACTGTTAAAGAGTGATAAGAACACAATTTTCGGAATTTTATAGTATATGTATATTTTGCAAAAAATGTCCTTTAAAGAAGCTGTCTTTCTAAAGTCTCTTAACTATACCTATATTTACATATAAGGAGACATAACATTTATTAAAGTTTCACTGTAAGCAGTTTGCATTTTACCTAAATACAATATTATTCTAGTATCCGAAATAAGTCTATACTCCTTCGATTATTACCTATTTAAGGAAATAGCAGTGAGCATTAGAAGTTATATTTGTTAGTTCATAAAAACATTTATTTTCCTCTATAAACACCATAATACTCATATGTCTTAATGAACTGTTGATCCTAATTGATGGAACCTAATGATCTAATAAGCTTTTCTATGCGTAATGTTCAAAGTTCAAAATAAATTTGAGGTTTTGTTAAACTAAATATAACTATATTCAATTAAATAAAATTATCAATATTGTACATTTATAGCTACACCTAAACACACTATACCATGTTATACTAAAAGTATCTTATGTTTCCAGCTATTTATTTAATAAATTTATAAAAGATGTTTTCCTGTCAAATAATACACATTAAATCATTATAACACAAACTTTCTACAAAACGAGATAATTTTAAATAACGTCGAATATGTTGATTGGTTGATATTACACAGTCACTAATATAAATTGAAATAGATAACATTTTTTGCCAAAAGTGATTAATCGCATCTTAAATTAAAAACTAAAATGATTATTTCTCCTTAGTTAACTTGGAAATGATATCTAACTCACTTCTTACAAATTGCCAGAATTTTAGGGAGAGTTGCATTTAACAAGAATTGAGAGTTTAAGTGAAAAAAATTAACTAAAAAATTTCAAATTCCACTGAGGATACATCTTAAACAGAAACGTTATTCCAATGTAATCAGCATCTTACTTCTGTAAGTCCCGTGTTGTACTGTGGTGCACGGGGAGTTTGCTTTTGTTCAATACAAAAAGTAATCCACATAGTTTTTCTAAATCCTATCTCTTCTGAACTAAGAACTGTTCTTTTTAAGTTTTACAGATATCCCACCTCAGAAAAGTTTCGATAAAATTGTATGTCCATTGAAACACTTGAGTGTAAGAGAAACGCATGATAGTTACCTTTGTTCCACAGGATAGGTTACCTTCCGGATGAAAGTGAAACTTCCTCCGTCCCTTATATATACTCCCTAAATCTTTCATGAAAAATATCATCCGAGACTAAATTATTTCCCTTCTCGGATAATTAAAGTCAGCAAGTGATGCGGAAAGCAAGTTTACGGTTCTTCTAGCGGTCAGTAATTTCCTAGCAGGGAATATTCTCACGGTGACGGGAGAAAACAACCTCCTATTTGGTTATTCAAGTCTCACTTTCTTCCCAATTCGATCCAATAGAGGATATTTTGTTTTTATGAATTGGAATTCCTCTGTGGAACGGTTTGTGGGACAGAATTGTGTGAGAAACTATTTTTTCAACATGTTACAAATCAGTTTTCCATAAATTTTGAAGGAAAGTGCTTTGTTTTGAACATTTTTAGGTGCTATAACTGAAAACAGTGACTGTGTAATAAATTATTCGTGCCAAAAGCGACAGCTATGATGTGCTTTGTTTTTAATACTTTTAGATGATATAACTGAAAGCAGTGACTAACTTGCAATCAATTACTTGTTTTTAAAGCGACAGTTATAATATGCTTTGTTTTTAATGTTATAACTGAAAGCGGTGAACAAAGTTAATCATTTACATTTTTTCAAAAAAGGGGAGGTCAATTTTACAGTGTTTTCAAAATTGAAAATCTGTTTTCAATAAATGTTTCACCGATAGATAGTTGCATAAGAATAGCTCCAATTCGTTTTGTAAGCAACCTCTACCTTTCGTCACCTAAGACAAAATTTTTCAACTTTTCATAGTCCTAGTTTAAAGCTACTTTCTAACCGTGATATCGTTTTAAGATGAGCTATGTTTTATTTAAAATTTGCTGTACTCCAACTGATATGCATTTTGAAATCGTATCCTTAAGGCACTTTTCTGTTAATTCAGAAATTCAGTTTCTAAATGGAGCCCACGAACCAATTTAGAACGATAATTGTTGTTACTTGACTACTGAGTACAGTTTTTTGATAAAATCTAATAACATAATTTGAAACTTAAAACAAATCTCTTTTACTTATTTTAATCGTTTTGCAATAGAAACCTATGTCGATATTTTTTTAATCTTTGAATAATAACGTATGGCTACCCGTCTTATTTTAACATTATAGGTCTAATTTTAAAATATAACTTTATTTTAACATTAATTGTCTTATTTTAAAATGACTTTATTTGAACGCTTTATACCCGTCATTTTAAAAGTACAAGATCAAAATATATCCACATTCACCATAAAATGAACCCATGTCTTTAGCAATATTTTATACAAAATAAATAATTGGTTAAAATCAAACTCCCCTGAATAATTCATTTATAACATAAAAATGGAACGCATAAATACAGCAATAGAAGCTTAAACAGAAATGAAATTTCGATCATTGAAAAAATGATGAATTCTGAAAAACGAAAAATATGACCAAACATATCAGGTGTCGATTCCAAATCTATAGAAGCAATTCTATATTGATAAAAACAATAACGGTTTATTAAAAAAGAACAGATTCATAATACTTGAAATGTTCAAATTTTACTGCATCATTTTACTGTTTTAACTCAGATACATAAACTCAGATTTGTAAACAATAATTCCGGTGTTGACAAATACGGAATAGGAAAATGAAAATTTTATTGCCAGTGAGGTTTTTTTTTGTTTGCGCTTCGGTATTAAACAGACCCGTTTCCTTTCAAAATCTAAGTCTTGCAAAATTAAATATTTTAAATCTTTTTAAATCATCCGTGAAATATTTATAAATCATTGGTACTTTGGTAAGAAATAAAGCATCAAATAGTAAAGTTTAAACCTAAGTATTAGAATTTAAATTCTGTAAAAAAATTTGGAAAAAATGCCTTTCCAGCAATACTGGTTAAACAATCGAAGTTTCTAAATTGAGGAATTTCTAATTTTTTAACCCCTTCTGCACACCGGGAACGTATCTGAAGATGTTAATATGCAGCCTGCGTTTCCAGAAGAGTTCTGAAGAATAAGTACACCAAATTTGGTGTAGATTTATATAGACTACAGATACCAATGTTGCTGGATATATCTAACTTGGTAGAAAAAGGGCCATTGTCCAAATTCGCATATTGGGATTTATGTCTACAAATCACTTCAAGGTAAAGAAAGTTATTGTAGAAAAAGTGCTGTCTTCCTGTCAATACATTATGAAACAACGAAAACATTGGAAAGTATTTTTGTACCAAATAATTAAAAATAAAAAAAATTTAAAATTACTATATCAGCTGTTACTAAAAACTTGCAAAATGGACATTAGCCCTTTTGCTATCAAGGTATAGACACAGATTTTTTTTAGTTTTAATTTTGAATTGTTTATGTTTGGCTGCATTCTATGAGCTCTTTTACCCCCATATTTTCTTAATTTCATGTCAACGTTTCAGTGATATGGATCACATAGTCTAAATATATATATATATATATATATATATATATATATATATATATATATATATATATATATATATATATATATATATATATATATTTATATATATATATATATATATAATTGAGCCCGATTTGGGAGATAGATAATTTAAGCTAATAACTGATATTAAATTGTGGCTCTAAAATTGTAAGTAGTTGATATAACTATGTATCGCATTAAAAACCAAATTGATCTTAGAGAATGAATCTTTGTTTTCATAGCTGCTATAAAAGGGAGAAAACTCGGGAATTTATATATTTTTAACTACCATTTTTCACTTCAAAATTAATTTTTTGATTTTCATAATTGTTATCCCTTTATGTATAAATTGCTTCAAAAAAGCTCGTTAAATCATCTTAAGAACTTCTTTTTTACGAGGATATCCCCTCCAGCGGTTTCGGGATCTTAAAAAAATGCTTTGGTTATTTGTATCATTAAATAATAAATTACCTGAAGTGAGAGAAATTAGCGTCTTTTTTAAACAGATAAACTACAAATTACAAGAATATAACTACAACCCCTAAAGTCATGCTTTTGTTGTCTTGATGTTATTAAAAAGTCCTGTTTTCACACAATTCATAAAAACTTGTTATTTTTAGTCGAAATTTTGTAAGGAACTTGAGCATTAGTAAAAGCAAATTTATTCACCTGTGAAATTAGATACCTCCAATATTCTATCAAATTTGTAAGCTGCTTTACTAAGCAAAGAAGCTTTATTGTTCAATTATGTATTGATCGCAATATTTTCTTTCAAAGGTCAATCATATTTCTGGAAGTTCTTTCATAGTTAATAACGAAACCTTTCCTGAAGACGGGCTCAATTTCCTCCTGCCTCGCTTTGTGAAAGTGGCTTTCAACCTTTTGACATGTTTGCGGGACAAAATATTCTGCCAGCAAAGTTCTTGCAAAAAGAAGTATATTATATCCTACTCATGGATCCGCTTTCCAGATCTCTGCGACATCTCTAGACACAGCCTCTACGTTTCAAATTAAATATTGCGGTATGCGCTTAAAAATTGAAATTTCTTGTTTTATAAAAGACTATAAGTGCAGCGAAATATTCTTTTTTCATCAAATATATGTTATCTGCAATGCTATTTTGATTTTTCTTTGTAAAATAATGAATTAAATTGGATTTTCCTCTTTAAAAGTTTTACATTGTAACCATGACTGTATAATTAAAATGACAGATTAAAAAGAACATGAACACAAAAGAAAAAAATGTGACTAATTAATTAATTTTTGTTCTTAGTATTTACCCTAATGCATAGAGGATACTCCACTTGTGAGAACAAAAAATATATTGGTACTAGATTATATGTGATGCTACATTTACTTATTAGAATAGAGATTATAGGACTGGAATAAATTAGATCCTTAGTTTGAAAAAATCATTAGAAACATACTATCTTGAAGGGGTGTATAGAAATATTTTTTGTCGAATTGAATACTTGATGTGTGACTTGGAGTAAAGAGATGTGATCTAATCAAAATACTATTAAAGCAGGAACTTTCTATACGTGAAAAATAAAAAGGAAACTTTGGGTAAAAAAGATGCTGCGCTGTTTTCCAATCGGAAATTAGATCAAAGTTTATCAGATATTCTTGTTGCGATGTTTCTCAATCTGCTGACTGTTGCAGTTACCGTACTTGCGAATTCAGAACCTTCGTTCAGTAAAATATTAACTAATATCTATATACTTTTATTGATGAAAGGGTTTTAGTGGAAGAAGTCTCCCGATTTGAAGTGAAAACCTTACCTCACAAATTAATTGTTTTCTATTATGAAGTTACTGAAACCTATTTTTTATTATAAAGTAACCCAGAAGTGCGCATGCGTTTGTAATGAATTATACAACACAAAAGCCAGACTTTTGAAATTACATCATTACCCAACCAGCGCACACTGTTAACCTCCAATGGTCCATGACTGTATGTAATCAATTGTCTCACCAAGTATTTATGGGAGAATCCCCATTATAAATACGATATACGAAGACAGTCATACTCAGTTATAACACGAAACTTAGCTTCTACTGCACATCTAGGAAAAACCAAAATGCAGGAATTTGCATATTTTCCCAATTTTTCCCATAACAGCACTGGTGAACTGCCACTTTCTGCTGATTTTGAAGGATTGTTAAATCAAAAATCATGATGTCTGTATGGACAAATGCATGAGGATTTCGAATAATATTTATACTCTGCCAGCAATGAATCTGCTTTCTATATACCTCAGTAAGTAGTAACACTCTAACGTTACAAGGCAACATACTTTCCTAAGAGGTTGTTTGCAGTCTGAGATTCTAGGACAGTTTTTGTACGTTACAAGAAATGGCACATAGTGTGGATTTGGAATACGTTAAAATGACTGCTTTTCCAAAAGAAAGCAATCATTTTATCAACCGTTCTATGTTTAATTTTGTATCTGTGAGTTTGTACACGTATCACATAAAATTTATTTAAAATGTTTTAATGCAATGTTCCATATGTGATGCATCATATTTTTGTTTAGTAAATACATTACTTGAAATTTCTTTGCTTACATATTTAGACAAGTTTTATGTTAAAACATCTGATTAATTATACTTAAAACAACCATAATTTAGAAGTTTTGGTAGGTAGGTATTTTAATTAACGTAACACTGGAGCAACACAGCGGGCTATTGGTAACGGTCCGGGATCAATCCCAAAGGGAAAAATCCGAGGACAACACAACCTAATTTTGAATAACGGTCAGATGACGAGGCAACACCTGAGCTGGCACCCCACTCTCCAATGGAAGTTTTGGAGTAGCTGGAAGGTATATATTGAGCATGCAATTACTTGGATGTTTTACCAGTGCTGCTGAAAAATCAATTATTTTTCAAAAATCATTTTACGGAACTTAAATTCTAATACTTTCTATTTATTTTGAGCCTTATTTTTTTCTCTATGAAATATAAAAAAAATCTGAATATTTGGAACAGACGATAAAGCGAATAAAATATTATAAATAAAATATACAGAACAAGACCTTTTAAAATAGGACTGGTAGCTAATATGGCAACCTTGGTATTTTTTAATCGTTTGCTTTTTTTTAAATTTGTGTCCGTTATATTCCAAGAATCTATTTTGTAGTGAAAATGCAGATACATTCACTACTTTTAGTTCGAAGCTTTTTTAAAAGCTGTTTTAAGATGTATTTCTGGATTTTCAATTTGATGTTTTTCGTTCAATAACTAAAATCAAGGTAAGTAATGGTTTAATTAGTGTTAAAAACAGTTTTAATCGTCGTATGATAATTTTGGGAAATGCTTCTGTTTTTAAATGACATACCAGGCATTTATATATATATTCTGAATTATTGTATGCATTCTGGGTAACATTGGCACGCTCTAGAGACTTTCTTTCTTACTAAAAATTTAAATTCTAATAAAATGTAAAATGTTAAGTATGACATTTATTTACATTTATGAAATTGTGTATTTAACAATTGTGTACCTTTATTAGAGTATGGTAGGTTTTATATGTGATGAATAGGAATTACAATTAATTATTTAAAGCGAGAGTTACAATTCAACCCGAGTAACGCAGGGTAATTCTGCTAGTAATAAAAATAAATTCAAAATTAGGCGATTGTTAGAGGGTAAATTTGAAATTATTCACATGAATGTTGAATTTAAGATATTATAATATCTCATTAGTATCATTTAAAGATTATGCTTTTTAAAAAATATATATTTACATATGTTTGTAATATTGCTTTTAAAATTTGGAAAGGTAGCTAATTTATGAATGGGAATATTGCCAACATGTTCAATTATTTTCGACACATCTTTTCTTAAGATAATGTTACTTATTTCTATGATAGTAAATTGTTTTTAAATAATTTCTACTCAGACAAATTAATGTATTTTGAAATATCAATAAATTTTGAAAAATATTTTCGCAAAGTAATTGTATTTTGTACATAAAAATAATGAATTTATGCTAATATTGAAAGCAATCTATTGTAATATACATAAAAGAAAATTAATGAATTTGTAAAATTATTTGAAAACTGGATAAATAATGTTGGTTTTTATTGAGTTTATTTTAAACCATTGTTGGATTTTTCTCATTGTATATGAGGAAATCACTTTGAAAGTCTTTTATGTTTCACACTAAATGTATTGAAAATTCTTCGGCCAATTAATGTTTGAAATTATGAATTTCACATTAGATCACCGAAGGTAAGCTTCATTGCTCGTTAAGTGGTCAATAATTGGGTGGATGAGAACTTTGGAAATTCGTTTACCATTGACTCTAGTGTATGCGCAGGGAATATATTCTGTTAAATCTAAAGTCCTCATATTAGTGGATAAGTAGTGAAGAAAAGAGCAAGAGGCGATAGTCCTGTAACTCTCGATCAAAATAGGTATGCATTTATCAGAAATATCAAAACTAATACCTTTTGGGTACTCAAATAGAATAAGTCAGGTGAAAGACAGTGCTGTAAAGCTCAAGCACACACCAGCATCCAACACCAATCAAATAGAATTATATTCTTTGCGTTTTGGATCTAGACTAGCGTTTGAGGAGACTATTTCGTTGGCCACGGATATGGATTGAATACGTCTGTTTTGTTGGTTTAAAAAGTCGTTTTGTTTTTTTATTTGCTTTCTTTTGATTTTGTATAGGTTTTATTTAATTTGATTAATCTTACTCTTCTAGAAAAGTACACATAGAAGCAGAAGAAACTTCTCTATCCTCCTATAGCATTCCTCCATAAGAGTAACATTGAGCATCGTTTTCTTCAGATTACCAATGTCAAAAGTCATACTTCAGATAAATAATGCTTTCCAGGTTATTTTAAAGGCAGTATAAGATAACAAGAGTAGTTTGAAGATTTTTGTTTTATGAACCAGTCTTCATCTACTAAACGTATGGAAGTCGTTTACTGACAGGATGCACAATCAAATAAGGCAATTATTAATATTAAGGGTTCAATTACAATGTCTCAGAGAAATATAAATAAGTATCCTAGCCATTTTATAAATATATGGATTGTAAATAGACGCTTAGTTTTTATTCCCTTGATACAACATTGATTATTTCCCTTTCTTGTGAAATAAGAGAAAGGTAACAAATTTATGTTGTCTCAAAAATATTTAATGTAACCTATTATTGGGTCATACATTGGTTCAAACACACTAAATTAAGATATAATATTTGTTCCAATTAATTCAACTAACCAATCCTTGAAAAAGATTTTCAAGAATTTTTTAAGTCAATATGTTTCATATGGAAATAAAAACATGTCTCAGGGTGATAATTATACCAGTGTGAAGCAAAACTTATTTTGAATTCAAAATTTATTTTGTCTACATCGATCAGGAAGTGGCCTGTCTTAATGTTTCAAAGGTAACGAGAACGAAATAATTTAACAGTTTGAAAGGCAACCACTTATTGGTCGGCACATTGGTTTGAAGTCACTAAATTAAAAGATAACATTTGTTCGAATCAATCCCATTAACCAATCCTTGAAAACAAATTTCAAGAATTATTCATTACGTCGATATGTGTCAGGGAAAAACAAATACACGTCACAAGGTGATAATGACCAACATGAAGCAACTCTAATTTGAATTAAAATTTATTTTGTCTACACCGTGCAGGAAGTGGCTACTCTTGATGTTTCAAAGCAACCGTTCTTTTTTAGAGACAAAACAAATTCTCCGCTGGAATGATCGGCCTAAGCTGGAAGGATCAAGGAAACCCTTTCCCTCATCGGAAATTAAATTGAATCTTATCTCGGATAAATCCGACTCAATTCTTCCATTTCCATTACCTCATCTTCCAACTACAGACCCTGATGTCCACGACGTGATGCAGTCCTAAAGAAAGAACGTGAAAAAGGAAACAAGAAAATAACACAAACAAGAAACGGGACGAAAAAACTACAATCTGATAACATGTTATTTAGTTAGTTTGGTCACTGCAATCACATCTACTGCGAAATAGGCAAGGAAGAAAGAGCGGGACTCACTAGAACAACGCAGATACTTGTTTTCTTCCCGCAGAAGGTTTATTTTGTAGATCATTATTCCAGATTACAGATGAAGTAGAGGTGTTCCGGTTCTCTTTCCCGGCAATCTGTTTATCAAGGCACCTGGAACTTCGGAAGCAGTTTCTGACATGTTTAAGAGGCAATTTCGTCCTCTTGCTCTGTCTTTATTTTTCTCGGCTCTGAACATCGCCGGGTGTTTTTTTTTCACTTCCTTTCGTGAGTCTTGATCGGTGCTTTTGTAATGCGAGTTGATCGGACATGGTTTTATTTTATTTCCTTGCCATCGCAAATGACAGGGATGTATTTGGAATGAATGAAAATTTTCTTTTTAAGTTTAATTAGTGGGGAAAAATATTGACACATTGTATTTTCAGTAATGCTTCTTATCAGTAGTTGTTACATTCGGATACAATAGCTTTCGTATTGGTAAAAGCTTTCTTTAAATCTGTACAGTTTGCGTTAATCTACACATGTTGGCTAGTGATAAAATATAATGAAAATGTCAAGACGAATTGTTTTTAGCTTTGTATTTGAATATCATCTATTTGTATTAAATATCTCATGATGAATTCATCTGATCGAAAGAAAAATATTTTAAAAGATACATTTCAGTAACTAAATTTTAATATATATTTACAATTCCATGAGTAACAAAAGTTCTATGTATTTGTGCTGTGAATCATGTGCATACATTAAAAACATTTACTCGAGTTCACATCTAAGGATAAACAAAGCTATTTTAAAAACTTATTTTCGATTTTTTTTTCACTGCAATTTGGTTTGCAAATAATTGAGAGAAAAAGCCCACTTATACTGTAGTTTCTCAGAGAACCTTATCTCACATTATCTACTTTTGTTTATTACATTGCATATAATCGTATTTAATTTAAGGGCTTAATAAATGTTTGAGAAGTTACGTATCAAAATTTTCAGACTACTTTTCAACGTAGTAAAGTATTTACAGGCTTTTCCTCGTAATTTCTTCACGAAATACCGTTTCCACTGTTTCATAAAATCGCATGGAGAAAATTATGGGTTCAATGATTCGGGCATTTAATTAGAGAAGACTGAAAATTCAAAGCTTTCTCAAAAATTCTTGAAATCCTTTATGTACTTTAATATTTCCCCTGACATGCTTTGGTAAATGTAACTGTATACAGACCAGAACATATGTATTCATGACGTTTAATGACAAACAGTAAAAGGAGTTTGGTTGGTTGATTCTTTTATGGCTCAAGAGTTAGGTCTGGCCAAACGCTGTTTATATTTTAAAATCTACGAATTTAAGGATGAGATATGAAGTATACAGCAATCAATTGTGAAGTTAAACTGGGATTATATGAAATAAAATCTATATGTAATTTATAAACTAATATCTCTCTCACGCACACACGGAAAGGAATAAAAATAAATTTTTGTGATGCGGATCCATCAACAGGTCTGTTAGGTTAAGAAGCGAATCACCAAATCGGATTAGTCTATGATTGCTAAAATTTGAACATTCTGTCATAATGATATCACTTGATGGCAAATGGAACGTAATGGATCAGGTTCTCCGCTTAACAAATGTTTGTGTAAGATATGAATACTCGATTCGAAGCCTTGTCAATTTAACGTCATGATCTCTTTTATACTTTTTTTCCCCTCAATCGACGCCGACGGTTGAATGGACTAGACTTTATTCTGCGTTTCGAGGTCCCAAGTGTTTTGCCACGATAATTGTATAGCTAGTTTTAGGACTGAGACGATGTCATCTAGAGGTATTTTTAAATTTATCTGCATAGTTGCATTCTTTGCCGCCAAGTCTGCTTTCTCATTTCCCCAGATGCCCACGTCCGGGGATCCAACAAAATAAAATCTCAATATTTTTCTCTTTTAATATATTCCTATAGCGTTATCAATATTCCTATAGCGTTAAGTATAAGTGTATAACTTTTCGTATTAAAACTCGCTAACGCATGTATGCAGCTTTCAGAGTCAGAGTATATGATCCATTTTTTTGTCATTAGATGATGCTATCTTTGTCAAAGCTAAAAATATTGCCTATATTTCTGATGTAAAAACAGAACAGTAACCATGCAGTTTCCGAGAAATGACTGCAATATCCAATACAATCGCAGCAGCAGCATGTGTTCCATTCTTTGAACCGTCAGTATGAAATTAGTTGTAAGATGAATATCTTCGTCTGAAAATAAAATGATTGTTGATAAATGCAGTCTAGAGTGTAACTGATTTAGTCCAATTGGGTAAAATCATGAATAACGTTTAAATTTCAGTCACTCAAAGGTGGAGGTTCGTTTTCTTTATAAAAGATATCCACGTTGTCAATATTTAAAGATGCTATTATGTTTCGTATTCTAAAACCAAAGGAAGGCAGCATTAACGATGATTTTAATGAATAGTAACTTCCCAATTTATTAGGACTAGTTATTCTATTATATAATGGATGTGCAAGGTTAGTTTTGATTTTAAAATAACGTTTAAGAGAAAGTTTCTCACGTTTGAACTTTAAATTATTTTCACCTGTCATGACATACAGACGTGACAGGTGATGCGCACAAAGCTCCAATTGATGTTCTCAGATTAGTCTATGATTGATGAATCGTGTCCAGAGCCTGCAGAGTAGACTTGGCAGCGATCAGTATACAATACAGCCATAATCGAGCTTCGATCGGACAAGCGCTTTAAAAGTGAAATAGTCAGCTCTCCAAGTGTATTTGATAAAAATTTTAAAATATTAAATGCCTGGTTACACTTTCGTTTAAGTAATATGTGGTCGGAAAGTAATCCTCGAGTCAAAAGTAATGCCTAAAAACAGTGTGTGGAACTACAGAAATAACAGTTCCGTTTAATAAAATTTCAGGGTGGGAAATAAACCACGTCTTCTGGTAAAATGAACTCGTGCTGTTTTTTTGCGTAGAGAAGACGAATCCATTTTGATTTGCCGCTGTCGCTTTATAAAAACAAATTTATTCCAGAGCAAAAAAATCTGGAAATCGTCTACAAATAGTTCCATGTACATACGAAGGAAATTGTCGAACAATACCATTAATTTTAACAATAAAAAGAATAACGCTTAAAACACTCCCCTGAGGGACTCCTTCCTCTTATGGAAAGTCATTGGATAAAATATCATTGCTGCTGGCCTTAAAGTTCCTTGTCTGTAAAAAATTGTGAATAAAAATTGGGAGATTACCCCGTAAGTTCATATAAATCACGCATATTATCAGGCACCATAACTCCATGTTCTGTCGTATGCTTTCTCCATATCAAAAAATATCGAAACTTAATGTTTTTTCGCCACGAAAGCATCACGAATTGAGGATTCAAGCAATAAGGAGTTGCCTATGGTGCTGAGACTAAAACGAAATCCGTTTTGAAAATTAGAAAGCCATTTTCCAAATTCTAAAATATAAATTAATCTGGCGTTAACCATCCTTTCCATTAGCTTGCAAATGCAACTTGTCAAAGCAATTGGCTGTAATTATTGGGATTCTTCGGGTCCTTACCAAGCTTCGGAATAGGTATGATTATGGCCCTTCTCCAAGTCGTCGGAAAGATCTGCTCAATCCAAATTCTATTAAAAATTAATAATATGTTATTTAATGAGTTTTCGTTAAGATGTATTAACATGTCATAATGAATTCTGCCAGCCAGGGCCAGGTGAAGTAGGATGAGATTTTTTAGTGCAGCTCTGAGTTCAAATATGGTAAAATCTTGATTATAAACCTTCGGTGTAGATGGTCCGAGTTCTTCACGTCTTTTGTAATTTATGAAATCAGGGGGTAAGAATTTTACTTTGATAAAATGCTTCTCCCAGAGTATCAGCAATCGCCTTTATGTCTGAGATGACTTGTCCATTTGATGATAAGCATTAAATTTGAGAATGGTGAAAGTTGCCAGATATCTTCCGGACTTTGTCCCAAATGTGCTTAGATGAAATACGACTATGAATAGAGTTGATATAATTTTGCCAAGAAATCCTCTGACAGCCCTAATCTTGCGTGTCTCCGCTTTCGTACGCTTAAATTCTACCAAGTTCGGTGTCATCCGATGTCTGTGGAATTTACTCCAAGCTTTCCTCTGTAATTTGAGAGCTTGAGAGCACCACTCATTCCACCATGGCTTCCAAAGCCTCGGAATCTTTCCTGATGTTCTTTGTATAGACATAGCCGCTACCGTTATGGTGTCAGTGATCGCCAGTATGGCATCGTCAATATTTAGTGTTTCGACCATATCGTCAGAAATATCAGCATCCGATTAGAAGTGTCCAATCGGCTTTGTCTAAAATAAATCGCTGAGGTCGTTTAGGGAGTGATATGCTATTAAAATTTTGTTAAAATCACTGGAAAATAATCTCTGTTGTACAGGTCGTTATCAACTTTAAAATTCCATATAGGAGCAAAAACAGGTGAACATAATGATAGATCAAGTGTAGATAAGAACGGGTTGACTGATGAAAATACGTGTGAATTGAGTCGTTCAGGAGACAGACAGTGGTCGTCAATTAGTTTTTCAATTTGTTATCCTTTACGATTAAAATCGCTGCTTCCCCAGTGAATGGGTTATATCCATTAAAATCACCAATGATAAAATAGAGTTGTGGAAGCTGGATAACTATTCAAAGTCACAATAGCAACGCCACCAAAGGCACGAGCGCCACTGGTGTTGGCATTTCGAATTATATTATAGTTCTTGATTTTTAAAGAATTGCCAGGGTTTAAGTGTCTCCTGAAGGGGAAACCCATAGGGTTGTAAGTATTAATTAAACCGTTTAAGTCGTTAATATGTGCTCGAGCACCGTGACTATTCTACGTTATAACGTTTATGGTCATTTTTAGGTTTGGGGTGATGGAGTCTAGTGCCCCTTTTTAAAAAATTCTGTACTGGGGTCTAATGCGTCTTCCTCCGCATCGAACTCCATGTCCGATTCGGAAGGGTGGAGGGCCAATAAGTTATCTGTTTTCTCAGTTTTCCGGGATTTGAGTGGTCTGTTCTGATTTTCCTTTTCTTTATTTTGTTTTACTGAATTTGAATTTGTCGAGAAATTGTGGCTATTGATTTAGAATTGTGTGGCAGTTTATGGGAAGGTTTATCGTTTGCTTTGTTCCTATTTGATTCTGGTTTTGCGCTATGCGATTGAGGTTCTGTATTGACTGGGTGAGAGACATCTAGAGTGGAATTTGTTTGAGTTTCTGCATCTATTTTGTTTGATATAATGAGGGTGTCGTTTGTTTGGGTAGATATTTGTGTGGGCGGTTTTAATTACATATATGAAGCATAGCATATGTGAAGTGTTAATTCGTGATGAGCGAGATTCTACTATTTTACGGGCTTCGGGGAAGGAAATGTTTCGTTACTTTTATTGTTTATAAGTCTTTTTCCAGTTAGTTTGTGTTAGTTGTGTTGGAAAAGACACATGTTTATAGTATATTTCTTTTTCTTTTAATCATCTTGGGCAGATCCTAGAGTACGCGGTATGGTTTCCTTGGCAATTGAAACAATGTTCAGGTTTAGTGCAGGTGGAACTGTCATGTTCAGACTTTGCGCAGCGTGCACAGATGGGGACAGATGAACGACACAAAGTTTTTGCGTGCCCAAATCGCTGGCATTTGAACCAGCGAACGGGATTCGGGACAAAAGCGCGGACCTCGTAGCACCAGTTTTTACTTTCGTTGGAATAACGGGGGAGTCAAAGGTTATAATCACATTTCGTGATGGTATTTAACTGTCATTGTGTCTGAGCATTATCCGTTTAGGCGCGATTACTTGTTGATCTCATTTCGAAAACGAATTCTTCAGAAACTATTAGCAGTTCTTCAGAAGATATATTGTATAATTTAATGACTTGTGCGGGAAAACGGTAACAGCTACTTCACCCAAATTTTTTATGTTTAGTATTTTTGCATACTGTATAAAAGAATCTGATTCAATCAAAAGGTCTCCAGATTTCAATTTTTTTATATTTTTAACTTCACCAGCAGAATGTTTTATATATTTTTCAATTAAAATGGAGACCTTTTTGCTAATTTACCAGAATCATTATGGATAATTAGAAATTTAGTAATTGATTTATCAGGTTGATTAGCTTGCAAAGCTTTCTTAATATTTTCATTTTCTATTGACTTTTCATTTAAAACATGCTTATTATTTTCGTTGCACTCAGAGGTTGAATGATTAAGGCCTCCCTTCTGACCACAGATTTGAAAATGACATGAGGATGGAATAATTGTTCATTCTGGTGCACCCCCGCCCTCCATGGAGCCCAACCAGGGGAGACAGCATCCGGCAGTTGTCCAACAACATTGAGCTGTCACAGAGGTCGCACAAAAATATAGTGCGACAGCGTCGGGATGGGGATCGATCAGTTCGCCCAGGACATCTCTAACTGCAGTTACTAACCCCAAAATACCTAACACAATGAAGTCCAGCACGAAATGGGACTAAGCGCCCTGACGTTGTGAACCATACAAATGTTAGGTGAGTCGATTGACCAGAGCAGGCTGACTCCAGTCACCCGTCTGCTCTGAAGTTTGTATCAAAGAGTACCCAAGGACTGTACTTTTTCCCGATATGGGACGCCGAACACGGCAAACATGTGGGTCAGTAAAAACGTACTGACATATTTAAAAATAAACATAAGAACTGAGAAAAGTAAATTAAAAATGGAATAAATGAAATCTTAAATTAAATGATAATTTAATAAGCAAAAATTCTTAAAGTTATAATTGAATAATTATAAACTTCAGAATAAATTTTTATGCTGAAATATTTTCATTGCACAATATTTCGAAACTCAAGTCGTGAAAAATTAGAAAAAAAGAGGTATGGGCATAGATAGTGGGATTGGAAAGCGGGAAAGATCGCTTGGGTATCCCGGGAATGCGACCCCCATGATTACCAAAGACAGAAAACCCTTGGGAAAAGAAAAGATCACTCAGGTACCTCGGGGTTGTGAAGCCCGTACAAACCTAAAGAATGTATGCCCCTGAAGGCTAAAAAGTAGTTTGAATGTAATTGAATCAATTATGGTTTTATAAATATTTATATATCTTAAGTTAGAGAAATTTGAAACTGAAGAAACATAAATTGATAAAAAAAGAAGCTATAAAAGCAAAAATCAAAATGCAAAAAAATGGCAAAATGTTCTATATTAATGGAAACAAATAAGTTAAACATAAAGATGAGTGTTTTAAACCTGATATTAAATTATTAGATTCAAACATGTCTTTTAAAACTTGTAAAATATTAATGTACTTCAAATGTGTCTTTTGGTCATAGTTTTTTATTTAACAATAAAATTTAACAATTCCATTGACATAAGAAATTGAATCTAGCTTTTTGTATGCAGGTACTCTTACATGTGCAATGTATCATTACAAATGGAAACGTAATTTTAAAAATAGAGAATTCATTGAATATGTATATTCCCTACATCCTTACTGGCCAACTAGTCAGAGCGGAGGAACTGTACTCCCCACTAAGAAGTGTGTTTCAGTGCAGAAATACATGAATACATGTGTCTGAAAGAATACATTTCCGAATAAAATTGAAGGCTGGTACTTAAATTTTGCAACTTTAACTGTAGAGGGCAATATAATTCCCAACTTTAGAATCCTACAAGTTGTAGGTAGGATTTAGGTATGATGTTTTGCTTTGAGTGCAACAATTCACTTGCTTATTTCATTCAATGGACTTGAAATGGTTATTTATTATTCCTAATTTTCATGCTTGGATTTAGTTCAATTTTGTCAGCAAAAGGAATGTGATAGATGTAACTGCCCTCAGCTTATTGCTGGTGGTCATGTAAAATGATTTTTCCTTGCTTGACTTTTGGTATTTTATCAATATTTATTTTTGATTAAGTTTTCCAGTTTCGTGGTGAGGAAGCTGTCACTGAAAAGTTCCTTCCTCTTTACAGAGTGCTATTTTTATAACCACTTAGGGTTTGGTATGAATCTGTTGTTTAATTCTTTTGTTCTTTAATTTATTTTTCATTTTAAAATTATGTAATAATACTTATTTGAATTAGCATGTCGAAATGTGATCAACAGTTTTATTTATAAAGCATCATTTTTAATGGTTTACAATTATCAAAACAAAAATTGCGAGCAAATGAACCAGGTAATTTAATACTGTATTCGTAGCTTTAAATTTAGATTTTTATTGAGCTATTTTAACTTAATTTTGTATGCTTTATGCATATGGAATAGTTTTTCTTTTATTTCCTTTTTTAAACTGACTGGGTTGTTTTTATAAGAATTATATTGTTATATTTTAGTTATAGTTCACGATAATGTATAAATGATTATAAATATATTTTTCGAAGATTTCCTGATATTTGTTATAGAAATTCATAGAAAAGTGAAGCATATAAAAACCTTTTAAACATATTATTTCCTTGGTCTTGTCTATACTTGTTTTCCATAAATTCTAGTTTCATTGCTGCAATATTTGTATATTAAATTTTCATTTCAATGTTTTTCTTGTAATTTGAATTTTTTAATAGCTTTTAGGGATTGAAGGAGTTTAGCAAAATAGTGCATTATGTATATATTGTATTATTACTGGATTCATTCCCCTTTCCATCCTTACTAATTCATTTTTGTATTTGTGTTTGCATGAAAACTGGACTGATAACTAAAAAACTGGCATTTTCCATGATTTGATGCCGATACTTTAAAAATGATTTGTTACATAAAGATTAGTAAGAACGCATTATGTTAAGTGAAAGCATTTTTTATTATACACATAGCATATGGTTGCAAACATACTTTGCTGAGGTACGCCTTATTCTCTGTACAATATCATACATAGTAGTATCCCGACCCGACATTCAACGGCATCCTACGACGCCACGCGGGATGATCTTCAATGGAAGAGAGACATGTTCAGCAATGCCGAACTGACCTTGGGTTTGAACCCGCTGATCACTCTCTTGTACATGAGTTTGGCTGAGGCGAATTAATAAATTAACACAAAAGAGAGACCTAATCGATATTCTTTATGTCGGTTGTTAGGTTAATGAGCGATGATGGCATCTTTTCGATCTATGGTGGGAAGGCCCAATCCACCCAGTTTACCAAAGAAAGGGTCAGCAAGCCCTAGGTTTCCGAATCTGCGGTACTCGTGGGTGATTCCATGTCCTCCACCAAAGACGGAGTCGTGCTTGATTTCGGTATCGAATCCACCTACTGGGGCCTGGAGTCCTACGGTCTTGGCTTCGAACAGTTCGTGGTGTTCTGGTTCTTCTTGGTGATGGGGCTCGATTTCAAGTTCTGGTTCGGCTTCTGCTTCCAATCCATGACCATGGATAGTTTCGGGTTCTGCTTCGAATCCATGGTGTTCAGCTTCAGGTTGTTCGTATCCATGACCTTCAGCGTTAAGGGAGTGTCCTCCAATGTGTCCATGAATCCACTTGTGAGCGTGCTTGTGTCCGTGCTCATGACCGTGTTTGTGACCATGTCCGTGTTTGTGACCATGTCCGTGCTTGTGTTCATGTCCGTGCTTGTGACCATGCTCGTGCTTGTGGCCATGACCATGTTTGTGGCCGTGACCGTGCTTGTGTTCGTGACCGTGCTTGTGTTCATGACCGTGTTTGTGTTCATGTCCGTGCTTGTGAGCATGACCATGCTTGTGACCATGTTCATGTCCGTGCTTGTGGGCATGTCCGTGCTTGTGACCGTGTTCATGGCCGTGTTTGTGAGCGTGTCCGTGCTTGTGACCGTGCTCGTGTCCGTGCTTATGGGCATGACCGTGCTTGTGACCGTGCTCGTGCTTGTGGCCATGTTCGTGTCCGTGCTTGTGGGCGTGACCGTGCTTGTGGCCATGTTCGTGTCCGTGCTTGTGGGCATGACCGTGTTTGTGACCATGCTCGTGCTTGTGCTCATGACCGTGCTTGTGTTCATGACCGTGTTTGTGAACATGACCGTGTTTGTGACCGTGCTCGTGTTTGTGCTCATGTCCGTGCTTGTGCTCATGACCATGCTTGTGTTCATGTCCGTGTTTGTGTTCATGACCGTGCTTGTGGGCGTGGGCGTGCTTGTGGCCATGCTCATGCTTATGCTCATGTCCATGTTTATGTTCATGACCGTGCTTGTGGGCGTGGGCATGTTTGTGGCCATGTTCGTGCTTGTGACCATGCTCGTGCTTGTGTTCGTGTCCGTGCTTGTGCTCATGTCCATGTTTATGTTCATGTCCATGCTTGTGGTCATGTCCGTGTTTGTGGTGATGGTGATGATGATGGTGGTGGTGATGGTGATGCTCACTCTTATCCTTGATCACAATTACTTTTTTGTCATCATGTCTGCAAAGAGGCGAAAAATTTATAATCAAACTACCCAATAAAACGTTCAAAGTACAAATGCCATTGGTAAAAGTTTTAAGAAAGTAATTATTTTTAGCGATCTAATAGCGTAATGAATTGTTTCTTAAGATCTAGAACATCATAAGTAACATAATTTTTCTATTTAGAAGTTAATAAATAGAATATATTACGTACAATACATTAAAATTAATCATTCCAATTTGTGTAAATAGTATAAGTAGAATTAGTTCATTTAAAATAATTTTGTAATTAGAATTATAATTAGTACTTTAGATTGATACTTTGAGTTGACAATAAAAATCAAAAACAAACCTTAAAATCATTTAGCAATTGCAAATTTTTCTATTTGCTATGTAAATTTATTTGCTTTTTTTAGACTTGTAAAGTAAATCACGCGAAAAAATGGTTGTGTGAATATTCTTTTTTCTACTTAAGTAACTAAATAACTACCTATTACCTTCAGATGAAGAAATATATTTTAAATATAGTTTATAACTAATTTTCGATTTTTAAAACTATGCTTTTACTTATTGCGAAACGATAATAGAATTAAACTCATCAGTTTAAAATTATTTTTAAAATAGAGAATTATGTAGACTTAACTATAAAAACTGGGTATATAAGAATGTGCTTTTTTTCACTTACGGTTCTGGTTCGGGCTCTGGCTCGGCTGCTACGTACATAACAGCTACCATAAGAAACACAAGGCACAACTTCATGTTAATCTTCATCTGAAAAAGAAAGTATAAGAGTGCAACTATTTTTCTCCTTCCCTATATAATCAAGTTAGCCAATTCTACAGTTTAACTTTATTTAATTTCAGTCAATTTTTTCAGTTTATGTATAATTTGTAGGAGTATGTGTGCATTCAAAATTTTAAGATTCAGTGAATAATTCTACAACTTGCAGTTTACCAATTTGCTTGAAATTTGAGTGATAAATTTTATTGCCAAATATGAGAGGTACTTTTTGTAAAGTGTAGGTGGCGGTAGTGTTTCTGCGGAGATAATAAATATTCCCATAAAAATTCGGAAAAATGAATTCTGAATTAGAAATGATAGTTTATTGGTTAACACAAATTAGATAATAAAAGACAAACTTCACAATAATGGCGAGCGAGAGAGCATTTGAGTTGCGGAAGTAAAAATTTCCTTTTTCGTCTGGTTTGCTTGTTTGCATTGAAAATCCCTCTCATAAAGATATAAGTTGTTTTTCAGATATATTTTTGAGATGAATATGATGAAATAATTATTTATCTACACGTATGTATTTAATTGAATTTCATTTCGTGTTTTAAATTTAAGAGGTACATAACTAACTGAAAGCTTGATAAGAATGTTGAATCTAAAGCAGCTCAACTTCTGTATTTCATTATGCTCTTCGCATTCTGTGAAATATTTTTCGAAAAGATCGCTACTGCAAATTTTCAAAACAAAAATAAATTAAATTGTGTTATAAGTATGCTTGCTTCTGTACAAGATATAAAATTTAGACGTTATCTATCGCCTTTGAATATTTATTTTTGGTACGATAAACACTTCAAGACCACTCTTGAAATTATGTAGTATCTAACACATGATTCCATTAGCTCTCATCAATTAACGAAACAAATCGCATTAGGGTATAAATAGAACAGCTTCATTAATCTTCCAAGTGATACTATAATAAAGAGAATCTAATGTAATAAAAAGGAATGGAGAATATTAGGGTAATTTGACTAACACAATTTTGTCGCATTATTTCTCACAGTAAATGACGGGAGAAATATAGCCTGGTAATTGGTTTTTGTCCAAGAATCCAGATGTCTTTTAGGGCATGGTATTTTTCAAGAGAGACGTAAAATACATTTTTAGGAAGTGGTGATAAGTAATAAGAAAACATTTATGTAACAGCGGACAAAATAAGAAGTAATTGAAAAAGTATAGTTTTTATGTTACTTATCTTTAGAATTCATGTTGATAAGAGTTTTCTTTCAAATTAAGAATGGATTCTTGGCATAGCAAGAATTAAATTGAAAAAAATAGTGACAATGATAATCTATAATGAAATTACCAGAAAATACAGCGGTTAGAAATTTGTTTTAATTTACTAGAGTTAAAAGAAAAACTTTCGTACATTCGAAGATGCCTTTTTATAATTTAAGAATCATTGGAATAGTTAAAAATCTGACAAAAATAAAATATGTTAATAATTTTAGAAAATTGACAAATATAATTTTGAATAATTTATTTTTGCTTTTTTCATGCAAATTCTTTCATTATTATTGTAAGATACACTACTTCCATATTAATGTTGATGAACAAGCAAATTATTTAATGGCCCTTCAAATTAAGAAAATAGGATAACCAGTCCAATGATATACAAAAATAATGAATATCTGTATTAATGATTTTTCAATTTACCGGAAATTTTGTACCATTTTAGAATGTTTTTATTATTTTAAGAACTAGACACAAGAAACTGTCAGTAAGAATTTTAAATAAAAAGGTGGGTTTTTTAAATAGTCCCGCAATTTATAATTTCACTTAGTTTTATTTACATTAATATTTCAAGAAAAATTAAATTATGACTTAAATTTCATATTAAATTTCATTCACTTAAATTTCTTGGAACCAAAAATATACCTTGAAAAGAGATTATGTGAACTATAAATTATGGTGAAGGGGTAAATTGATAGCATTTTAATATTACCTTTTTGGGATGCTGTCTTTTGATTAATTATGAATAAAGTATCGTATCCATACATATTAAAGGCATGCTTCATCACAAAAATTTTTGTTTTCAAATCTTGAAAATTATGGAGAGAAATGGGAAACCAAATAACCCAAGCATTTTTATAAAATGTCTAATTTTATGGATTTTTTTCGTGTAATTAAAATAACAAATATAACTTAAAGGGGGGATGTTTACAGACCTGTTTAAAAGAAAAGTAAAACATATGCTTCTTCCGTACAATTAATATAAATTTTAATAAAACAATTTTTTTAGTTTACCTCAATGAAATTTTCAAAATTTTATCCTACACATAAATTAACTTTACCAAATCTAGTGATTTAGTGTTTTAACATAAATAACTTGAAGTATTTTATTAGCAGTAGTCACACTCAAAATAATTATTAAACCTCTGTGAATAAATTAATGGTTACTAATACTCATTGCAGTCCTAATTGCAGCTAAAATGAAATTATAAATTACTCTTAAGTTATGTGAAAAAGGCATTGAAATAATATTTTTTTAAAACTTCTAATAAATATTGAGATAAAACTAGAATTAACAAATTCATAAATAAATAACTATTTAATTTAGTGGTTATTTTTGAGAATTTTACTATTCTATAAATTTAAATACTTTTTATCATTATATTAAAATTCTTTTCTAAAATATTTCCTACATATTTTATGTTTAAAAAGAAACAATTTTAAATATAATTTAGGAAAGCTGATAAATGCTCTTAATATCGTAAGCAGGGTTCAGCTTCAGTATAAATTTCTATAAATTAAAAAAATATATCACTTATATTCAATTCTCTAAAATCTTTCCGATATGTTTCATGCTTTTATTTTAGTTTAGGTTGGTTTGGGTTTCATGGTGCAAGATCTAAAAACGATAAGCTGCGCCAAACAAAGGACTAAATAAAAACCATAGCAAATGCATGCAATTCTGTAATTTCAGATAGTCATCCATACCGAAAATGAAAGTAATGAAAATAATTAATAAAAACCATTGAAGTACTTATTGAAAAAGTTAGGAAAAAAATATAGGTTAGGTAAAAGATATATTGTAAGAATAATAATTTTTATACTCCTGTTTAAAGTTAACAGAAAAACGCAAGTTAGTGTTATACGTATCCTAAGCAGGGCTTAGCACCTAAGTCTCAAAATCGAACTTAGGAAATTTTCTATTCAAACTCACTGTCACTACGGCTTAATCCAATAGGTAAGAAATAATCCAATAGATACCTTTGCTCGAGGAAGTCTTGCTGGATCGACTTACTCGATGGTGATTTGAGATGCAAGTGAATGGGTCCCTTGCCTTATATACCCGTTTCAAATCATTGATAAATACCCCCACCTATAAAATACTTCCTATTTCTAAAAGAATTGGAATATGCAAACCATGCGTGACGGTAACTTGCACTTCCTTCAAGAGACGTTCACTTTTCGAAATGGAAGGTAACAAACAGGAAAAAAAGAATGTGCCCGCTCAATTTCGTCATTATTACTACTTTCTGACGCGGTTTATTTTGCTTTTTGTGATCGTTTGCACTCGTTGACGGTGGTTACGATCTGTCATTATTCGAATCGAGCAACTTCTGTTACCACTGGAATATATGTCGCTCTTTGTTCGAAATTGATTGTTGGGTTCTTTGTTTTTGTTGTTTTCTGTCTGAAAAGGAGTGTGGGAAACGGGCAACTGTTTCGTAAATTAGTTCGAAAATTATTCATTCCGATCTGATATGAACCCTATTTCTGACAATATTATTAACCGTGATTGCTATTTCATACCTGTAACGGACTTTCACGGTTTTTAAGGGCGGCAGTTTTCAAACATAGACCCAAGCATATGGGTAAATGAAACAAAGTAGCCAAGACATTGAGGAAGTCTTTCATGTTTATATAAGCACATCTTATGTTAAGTATGTTATTCAAAAAAACTATTAGATTTTTTAATTAAATATTTCAACATATCAAACAGGGTGATTTCTGAAGATGGAATATGTATAGCATTAGTTATTGTGTAGTTTATTATTATATAGTTTATTCAGGCTGCAAGTTTTCAGTGAATCAAAGTGAAAAACAGACACAAAATCAAATTGGTGAAAACAGTCATACTTGAAAGAATAAGATAGTTGAAAAGCTTCATTTCAAATTAAATGTCATTTATTGCATATTTAACTTCAGCATTCACAATTTTATAACTATTTATATTAATAAGAAAGGAAAATGAAAACAAAACATTTTTTTATATAAAAATAAAAGCAAGACGTGGTGGAATTCAAGATATTTTTAAGTGCAAATAAAGACACAAGTTTTATTTTTAGTACTTAATATTCATTCCCGTATACAAAAGTCCCGTTTCAATAAGAAGTCTTTAGGCTTTAATCAACTAGTTTTTCACGGTGAGATGGCACTATTTCGCTTCACACTTCCAATAAAGTTGGTTGTAAATTGGTTTTGATGGAAATATGACGCTCTTGAATTTTTCTAAATGATTTTAAAACGTTCCAATAACCAGACGCTAAAGTCTGATAAAAGTGAACGTCTTTTCCATCTCAATTTCCCTCGCACTTCGTTTAACATTTCTTTTCAGGCTGTCGATATATTTAGAATGGGTCCCATTTCTTTCTATAAAATGTAGTTTTCCAAGTACACATACCCAAACCATACAGAACCCCCGTCATATAGTGGTGTATGTAATCACAGTGGATTTCAAGTTCTGAGAATTAGTTCTTAGTTGAGCTTTTTCAGACTATTTTTAAAATCCAAAAAAGTTAGACTTAGCCCGGTGAAAAAAACTGCTACAGAATAACAAAACTATCATCTAAATACTTATTTCTTTCGTGTCGACAGTGCGATGTTAGATTTGCACCCAACAATTCTACTCAGCCCATAATTTTTAATAATAATTCTCATTGTTTTTATTATTTCCTGGTTAATTTTCATTCCTAAAAGATTAAAAACTCTTTCACAAGTTTTAGAACATTTAAAATTTGTTTTGTATTTTTGTTACAATCCAACGATCATCCACAAAATCGGAAATTTTCAGTTGCTTTGTATCGCTTTTCTCTCAATTTTATTGTTCTTCTTAAAACGTATACTGACATCAACCGTAGTTGGTGAGCTTCCATAAACAATTTTATTTTAGAGTGAAATAGTATGAACTAATGGATATAAGCATTGATATAGTGACCCGTCGTAGTAATAGCCAGTTGTGTTGTTCCAGTGAAAATTCCAGTAAATTCAACTACTAACCAACTTCCGATCGTAACAGACAACTTAAAATGTGCTTAAATATTTGACAAAGAAAATAATCTAATAAAATTCACAAACGCAAGTTCTTATTTACTCTTCCTATAAATCTCACAACCGATCGATCAACCTAGACATCAGAAAATTAAAATTAATAGAAAAGGACTGTCAGGTTTTTATTTTCAGATTGTTTAACGATCCAATTTTTTTATTTTCAAATTTAAAATAAAAACAACTTTAGTTAGTAATTTTAGTGGTTTTCGTAGACACACACAAATGCTTTTTTTTCGAACACGTATTTTTTGTAGAATATTTGTAGCAGGTTGTGATGATTTCAAGTGAATATAAATCTCACAACCTATCAATTCCTTGTCGCAAGAACTGCCGAGTTTTCACTTTGACTCACTGTATGTGCTACAGTTTATGAAGCTCAATGTGAAATAAAATTACACTAAGTAAAATTTCTACGGATAAAAATATTTTTTTGTCATATGGTGTTCTTAGGCATGTTACATTCGCCCCAACGTCGCTTAAATAAAAGAAAATCTTGACACATTTGATTTTTTGCTGCCAATTTTAAATTTTATACTGTGCGAGGTTTCTTTATTTTCCTTCAACTTTTCTAATTGCATTAAATTCTATTTATTTTCTGCATGATAGGAAATATTTTTTTGTGAATTGACGAAGAACAGTTTTACTTTTAAGAGTTAATTTTGTGCCTATTTTTAAACAGTAAGTCAATCTCGTTTAATACAGGTCAAAGGCTGATTCCCTTAGACTAATACGAGCGGCATAGGACAACCAATGTATGGTGAACATTTGGATTGTCCTATAGAAAACTATTGGAAAGCACGAAGTTTAAGGCCAATTGTCAAAGAATCGGCATTTATCAACAACACATGAGTTGATGGAAGTCTAGAAAACAAATTTATTCAAAATTAAATGCTCTTTAAGAGTCTCGGATTTTCTAAATGCATAAAAGTATTTAATATAAAACAGTAAGGTAAATAAAATGCACCTTGTTCTTTTTTGCATATAGATAACTCTATATCACCACGTTATAATAAAATGCTTTAACAAAATTTATGTTATTTTATTGCTTTAAGAACCTCCTACACACATATCAAAATTGATTCGCCCTTCTAGTTTCTTACATTGCTTTTAACGTCTCCGTGTATATCACCAGAAACTGCAGATTATTTTTTGTTAAACCGTTGAAAAAGAATGTATGTTACAATTTTGCTATAAACAGATTTTTTTAATTTTTGAAAGTCTTTCTCGGAGGTTGATAATTTTTTAATGATTTCAATTCAATAGGAAATCTGTTTCAGTAAAATGTTTTGTTTTATCCCTTATCTAACTATTTTTGTATGTCTTAATTTTGCATTTTTTGGATCATATAGTCCTTTCTGTAATTGGATATTTTCCTTTATAGAAACATCACCAAATAAATAACTCATTACACTCAATTTTCAAATAGTTTCCAGCTTTTATTTGAAACACTAGTTATATAGTTTTTAATAAAATATACATTCTTTGTTTGGCAAATAGTGAACAAAAATTGATATTGAAAATACTCTCATTTTTTTTAAATCTAAATGCGAGTTCTATATTTTAAGATTGCGTGTCATTCTCCGTAACCGCTTAAACAGAAACTGTGTATACAGAATTAGGTGACACAATCTTCCTTTTCTATCGCGTTTACTGTTTCTTTGAAGCTAAGACGCTTTCAAACTAGTAATTAAACCCTAGATTGCCCGCTCACCGTTTAACTGACAAAGAATCCAATAACCTGCGAAGTTAACACTTGGCTACACACGGATATATAGATCACGACGTTTCAGCATGTATTCAGGTACATCAAGTGATTGAGTAACAGAGTTGGAAAGAAACTCAATCCCTTTTCATTCTCATTACGTATTTTTTCTCTGTTTAATCAGTGAATATGATTTAGTGCAGGAAGTTGTTGCTGGAAATCTGGATTGATAGTTGAAAATATGTACTATGAACCATAAAGGATATCAAATAGTAAACATCCCCGAATTGTTTTTGGATAAATGCAGTGATGGACAGGCGCCCCACGGATAAATCTCCCAGAGAGACTGATGGTTCTAGGAGGCCAGTAGGGCTTTCAATAGTAAAAATAATCTGGTATTAGAAGGAAAAAATTATTTGAAACTGAATTTGAAGTGTTTTTCAATTACTAAGACAGCGGTGTTATAGATTAATAGTAAAATTGACTCCGTATATCATAATACGTCTGCTGCATTAGTTATCAGTTGTATGTGAAAGCAAGACTGATCCATATACTTTAAATATAGACTGAGCATTATTATTGAGAAGAACTTCAAAAAGAGTGATCAATATGTCGACTAGTAGTCAGGTGACTGCTCTGTGAAAAGCTGACTAGGTTGGTCGATTTAGCATCTTATAGCCTCGTTTGGCGATATAATATCGTATTATAGGGTAAATGTGTGTATCCTTATTTCTATAACTAGAGTGGCGATAAAAATGTTGAAATCACCGAAGTCTACTACTATGTCGAACGGACCAATCAGATGATGAATGTTCGTTTCCTTCCGACAGACGAAAGTAGTCTGTCACGTTACTTCTAGTTTTGGTCACATGATCTTTGGCACATATAAAAGGGCTACCATTACTCACTTTACATTTATATTTCCTCTATGGGCTGATCATCTCCGAATTTAGCGATCAAACTACACCGCTAGAAGTTTTGAGGCCTCGGCCTAGGAAAGATGGTAGCGATGTGAGAAATTCATACCATATTAGTAAAGAAGGTTGTGAATACATGTCATAACATTTTTAGTTCAAAAGATAGACCATGGCAGTTCCTTTGAAATAATTATCATTTCATAAATCGGATTAGTCCCATAAAATATAGCAGATAATTTTTGTGTCTTTTGCTAATATAGAGTATTCACTCTATATTAACAAGCATTGGATCATGTGACAAAACTAGAAGTAACGTGACAGACTATGACAAATGAAAAGCTTTTTGACAAAGTGGCAATCTAAGAAATTATTTCCTTAAATTAATGCTGTCAAAACCATTTATATTTGAACATTTATAAAGCGTCATACCTTTAATTCCACCGCGTTCTGTTTTTATTTTTAGATAAAAAATATTTTGTCTTTTCTTTTCATTTTCATTTTTATTTATATAAATAGTTATAAAATTGTGAATGTTAACATTAAAAAGCGCAATAAATGACATTTAATTTAAAATAAAACTTTTGAACTATCCTATTTTTTCCACGTATATAACTCTTTTAACCGATTTGATTCTGGTGTCTGTTTTCACTTTAATTCACTATGAAAAAATATAGCCTGAATAAACCATACAATAAAAAGCATAATCTGTCTTTAGAAATCACCCAGTTTGATATTCCATTTTTACATTTCACAATACAAAATGTGCCCAACCTTAGGCCGGTAAATAACTACATTTTCCCGGTCTGATAAACCTAGCCATTTCATTTCTGGATGAATATCACATGGAAGAGCATATAAAAGTTGTTACTATTGCAAGCCAGCGTGAGCCTCTGAAGAGTTAAAACAAAATTTTACTTCATCTTGCTGAATTGCAATTAATTTGAATGCCGGATAAATTCCATTTGTGTAACATTTCTATTAACATTTCTATTTTATGGGCAAAGAAATATTGCTTGATCATGCCAAAGTGTACATATTCGATATCATAAGTACGTCGCCAATTCGTTGATTCACATCACTAATATGATTTCAATAGTCCTATTTCAGAATTTTTATTTAACTTTCCCAATTAGGTTGACAAGCAGGCAGCTCTTTTTGTCTTATTTTTCTTAGTATTGATAGTTGAAAAGCACTATTTAAATTATTAAATAAACACACACTTTAAAAACTATTAATTTTCATTTGAAGCTCACAATAACGAATCTGAATTCCTGTTCATTTTTACATGAAAATTATTTTTCTGTTCTATTCTGTCTTTTATATTTTATTCTGGACCATCTCGTTACAGGGCCCAACAGTACTGAACCAACCTATTCAGATTCTATACACAGTACTCTGTTTCCTTTGTCTTTATAAAACTGTTGACTTTTCTCATGCAAAATCGTTTCGTCAGCTGTAATTGAATTCGAATATAATGCCATATTAAACGTATATTACATTCTAAAATTATAACAAAAAATGGTTTCAGTTATTTTTATTGTTGCCTAAAATGTGCGAAAATTCGCAAACACTATATTCGTTACCATTTAATTTAATTCAAAACAAGAATTTGTTAATTATTATCTTTATTGGATTTCAACAAACTTTTATTTTACCTTCGGCATTCCGTTAAAATTTTGAGTGACGTTGAAAAAAGCTATGGCATATTTTGAATGATTCTTTTAACAATTTGTATATGGTAAAATGTTATTTAAACCTTGAATAAAATGAGTACCGAAATTACAACTAACTGCATCTTGCTTCTAAAATGATGATTTATCAAAGATCGTTATTAGCTTTGAAATTTTAACTTAGAAAGGAGCCCACAATGAGTAAATTGAGACCATCTGTTTGAAACAGAACAAAACTGTAAACGTTAACGAAACGTTGCTGTTAAGATCTCCCCTGTTAAATAAGAATATGATGAAAATATTAAATCATGGATTTTAGGTTAGTACCCTTAAATATATTAAATGTTACGCTTCCCGAATGAGAATTTTTAGGAGTAAATTGACGCTTCAGGTGTCTGGAATCTAACCAAACTGTAAGAATTTAAGAAAAGTTGTTGAGAGCTCCCCTACCAAATACGAATATGGTGAAAATATTAAATGGCTGGTTTCATTTCAATACCCTCAAATTTGTCAAATGCAACACTTATAGAGTGAAAACTTTTAGGCAAGGCTTCAGCTGTCTGAAAACGAAAACTAAGAATTTACGAAAACGTTATTAAAAGCTCCTCTACCAAATAAATATATAATGAAATTATTAAATGGCTTATTTCAGTTTAGTACCCTCAAATTTACGAAATACAACACTACTCGAGTGTATTTTTATACCATTGTGTGTGAAATATTAAATTGATACGTAAAGCCAGTAATCGTACTTTTTTCTTTTAAAAATAGCATAACATGCATAATAATTTAATAGAAAAATATTGATAGAGAAAAATTAAACAAAAATATCGATAGAGAAAAATAATGAAGGCAGTGATAGAAAACTGGATGTACTGTTTATTATGGATCACTGAATATGATTACATACAAAATTCCAAAAAAAGCTAATACGTTTGTTATTAAGAGGCAAGGGGTTTGAAAGAATTCTGAAGAAATATTGGTTTTAGCCGGAAAGTTTTTACCCAAGTATTTATTTATTGTATTACTAAATAATTCACACGTTTGTTCTAGAAAAACACCAGTTGCTTAATTTGAATAATACAATTATAAGAAATTAATTTGTAAAAAACAGTCTGACATTCAATTTCTATCTTTTTAGTTTATTTCATTTAAAAAACCAGTGAACATTAAGTGATGCATAACATATAATGACATTCGGCAGCAATCCTGAACGCCTGATGCTTCAGATGAATAATCTCAGCTAACGAAGAAAAAAAAATATCATCTTGGCTGTAGTTTAGTTGTTTCTTTTAGTCGTATAGCTTGAAAAGCTTTTGAAGCATAAGTTCTCTTTAATAAAATGCTTATTTTATTTTATTTTATTCACTTTAGTATGTTACGACTATTTTTTAAGACACATTTTATTAAAAAAAACAAGAATTTGTATTAAAACAGATCTTTGGATATAAGAGTTAAAAATACTTATAATAACAATCATTCCAATTTAAACGATGAAAAATTTCTTTAGTTGTTAACCAGGAAAATACTTGGTTTCCGAAAAATGATAAATGAGCGTCCAATGAAGCGTGACAATGCTGTTTTGTATCCAAGCAATGCTGTCTTCCGTGAAGAATAAGGACGACGAGTAAACAGTGAATGATTTTAAAGCAGAAAACCCCTTAAATTTAATTGCGATTTCAAAGAAAGTCTGGGGGACGGTGCTTAATATTCAAAGTTCAATAGATTATAATTTTATTCTTTCTTCTAGCAATAGCAATTGAAAACATAGCAATATGAACAAGGCCGTGGTATGAACTGACCACATGCAAACCTCAGGAAGTCGTATCATCTGTAATGTACATCTGTAATTTATCTGTAATGTACGGAAATTTAATTTTCTCTGAGCTTTAGCAGCATTGATTGTTTTTTATTCCAAAATCATTTAGGGAAGGATTCAAACCTCGTGGGCCCTTCACCTTTAGATTTCCTTTAATATGAGTGCCTTTTTAATACACTTATGTAAATTTAGAACAAAATATGCATTAAAACATTCAAAAGAATGTTTTAATGCAATAGCCCTACAAAGACCGAATAAGGATAAAATTAATTTTTTGGAAAATGCACTGATGGGTATGTTTATTTGAAGTTGGAAGGAAACTGCGCCTGTCGTTTGACATCCTCAATGTTTTCTGACTACATGCAAGTGCATGCCCAGCATACCACTCGGGCTCAGGATATGTATTATAGAAATAGGAATTATACAAGAAAGAGAGTTAACAAAAAGAAAACTACTTTCATCTTTCATGATAAAAATGTACTTTTAAATGTTATTTTGTTAATATTAATTTCTCAAAAGAGTTTGTTTCCAAATGCATGCACTCCAATTTATCACATCGATCATCATTGTAAACTTTTTCGAAATTTTAATTTTAAAATACAGATATACGAAACTGGTTGTCCCCTCCTAAGTTCTATATATTCCTGAGTAGCTTTAAAAATACATTTTATATGTTTACTGGAGAATTATCCGACTTTGCTCGTTAAACGTTGATTGAAAGTGTCCAAAAAATAACTTTTTTCTATCATTGAAAAATGCAAATATCATAGAAAAGGCATTTCGAAAAAAATAAGTGAGTGACTTTACCCATCAATGTAATCCATTTCACATAATATAAGACAAAACTATAAAAGGTGATAGCAAAATAACTATTGCAGAAATCGGTTTTGAGTTTGGGAGTGATTGTGAATAGGCCCTAGTTCATTTCTTGTACAAATGAAAAATTTATAGTGTATTATTGCAACTAGTTTTCCAACAGTATTTTTTGCTTGTAGCAGCACTCTTGTACCAGAAATGAGAGTTCCGAATTCCATCATCATTATGAAAGAATGACAAATTATATTGATATGATTCAAGCAAATACATTTTTGTTTGAAAATTCAATTCCTCAAGAGAAACAACAGTTTGTTTTATAATTTAAAGTCTTCAGTACAGACGAAACAAAGTTAATGGAAGTCATAGTTAGAATATTTTATAACCGTGATATTATTCAAAGATCAGCAAAGTTTTAATTAAAATACACTTTACTCCAACTGGTATGCAGTTTTAAGTTGATTCTTTGTGGCACTTTTTGTCAATTCAGAGGTTTAAATGGAAATTACGTACCTATTTAGAATAATAGATACAGAGAATAGTACAGCTTTTAATGTACTCCAATAATATAATTTGAAACTTGAAAGTTTTACTGATTTTAATTGCCCCATTGTAATGGAAACGTACGTCAAAGATTTTAAAAAATCTTTGAATTACAAGGTATGGTTACACATCTTATTTTAACGTGAACTGTTTTATTTTAAAATAGCTTTATTTTAGCCTCACCCTCTTTTTAAAATAAAGTGTTTCCGTCTTGCAGTCTTAAAGTAAGATGTCACCGTCTTACTTTAGTCTATCAAAATTTTTGTTTATAATGAACATAGTCTGTAAACAACACTTCTGTGAAAATATTAAAATTCTAATTTCATAGCTATTTGATAATTGGATTAATGATCTTATTAATAGGGAGATATGGCAAACCTACTACTGAATCAAGAAAAGCTAAAAAGCTATTTTAATTTAAATGCAGGTGAAATTATGAAAGTTCAAATTTAATAACCGTAATTTATAGTATATGGTGTAGAAATGAATTATGTGCTTAGTGGACCTTAAACAATTCGGTCTATTTCTGTTCTCTAATCTTTTTGAATAAAATAATTTTCAGAAGTGTTTTGAAACTTCATTTTTAAATTTACAAAAAAAATTTGAGATCCTTGAACTCCAAGAAGTATACCGTTCTGATTTTAGTAATATTGCACCAAAAATACTCCGTACTTAACTACATGATAAACATACATTATATAAGCACACTTATTTACTTTAAAACTTTTTTAACCTGAAAACAAATGGTTAAACTTGAACAGCCTTTGTTGCTTTAAAACAGCAATGCATTAAACTTTTGTGTCATTTCATGAGTTTCTACTAAAAGACGATGATATGACAAATTTTGGTCTTTTTCAGTTGTTATACAATTAAAGAAATTTAGGGTCAATTAAATTTTTAATTTTATACTGCAGGTACTTCTGTTCAGTTTTTATATTTTTCTTGTTTTCTACAATAGAATTAACTATGTTCAATTAAAATATAATATTATTAAAGCTTATAATATTAACTAGAGAGTTACTAATACATCAATCACTACTAATACATACATACAATACAATTACATATTATTAATCCTCAAGTAAAAAGTATCCTTATATCATTAAAAGGTAAAATAATTACTTTTATTGCAAAAGCTAAAACTTAGTATTGAAATGTGTCTTATTTTTAAAAAATACCAATCCGTAACAAGGCAAGTTTCGGAAACTCCTGCATTGTGCTATCAGAACTGACAAATGGTAACCGAAACTAAGGCCAAGCTTTCATCTATGTCAAGATTAGCTATTTAGTTCAACTCTTTACAACCGGTTTAAACAAACCAGCGAGAGACGATTTGGGACTTCGATTAGTATCAATCGGCGTATGGTATTCAGATTGCTCTAATGAACGCTTTCACTCACAGTTGTAGAATATCGGAAATTAAACATTTAATTTCAAAAATACAACAAAGAAAAATTGAGTTTTCCTCGTTTGCAACGCTCGTTACCCTAGTTATTCATTTTGAATTTTTTTAACAATAATACTTTAGAAAATTTTGTATTACATCCTTGTTACGCATTTGAAGGTTTCCGTTTTGTCACCTGAATAGAACAAAATAATTACAAAGTTTAGTCTTAGTAAAAAATACGATTAGAATACATAAGCAATCATTTTTAATTGTCTTTTTAAAACATCCAGAAGAAAATGCATATTTGATGATGTTAAAGAAAGAAATACAGCAGAGTCTTGATTATCCGCACTCCATGTTATTCGAGCGGAATTTGATACCAAGCTTTTTAAGCTTTAAAAGAATCTTCAAGCACGACAATGCGTATTTTGTCCTTGACTGATCTGGTTTAACGGAAGATATTTGGTTTGGGTTTTATGGCGTAAGATTAAAAAATGAATAAGCTGCACCAAACGCAAAAAAAATTAAGTATCAGATTATTAAACGGACTAATATTAAAAAGCATGGTACAACATTTAAGTAAACAACGTGAAAACAAAATAAACACTTCGGCGGTTTGGAAAAGTAAATATATGTTCAAACATCTCATTATCTACATGAAAAGTAAAATTAGTTTAAAATGCACTGATGTGAAAGATGAAATGATGGAGTTTCCATTTATGAGTCTTGCGAAACAGAAGAGCTTTAAGGACTTTTTCAAGAAAATTTAAAAGGTAAGTAACTCACGTCCAGATTTATTGTAAAATTATCACATTAAATACATACTGTGACACAAATCCTAGAATAGATTATGCATAACCCTTGCTTTGTGAATCTTTTAGTGACAGTAGAACATGTAGGGCAGTAATTTTTTTCTGTATTTTGTATAGGCTGTTTTGTGTTACTATCTCCTTATCCGAGTTTCTTGTTACCTGAGGTGGTTTCAGTCCCCCATTACATCGGATAATCGAGATTCTACTGTATTCATATGCAAAGTTTCTGAGGATTTACATCTGTTAAATAACGTCTGCATCTACTTTTTCTCGGTTGAATCTATGTTATAATGAATGAACGGTATATTATATATATATATATATATATATATATATATATATATATATATATATATTATTAAACTAACTCTTTTAAAGATCTTATATCTTCTTATTTTTTTGTTCAATATTCTCATTTGCCTTTCAAAGGTTCGATGACGGAAGGAATCAAAAATGTGTTCATTGTAGATATTCTTTGAACTAAAAACAGAATTACCAAATATTGTATACTTAAATATTCCTATTCTGTTCTTTCGTTTAAGGAAGTTTGCACTTAACATATTGTAATATTGATGATTCAGTTATGCTTGCAAAAATAAAATTGTATAAGTATGACAAAATCGTTTCTAGTTAGTCTCAATTTTAAGGATGACGTTGAAAATAACGTAACAGCAAAATTACGAATAGTTTTATGGGCAAATTTAATTTGAGGAATTACCTGATCAGTGGCAGTTCCCGACGACAAAATATAAATTCTGAAATACGTGAAGATTTAAAAAAAATTAATATATCAAAAATGAAATAGCAACGAGGATAAAAACGGATTTTGTTCATGCGATGTGACCATCAGAAGCTTCAAGTTCCAAGCTACAAGTTCCAGACTCTGTGAAGGCAAATGTACACATGTCGAGAAATTAAGGATAATGAAATCCGAGATTAATCCCATGCCAAGTACCTGCACTGAAGTACCTCAAATGACAAATAAATATTCCACATGTTATGAGGAATAAAATAAGAACACCCATACGCCTCATAGAGCTACTGGGAACTAAATAAATAAAAAATTGCTTATGTGAACACATAATAGTTTTCATTTATTGCAAATAAAACCCCACATTTTTTACTCTATTAAAAGCAACCTAAAAGGGAATGTGCCGGTTTCTGACCCTAATGGCAGATCTCACAACGTGCAGACATGTTTTCTACAAGGCTGTCCAAGAGTTCCATTCCCACACTACAGTCTTGTGATCCTTGTTCGTGTTTTGAAGACTGCAATGCGATGTCTGAGAGCATCCAAGCATGCTCCATTGGATTGAGATCAGGTGACCTTGCTTCATACAAATTTAGTATGTTTCTTATTTTTTTAAACATTTTTTAGCGTTTAATTAACGCGAAAAATGAATGTTTAATGCTTATCAATTTATGTTGCCTTAGTGCTCCTCATTATTATCTTTACATTCTTTCAACATGGTTAAATAGCATGCAAGAGGAGTACGAGTTCGCAGTACTTCCGATATGAATTTCGTTCAAAATTGGCTACGCATGTTTATCCAACCCTTCCAAAACTGAAAATTGCTGGGACATACGATGGTGAAAAGTTACCTAAAGATACATTCTTTTACATTTTATAAATTAAACTTACATTAACTAGGAAATGTTGAGTACTTTTGTTCAATACATTCCATTTTATTCTTTTCATGCAAACATCTGTTAAATATTTCTACCTATTTTCTTTTAGCTTTAAAACCAATTTGGTTTGGTTAATAAAGAACATAGAAACTTTCAACTGAAAACAAATTTATAACCCTTCTTTAAAAAATGCATATATGTAAGTTGATGATCGAAGTTGAATCAAATCAAATATCAGATCCTCTTTAGAAAATATTCTGAAGTTTTAAATAAGTCTCTAAATTTGGTGTGCTAAATCAGCAGATGCCAAATCTGAAGAAGAGAACCAGTTTTATTTTAGAAGTATCCTAATTCCATCAGTATTTTTTATTTTAGAAGTATCCTAATTCCATCAGTATTTTTTATTTTAGAAGTATCCTAATTCCATCAGTATTTTTTATTTTACAATTGTATCAACTTTTTTTAAGTAGGACTAAGTCTAACTCCCCTGATAGTATGAGGCAACTTAAGACCGACAGACTGACAAAAATAGGTCCCAATTGAAATCATTATAGCGTTAAAAATACTTGACGAATACTAGCCATGTTAGCATATTCGTAAGCAGCATGTTCAATTTGCCTATTACGCAATTGCAACACTCTCCTCTGTTCCGTGGACAAGGGAAATGATGCAATATTTCTGGATGTGCCACCTCATTTGACTCAGTCTATATGTGCAACCGTGAACGAAATTCGATTGTTCGTAGTCTATTTTTAAAGCTCTTGACAAAATCTATACAAGTACATGAAGAACATTTTGCAGTGGTGTGAACTGAATATTAAAAGAACTTTTTGTGAATCTGCGAAGTCTTCCAACAATATCGGAGCCAATTATCTGGACAATCGTGCATGCAAATTTACTGTACTTTGTGTATCGTTTGAAAGAGCTTGACGGGATCTAGTCAAATGTATAAAAACATATCGCAGTGATTTAAACTAAATTTTGTAACAATCATTTTCGTGTGAACATGTGAACACTCCTGACAATGCACGCAGAATGAACTTAATTAAAAGTGGAGAAAATCTAAACGAGAGGCTACAGCAATACTCGACTAGCTCATTTCAACTGTCCTATCTGTAAGTCATAGTCCTAAGGTTCAAACTGGCCGCTCAATCAGAACGGAGTCGACACTTTTATGGGTATTTTAATCTTTTCTGCCCTTTTGATTCCCCATCCTAATCCTAATCCAATTGAAATTATTTTGTCAAATGTAACGACTTTCAAGACGTTATTATCCTATCTTCTTTCATCCCTATCGCATGTGTTATCCTTCCTACTTTCACCGTGCAGAGTGGGTGGCCAATGTAAATAACCGCAGCTGTCTCTAGCTTTTGCTATTAGTGTACACTAATCTCTCCCAGCAACAATTTGTTCGCGACTGTCTCAAGTTCCTTCCCTGTAGCGTTGGAATCCCAAAAGATTAATGATTAACTTTGTTGTGTTTCCGTTTCTCTTATGCTTCTTGAGAAGTTTCTGAATACTCTGTGACCAGTGTTCCGAAACGGGGTTAATCATGGAAGGATACCACGAAATCAAAGTATCCTTTAAGATCCCCTCTTCGTTTCTTCTTTCCAAAGGACGCTACTGTTTTACAGAAATTACGAGACGAATTATATTTGATGGGATTACGATTACTAAGCTATCGTTCTGTCAGAAAAGTTAGGAAGTGCTGACAAGATTGATCGATACGGGCTTTGGTTTCCAAGATATTTCTAATCTTCTAATTGGTGATGACTAATAGATAACTTTCCTTTTCATAAGAATTTGATTTGGCACTCTACGGTCATTTTTTGTTACACGAAGTCTAATTAGATGACTTTTCACATAGGAGGACAATGGGATACATTTAATTATTTACCTATAATTTTCAGTGTGCGTCTTTTAACGTTAAAGGTGTAGTGCAGAAACTAGAAATTATTTGCGGTGGTGTTGGGAAAAGAGAAACACGTTCACTGACAATGTTAGTATCCCACATGTTAGTTATAGTTTTCATAGATAATAGAAACACCTATTAATAAAATCAGTCACTTGATACAATTAATTTCACAGAAGCTATTTCAAATTTTTGCAGTATCATTGTAAAATCGCTGGTTAATAAAATCAGCATCGCCACTTGTAGAAATCAAAGTGTTTGGCAGAACGTCTAGCATAGTACTAAAAACATATTGTACATTTCTTGGAATTTCTCTGCGATTTTAGTTTTAAAAAATTTTATTAAAGGAGTGTTGAGAAGTTTTTTCCCGATTCCTCAATGTCCAAAATCCAATGATTTCACCACTTCCCCAATGATCCCTAAATGTCCCAGGTCCAATGGACTCTCCACTTCCCAAATGATCCCTCATTGTCCCAAAACCAGTGATCTCTCCATTTCACTAATGGTCCCTCAATGTCCCATCCAATGGTCTCCCCACTTTACCAATGATCTTTCATTATTCCAAGTCCAATGATCTCTCCACTTCTCAGGGGTAAATTCGGCCCTACCAAAGACCGTCGTGTACGTGAGGGCTGGTGCACGTTAAATCTGTCATGGCCTCAAATGTTCTTACGTTAGCTTGGAGTGTGGAAGTTTGGAGAGGGGGGAGCCAACTCAGGTTTTGACTCGCCATCTCACCGTATTTCAAAATTACGAAGTATTGTAATCGGATCTTTCCCTTTGAGTGATCCCGGACCGTCGCCAATAACCCGTTGTGTTGCTCAAGTACAACGTTAATTCGACTACCCTCCTACTACGAGAGAGGGATTTGGAAATTTTTCAATATTTAACCATCAGTTAACTATTGAATTCACTTCAATAAGAGGTTTTTCTTTAAATATATTCTAGAACTCAAAATATGGCACATTCATTTTATTTAGTAAATTATAAACATATACAATTTGAAAAAAAAATTAGCTTGAAATTTTGAAATCCAAGTAAAGTAAATTTTATATCGATTAAATATTTACAAAACATTTTAACTCACAAATAATACAATTCGAAAAAATCTAAAACTGAAGATTAGTTACACGTTAACTAGCATATTTTCAGTACGCCAAAACTAGATATTCTTCTAACGAGATTTTTAATGCAATGTCTATTTACAAATTAAAAGAACATAAGAATGAAAAGTAGAGATTATATTCAACTAAAGTCGATTGGAAACGGATTAAATTTCACACACTTCTGCATAAAACTGAATCTTTTTCTAGGAAAAGTGGCGACTAGTAAGAAGAGGAATTTTAAAAATATCCATTTCAAAAGCTTTTCTTTGCGTCCATTAATCAAGTATTTGAATTTAATCATTTTGAATGATCGAAGATCTTACTGATTATAAATACTATTTTACTATTTTACGTTTTAGTACTCTTTAAAAATTAATTCAAGCGTAAATACTTTTTAAAGATATAATCTACAATTTCACTCCTTTATATTGTCTTTCATGAAACTCAAATGCTGCCTAATTTTCGAAAAATCATAAACAAGAGCTGCCATGAGTGTTGAAATGATATTTCTAATATCGAACACTCGTAAATATCTGAAAGTGTGTTTTTCAAAATGTTTATGAAATATTACTAATTATTTAACATTTCTTGAAATGAACACCCACCTAAACTCTTATTCCTATTTTCTCGTAAAACGAAGGGGAAGGGGGAAATTAATCAAAACATTGAAAGATAAATTTGGATGTTTGGTAATACTAAGAAAAGGAAACATAATTTTTAGCACTTTTTCAGAACTTATACGTTTTAAAGCACATAGGTTGTTGATTTTAGTCATGCAAAAAGCAAAATAAAGAACACACTAGCTCTCTCTTTCTCTCTCTAAGCTGCAAGAGTTGCAGGTGGAACAGGTGCAATACATAGGAAAATAAGATAAACATACAAATACACTCAAAAGAGGAAGTTCATAGGTATTGCAAACTTTATTTACAATAATTGGTGTCATTTCAACTTTGATGTCGTAGCAAAAATACTTTGAGGCCTGCAACAACCAGTAAAATAGAAACCAAACTTTATTTTAAAAAATACCATATTTTCATCAAACTTTTTGAATACTTTCGTCGATCGTAAAATCCTCCAATACTAAAGCAAGACGCAAATATTATAAGAGAAAGAGTTCTAGTTAGAACAGATATAGCAAGGTCATTCTTAGGGAAGTCATTTTCCAATATCTAAACAAATTTTAGGTACTTAAGATAAGATTTAAAAAATATGTTACGAATTATATGGTGAACTATTTCTTAAAAAGTGAAAATGTTCATAATGAAAAATTCCCATCAAACCTCAAATCCTTGTATCTTATATCTTGATTTCATTTACGAATTAGAGACAATTTGGAACACGATAAACCCAATCAAAAAAATCATATTTCACTAATAGCTAGTGAACTATAGTTTTTGGTTCTTGTTGAAACTTTTCAGTAGACAGATATTGTATCATTTACCCTAGGCCTCATGAATGCTTTGACAAGGTCCTGAAGGTAAAATATTGGATTCACATCGAGAAGTTTGCTTTCGAATAATTCATTAAACAGCCTTTTAATTGCACATTTTAAGTCGATACAATTTCGAAACACCTTGGGCTTAGAATTTTCTGTTTATGATTGAGATAAAAAAATCAGATATATAAATCACTCATGCGATGTCCTTATCAGAATAAGTGGTCCCCCTTTCATACTCGAGGCTACATTATGTCCATAAATTGGTCGATAGTTGGATTATACCAATCTAATCATTAATGCTCTAGAAAATAGAAACCAATCTGGTAACAACTCAGGTAAATCAAAAACGAATATTTGATCCCACAAAGCATCGTTAATTCCAGGTAATAGCATCGATACAAATAATCCTAATGAGACTACAGGTGGAATATTTAACTATGATAATGTTTCACTTCCTTTTCATAAATCATGTTAGATCTAGTTATTAGTTTTTATACCACCGCGAGTAATGTATTTTGCATATAAATTTCGTTGTCAGTAACTAAACTACCCAAGATCTCCAGAGATTTAAATAAATTATGACGATTTCACATTAATGACTAGGTCTGATTCCCCAACCTGAACTCAGGGTCCTAGTTCTAAGCTAGATAACGGACTCCTCATAAAATTAAAACTGGATTCAAAGTTCTCTCTACCAGAAGAACTGCTTCAGACAAAAAGCCTAGGTACTGGCGGTCTCACCATAGAAACAGGTCTCGTATATTTTGTTTGCGTAGGGATGAGTTGAATGAGGTTTGGCTTAAGACGCAATGGTGTAATTTGGCTACGGGATGGGGTTTGGTGACAGTGGGTGATATCCTTTTATCCCACACCCATCAGGAGAGCCAATTGTTGCTAAGTGTGTCACTGCGACTAACTCGAATGCTTCAAGAATCCCATATAGAAAATGGACGAAGTCTAATTTATATTACAGTTTAGGCAGATTCAGGCTTTCTATCTGTAGAGGTTCTCGTGGTAGATGCAGTACTTTTGACAATGTTTAACTTTCATGAGGGTAAATTGCTCTTTCACATTGCGCTCGTTTATGCTTTAATGTAGTCTTGTTTCTTTGCTGTATAAATTACTTTTATGAGGAAAGATAACTAGCACCCCACATCTATACTCATAGTACCAGAATTAGGTGAGAAGATGAGCCCCTCTTGAAATATCAGTGTGTACCCAAAGTATCGATGTCTAATTTGCAAAAATGTATAAATTTTTTACTTTTTCCTCGAAAACTTTTCCCTTGCCACTGCCTCAGCAACCTACGAGCTGTTGGTGGCGCAGGTTCGATTCATATAACAACTCTGGGTATGTTTCTCTATTCTATATTTCAGGTAGGTAGGTAGCTGAATTTACGTCGCTGAAACAACACAAAAAGCTATTGGCAATGGTCCGGGATCAATCCCGAAGGGTAAGATCCGAGGACATTTTGAACCACTGTGATGAACCACAAGATGACGAGGTCAATACCCTGAGCTGGCACCTCATCCTTCAATCTTCCACATTTAAGGTCACGATAGATGTAACATATACCATCCCCGCACAGACGACGGTCTTTGGTTGAATCGAGTTTCGAACTCGCAACCCTCCGGTTGCAAATCCGTGACTACCAATTCTTCAACCCCCACCCCTTCTGTGCTAGTAAAACTTTCCTTGTACGTGTATCTCCATTACTTGGTGGAAAAACATTGGTTGGCCAGATCTGACCCTTGCTTCCTCTTCTTAATTGGGGGCGTAGTCTCTCTTCCTCGATCGCGGATGTGGGGACCACCGATCTTTATGCAATTGTTGTAAAACAGTACTATAAACTAATAAAAAGATTTATAACTGTGTGAACTTAGAAAACAGAATTCAGATTCCAATACAAACTGTTTACAATTTTCTAGAGCTCATTGGTAGATATTGGTTTCGGAACTATGATACCGGTGACCTCCGTTTATTGGTTGAATTAGTTTTACAACATTTATGAACCGTGATTTCTTTTAGAAAACACGTTTTAGATTTTTTGTTGAAGCAAAATTAAATTATCTGTTTAAATATAATTCTTTAAGTTATCTTGGTTAAAAAAAATTTATATACATTTTTTGTTTAAAGTTAATATGCCAACATTTATTTTTATGTTATATTTAACCCCGTTCAAAATAACGGAGAAAGATTTCTATTAAATGATTCTGCGTCGTTCTCAAATAAAGATAATATTTTTATACGAGGTTAATAAATATTACTTTATCATTTAAAAAATTATAGAAATTATTTATCTTATAAGCATATTAGGTGAAATGCAGCTATGTCTGTGCGAAAGATATATTTATTTTACAAACAACATGCACCGCATAAATTTTATGAGACTATGTTTCAATTGATATAAAAACGGTTGAACTAAATTAAAAGGTACAAATGATAAATAAATAAACCAAAATATCTATATATAAAATTTTAAATTCTAAATATAAATTTTATTTCAATAACAATTTTGAATTATAATCAATTGTAGTAAATAAAAGGTTTATAATCTACTCGTGTGAACTTCAGCATAATGATAACTTAATTTTTCATTTCAGACATAACGATTATTAGTTTTAAAAACTAATAATCGTTATGTCTGAAACATACCTATCGTTACATACCTATCGTATCGTCTATCGTTACACTACCTATATTTTGAACATTGTACTTGTTCTGCCCCATTTTCAATTCCTCTTCAACTTATCCCCTTTATCTCTCTGAGGGCTCTAACCCTAAAATTCACACACAATTTTAAATAAATGCTCCAATTCCGCCCTTCAATCATAGTTCTCAAACCTACCTACTAAAGTTTCAACTCATAGCAGCTCTGATATCGAATAAGATTTAAGTGGCAGCCATCAAGTTAATGGTTGTTGAACAAAGGTATAGGTATAGATACCTCAAGCAGAAAAAGTGTTTCTGACTGAACAGAGTTTAGTAGTTTGACATCTGGTTTCTAAGGACTGATGAGCTATGATGTCTTTTGAAAAAGCTTCCACGATGTAGAAGTCCGTTGAGTGATGGCCAATCGAATGTTCATCCAAAATTGATCGAAATAATAACGCTTAAAAGATTTCAAACTCCGAAATGACACCAAAAGAATTGTGGTTTGAGAAAAGAACGAACAATTTCCGAGTTTTATTTTTTCTCAGAGTGGCATATCCAACTGAAAGTTTTAGAGCTTATAAAATAATTGAAATAATAATAAAAGTATGTAATTATTAAAATATTTTTATAAAATATTGTAATTTATTTTTAGGAGAAAATGGTCAAATAATTTGCCTGCAATTGATTAGTGTTTTCCAATCTGAAATATCAATTTCAGACTACGGATACACATGACCATTAATTGCTAAAAACGTTTATAAACAAGCTTTAGTGGCTAAAATATTTTTTATCCCATGCTAAAGACGTAATATTACCCTTTTCTCATCTTACTGTAATGTGGAGGCACATGTTTGCAGACCATTTGGTAGGAAAGGTGATCTCAGCAACAGCAGATAACTTCTGTCTTAAATGTTTGGTCTTCATAATTGCATTTGATCCACACTGTGAACATGATGAAATGTCTTTTATTCCGATTTTATCTAGATGTTCTTGCGAATAGTCGTAGCCTATAGATAAAATCATTGCACATTTATTATCATTTAAATTTTTATGTAGTCTCTTGGGATCCTGGTTGAAATTTGGTTCATTATCAGCTGCTCCCAAGATTTTCCAACACCTTTTGTCTGATATTCACTCTTCAGAATTAAATTAATTGCATTGGATTACTGCACTATAGCTTGTTGGTAGGTTATAGGTTTCTCATCCTCGAACATGATACTGCCGTTTTTCACCAGTTGGTCGACACGTTCATTTCCAGGTATTCCGCAATGGTTTGAAATCCAATTGGTACACAATATTTCATATTGTTTCATAAGGCTGTGTCATTTATTTTAGTACACTACACTTATCAATACAGCCAGCACTACTGAAAGCTCATGTTGCTGTTGCGTCTGTGAGTCAATGAGGGAAATAATATGGTTTTTATATCAGAGTTATTTGGTATTTCTGACTAAAATAGTTAGGTTACTGTAGTTGAATTAAAAACATTTATAAGCTTGCGATGATTTAAATCTTTCTCATTTTGAGAGCTAAGTGAAGTAGATAGTCCTGTGTATTGTGTCTTAATAGTAGAAATATAATTTCAAGAACATTTTACAAGTTGTATCACTTTCTTTATATTTGAGCAGTTTTTTAAATGCAGATGGCGCTCTCAACCTTTTTATTCCTTTGGAGAAAATAAAACAAAATCCATCAAAGACACGATCTAGAGTTGTCATGCATCATTTCACAACTTCATTCCACACCTTTTGGAATGAAAGTTTTAAAACTATTAATATGATGACTAGTAATTTGGCATATTTACTCACCATGCCTCTTATTATAGAGGATAAATCAAATATCTTTGCAATGAAAAGATAACAATACAGTTATAATTCCAGATGGATTATGTATAATAGTAGTGGGAATATGAAATAAAGTACTCAAACTCAAAATAAGTTTATCTAAACTAGGTTTGAAAATAATGGAAGACATCACAATGAGCTATACTTAATATTAAATAAGCTCATTATCCAGAAATTAAAATTATATCGACATTGGTGTTTTGTATTTATGTTTGAATAAATTATTGTGAACTTTCAAAAACTAAAATTCACCAAAATTAAGCTTGTTCTTCAATTGCATTTTGAAATTCATTCAATTCACCCGATTTCAAGCATATGATTGTTCCTTTTTCTTCTACTGTGTGATTCAAATATATGTGCCACTAACTGAATTAAAAAGTGAAGTATTTCTCATTCAAAGGAGTAGTAGCAAGAATATATTACACAGATGAACTATGAACTAAAGTTGAGCTGAATAAAAGAAAACTGAGCTCACCTATAATCGATTTATCAGAATATTTCATATTTTCTTTAATATTCAAATGACGAATCGCTGTTATGAAAAATCTCAGATTGATAAGAATAAATATTCACAAAAGTTCATCAAAAAGCCTAAATAATTTTTGTTCATGGTACATAGTAGAACCTTCATTATTCGAGCTCCGATTAACCGAGTGTTTGTGTTATCCGATCCTAATTTGATACCAAGTTTTTTTAAGCTTTAAGTTTTACTGAAGAGTATGGAGTGATGATGTCATCATTGAAATGGTAACAAAAGGAAAGATAAAAGCGAAGATGAAGAAAACGATGTTTGTACGGAAAACCGACAGATTTCTAAAACAGATGGCTTAAAGCCCATCGAAACAATATTGTCTTATATTAAACAGCAAGAAGCCACTGCACTTTCCGATATTTTAATCTTAAGACGACAACGGAACGGCAATTAGGCGAGAAAGTGTTAAGAAACAGAAGACCGTTCAGAAAATTTTCAAAAAAGTTTAAAAAGTACATATCTCACGACCAGATATCAAGATAAATACATACTGTGATACAAATTCGAATATAAATTATCTTAATCCTTGCTTTATGAATATTTTAGTAGCAGTGAAAGCAAAGTGTAATACGGTAAATTTTTTCTGTATTTCATATAGGTGGTTTTGTGTTACTACGTCCGTATTTCAGAGTTTCTGTTTGGATATTCGAGATGACCTTGGTCCCCATTACCTCTGATAAAAATAGGTTCTGCTGCATTATATATTATACCATGAACTGATTTAAGATATACTCCCTTAACGTCATTCCTTGAGCAAATTTCCATACTTTCAAAACAAACTATATGAAACTGCTTTATATGGTAGTAGAATTAAATATTAAAGTATATTAAAAGATTTTCAAAATTTGTGTCTAGAAGTATTATTTTTTCAAAATTTAAAATAATAATAGTTAAAATAAACGGCATAAAAGTACGAACTGGTGCATCGAAAAAGTCTGGAGCTGATAAAATGCTAAGGGAGCTGATTTTGAACTTTTACTGTGTTAAAAAATCTATTCTACTTTTAACTAACTCCTTTGAATTATAGTCATCTGACCGAGGTTCAAAATTACGAGGTGTTGTCCTCGGATCTTTCCCTTCTGGGTTGATCGCGGATCGTCATCAATAGCCCGTTGTGATGCTCCAGTGCGACCTTAATTCAACTACCCCCTTTAAATTTTGAATAAATAAGTTTAGTGAATGTCGATTACTACGGAAAGTTTTGTTAATATTTTTTTACACAAACTATGGCACATAAATTACTATTTTATCATAAAAATTATATTTAGAGTGCTGTAGACACTAAATATTTTGCATCGGTAAAAGATTTATGTTTCTTGGAAGGGAATTTTAAATAGATTAACTATTTTTTCTGAAAAACAGTATGTTATCGAGAACTGGGCAAAAGGCCAATATAAAGAACCATTAGTCTAATGAAGTATATATTATTTATTTGAGAAATAGCTGTTCTCGTTAGGATGAGGTTTAACTAGTACGTCACACAAAAAAACGTACAAGACAAAGGACCGTACGCGCAAGATAAATCAGTTGTACTGAAAGATTGATCTCAGGAACGCAAATCAGATACTGCCCTCAGAATAAGGTTACCCTGCCCGCAGACCAGATACGATCGACCCTACGGACAGATTTAACCTACCCACAGGCCAATGACAGTCATCCAAATATTTTTTTATCGGGCACCCAGACCAGATACGGTTTATTCAGCCCTTTGGTCATATACGGCCCTTCAAACAGATTTGAGATGCTCTCAAGACAGATACAGAAATCCGAAAAGGCATTTCCAAACCTCTTTTTCTTTCCAGAACCTCAAAATAGTTTTATGAGGCGCGCAGACTAGATACGGATATCAAATATTCCTAGTGCATACTCATTAATAAATAAATATTTCTAAAAAGTAAAATCGGAGCCTAGTGTTATTTTGGAAATAGCGTTGAAATTTGCACAGGAGGAATGTCATTTAATTTCTTCATTTCCTTTTTATACTTTGTTTTTGCAAGTCATGTTCTTGTCTGCCGTCTCGAATAGCAAAGACAAATTTCCAAAATCTGTGTTTAAATTTTATTACCTTAATTTTCGATTTCAAACTTTATCTACTAGCTCTTCCAGTGAACAAAAAACACACTTTCTATGAAAATTAAAATTTTAAAAACTGATCTAAGAAAATTCACTGTTAAAAATTTTCTAATTAATATCAATAATTTAAAAGTGTCGGGTTACGGAATGTTTATGTCAGATTTTTTATTTTTCTTTGAAGCAGTGGTTTCGAGGAATTCTGATATAAGTTGTAATTTATAATATTCAACTTTTAGTCAGTAAAAAGGTTCACTGCTTCATATAACCGAATTCTTAAATTATGTATCTAATATAGAACTAATTGATTATCATTCTTAAAGGCTATGAATATTTCAAATTTCTAATCTGTAACTTCTTTTATTATTTTTCAAAAGCAACTAGGATGAAATAGGGAATAAATATATACTACTCTTGTTTATGAAACACCAAAAGGAAGAACATGAAAAAAGGTTCACATATTTCATAAAGGACTTTGGTCGTTAAACTAAATACGTTTGGTTAGGTTTGTATCTCTACGGTCAGTTTTTGACACACAAGTGCTAATTAGACCGGGACCTAAAATCAAAATAGAGACAAAGCTATTCTCATTTCATGAAGTTAATTTATTCTTATTCTGATTGGTTTCTGGTAGTGACGTAGATGCGTCCATTTATTAATCGGGGCGTATCGCTGGACATAGAATAATTTATCAGTGATTAGCTCCAAAGTTTTTAATTCTGTTGTACCAAAAAATAAATGTTTCTTTTCAAAAGATAATATTTTAAAATAAGGATACTGAGAGCTTACTCAAAAATTACTTGTTCACGAATGTGTTCAATGTGCCTGTTGACGAATTCGTGTTATGGCACATATGTGTTAAAAGCTGATATTCTCCAAACAATAGACTGCTCTAGCAACCTGTGAGTTGTAGGCGGAGCATGTTCGATTCCTCCCTGGGTATATTTCTTTTTAATGTGTTAGTAAAACTTTCTTTGTGTGTGTACATTAATTGATGTTTTCTGTCTTGTGTTTTGGCGCAGTATAACCAAATATGGCCCGTTGCGACATAAAACCAAATCCAACTAACTAACCAACCAAACAATAGAAGAATTTCGTGAGAGAATGTGTGAATGTTGTAAAAGATGAAAAAATGTAAAGTTATTATGGTTAATCTATTTCAGTTCATATATGTAAATTGACAAGTGGTCATAGCATCATTATTGTTCCAAATTGTGTTTCGGGCTTTTATTTCATTTCTAATGTTTAAAATGTTGATAAAAAGGTATGTCTAATTAAATTTTTTTAATTAGATTTATATTCGAATATTGTTTTATTTGCTTGTACATGTTATTTTTACAAAACAAGAATGTTCAACTTAAATTTATAAATGAACACACACATGTTCATTGAATTATTCCTGAGATTGAGGATTGTAAAATCTTAATAAGTTTAGAATGTGAAAATTATTTGTTTCTCAAAATGGCTCTATTTTAAGAGCATTTATTTCACTGCTATATCATCCGTATTATGTTGTAAGGTGGTACGCTAAAACTGGAAATTTTATAGAACTTTACAGAGCTGAATGTTTGATGTCAAATATCAGATGTTTATGCTTGTGCTTAAAAATAAAATAGTTAACATTAAAAATAACACATTTTTAATGCATTATTACAATTAAAATTATCAAATAAATAAATTTTTTTAAATGCATGAAAAGTGTTTGTGAAAAATAGGGTAATTGCACAATGTGTTTGTGAAAAATAGGGTCCCTATGTTGAGGTGCATTATCAAAGTCGGGAATATTTATTTTTGTATTTTCAGATATTTTTTCCCTTAAGGGAAGTTTTTTCAATCTTAAGGGCATTTTCAGAAATTTTTAAGTAATTTCTTTTGCTACAGGAGCTTTTTTTGTTTGGGTTGTATATTATTTTGCAATTTTTATCTTTTTAAATAAAAACATTAAATTTTATTTGTATTAATACCTTCTAATTGCATCTAAAGGTGGCCAAAGTAAAAAGGTTATCTCATAAAAAGTTATCTCATAGTGTTAACTCTGTTAAAGGCAATGTTGAAATCTTGTTTGAGGCAAACGGAGGCCTATTATATGAGCAGTTTTAAAAGTTATATTTTTAAGAGAATAGACGGATAGTTACTTTTTGAATGTGCTTTTTCTTTTCTGGGGTTTTTATGTTGCATTTTATACGGAATAGACAAAGTCTAGTTCTTGGATTTTGAATTTATTTAATTTATAGTTTTGATTAAATTTAATGCAAACTCAATGAGATAGTTTTGCTTTCAAATTCAAAGCAAAATTTTACCCCGAGCCCTAGTGACCAATTCTGTCAACTGTAATTGTATTATTAATGTATTACAGAACAACTACTATTGTTGAATTTGAATGAAAGAATAACAGATAATTTATACTGTAAACATTTTATTTGCGTCACAACTCTCATTGACACAAAGGTCCACTTACAAATCAGCATACACCATAGCATTAAGTAATGAAATAAATAAATGAAATAGAGGACGCATTCAACCACTTAAATTGTGCTTACGTAGACCAGACTCCTCTTAAAGATAAATCGCTTAATTACATATAAAAGCTATCACAAGTTCCTTTGAGCAAGATAATAAATAAAACAAACTAAATTGAATCAGAAAAATGACATCTACAGTTTAGAAAGAAGGCAGAAAAATGAGAGTTAAACGAAAAGAAGAATCGAAATTTTTTTTCAGATATTAAGACGAGTTAACTAGAGTAGTCATGAATTTAAAATTGGTTATAAATCTTGTAATAGATGGTTTAACGCACACAAAAGGAAGGTATAGCAAAGTGAAGTTAAAGGGTGTCTTCAAGATAGTTTGTCATGGGGATTGTTGAAAGATTCCTCTCGAAAAAATGTTGCAAGCGCTGAACATGCTTCGAACCACGGAGTGCCTTCGGACTTAAACAGCAATGAATATCGTTGGTGATTGCAAATCGTTTAACCCAATAGATCAGCTCCAATACAGATGAGTAAACGAATTTAGCTTTTGCCCGTAAAGAAGCGGTGGTAACTTCATGGTGACATCTTCGAAAATGTTGAGCATAAGTCCATTAATACTGATCCTTTGGCCAAGGACGAACAACGCTCGTCGTTAGGAATAGTAGCTCATCAAAAAATAGTTGTGACTTGACTTTGCTTCGCTCAAAGATGGAGATCAAATCCATGCAAATCCAAACCATGACCATGATGACCGTGGCTGAAAGTATGGTGATGTTTGTGTCCGTGATCATGTCCGTGCTTGTGACCATGCTCATGACCGTGCTTGTGTCCATGGCTGTGTCCGTGCTTGTGACCATGCTCGTGTCCGTGCTTGTGACCATGCTCGTGTCCGTGCTTGTGTCCGTGGCTGTGACCGTGCTTGTGTCCGTGGCTGTGTCCGTGCTTGTGTCCGTGCTCATGTCCGTGTTTGTGTCCGTGGTGGTGCCCATGGCTGTGTCCGTGCTTGTGTCCGTGCTCGTGTCCGTGCTTGTGGGCGTGGTGGTGACCGTGCTCATGACCGTGCTTGTGTCCGTGTTCGTGACCGTGCTTATGTCCGTGCTCATGTCCGTGCTTGTGGGCGTGGTGGTGTCCGTGCTCATGACCGTGCTTGTGTCCATGTTCATGGCCATGCTTGTGTCCGTGGCTGTGTCCATGTTTGTGTCCGTGCTCGTGTCCGTGCTTGTGAGCGTGATGGTGTCCGTGCTTGTGTTCATGACCGTGTTTGTGATCGTGACCGTGTTTGTGTTCATGACCATGCTTGTGATCGTGTCCGTGCTTGTGTTCATGACCATGCTTGTGATCGTGTCCGTGGGCGTGTTGGTGTCCGTGCTTGTGGTCATGTCCATGCTTGTGCACATGCCCGTGTTTGTGACCATGTTCGTGTTTGTGACCGTGTTCGTGCTTGTGGCCATGCTCGTGTTTGTGATCATGACCGTGCTTGTGACCATGCTCGTGTTTGTGATCGTGACCGTGCTTGTGACCGTGTTTATGATCATGCTTGTGGTCGTGACCGTGCTTGTGTTCGTGACCGTGGGAGTGGTGGTGATGGTGATGATGGTGATGGTGATGCTCTTGCTTATCCTTTACAACAATCACTTGTTTTTCTTCATGTCTGAGAAAGGGAGAGAAAGTTTTTTTTAATTAAAGATTTTCATTGTTTCAAAACAAAGTAATGCAACAAAGTGTTGAGGAAGTTAATATTTTACGATAAATATAAGTGAGAAGAAAGGGTAAAATTTCACCTCTATTTATTTTATTCCAAATGTGACTTATTTTTAAAATTGAATTGCTTATACTCTCTGCGAAAAAATGAGCTTCATGCTTAATTGAATCAAGAACTTTTCGTTTTTAAACTCTTTCATGCTCGATTAAAGACCAGCTGACCTACAACAAGCTTTTGGACGCTTGGTTGAGTCGGAAAATAAACTGCTGTTTATATTTTTATAAAAGCAAAAACGGCTTGATAGTATTTAGCATTGTTGTTGGATGTTGACTAATTGGTTTTGGGGTATATAATAGCATAAAAAGCTTTTGTCATGAATATTACTATCATATTAATATAAATTAAATATTAATTCAACCTTATAGTCTATAATCTAGTATATTATACTAGAATATCTTGAATATGCTACATGTATAATTTATTTCATCATATTACAGCACATGCAAAACATATGCTCATATTTTATTACATGTTTATAAAATGTAAATATTTCTACCAGTTAAATTATCACGTTAGCTTAAGATCTTTATTTTATCTAATGTTTAATAAAAATTGTTTTGAAATAGATGAGCAAATAAAAATATTTGTAAAGAGAAAGGAAAATAAAAATAAAGAAATTTTATGTGAAAGATTATTAATTAAATATTATTATTTAAATATTAATTATTAATGTAAAGATTATTAAATTAATAACTATTACCCACTAAAAATAAGAAATTAGAGGCATGCAGTTTACACTTACTATAAAGTATATAATTTACTTTAGAACCTTATTAGGTACTTTTTAATTTATTTAAAAAAGTATCTCTTATGTAAGTACTAATCCAGATAAGTATATTAATATGTCTTTGTAGTTGTAAATGGTTTCGGTTTTTCTTACCCGGGCTCAGGTTCAGGCTCAGCTGCTACGTAACATACAGCGATCACCAAGACCAAGAGGCAGGCTTGGAGGCAAATCTTCATCTGAAAAAAGAATCTCGTATAAGTTTATATTTATGCTAAAATATTAACAAAAGTATCACATTTAACCAAGTCATATGTTATGTCTTTTTTATAAATAAATTCACTTTTAAAAGTACTTTCGGAAATTTTTTTTCTGAAATCATTAAAAGAGATAAAAAATAGCTATACTTTAATTAAAAAGAACATATTATAAAAGCCCAGTTAATCTGCCCAATCAACCTATTCATTAAAAGTCTAGCCTTTGCAAAAATATTTTGTAATCTAACGGTTAAAGCTTTTTTTTGTAAAAGACTTTTTCTTAGTTTCATACAAATCCATAAAGACTGACACAACTAGAGGCTGAATTGATGAATTTTTGCATTGAAAGAATGTTATTCATGTATTAATTTTTTCTAAGAGTACAGAAATTTAAAAAAATCTAACAATCAAATTCCTGCAGATATGGCATAACGGTGGTTGATCTCATCAAATATGAAAACATCTTGCTACCATGCGATTTGATTGATATTTGGGGCACATTTTCTTCGACCGTTCTATAAAAAATATATGCAGTGAATATCTACCTCAAATCGCAAATACTTGCATATTCGACTTGAATATCTCCTGCTGCATAAGAAAATACGAAGCTTTGATCGCACTTCAAATGTGCATATTGAATTGGAAGAATTCTTTTGTGGAATATATTTTAAGTCAAACTGAGAAATAGGCAATGGAAAAGGATGTTAAGAAAACATACATTTGATTTATACATTAATTGCTATTTAGTTACTCCGTTGGTAATAATCGGCATGATAAATTTTTAAGAAATCAATAACTCTTGACTGAGATTTATGCTAGTATATTTTTGCGAAATGTACATGTCCAAGAATAGTTTGCATGAATTAAGAACTGTTATTGCTCTATTCGTAGCCAATACGACTGTTCCGATTGTTGATAACCAATTATTTATTTTTCCTAAAGCTAGTAATTTTTTTAAATTATTTTTTGTAAAATGTGGGAATTTTATTTAATTTGAAAATTGATCTCTTCAAATGTCAAGTAAATCATCATAACATTGACTGAAAATAAATATTGATCACACGCACATCTATATTGTCGAATGCATTTTAGTTTAATTTCACTTCATATAATACATTTTAAATAACAGCAAATTTATAGAGTAATTGAAATGAAATAAACTTAGAAAGGAGCCTGACGGTACGGGGCTGACACCATAACAGTGTTTAATCAAAACCTCGCAAAAGTAAAATGGACATAACCTATTCGGCCACGAATAGTCATTGCGTACATGACAATCATAAGCTTAAAGCTTCGCATTATTTAATTATAGCGCATGAAGTTTATCTGGAATCTTCAATAGTTCTAATAAGAGTTAATATTTGAGGAATTATTTTCATTTGCTAAAATTGACCTGTAAAATAGAGTCACAGTCAGGAATAGAACCAGAGATCATTTAATTATGGACACTCACTCTGACTACTGAGAAACTGAGACCCTCAATGGAAAGTCTAAAACTAAGTTAAGTTTTAAAGTTTATTAAAATTCATAAGGCGTTTTTTGTCATCATTATCATGATTGAAATCGCAAAAGCCATTGAAGCATGGACTTCCTTTAAACTAAAAAAATCGATTACCTTTTATTTTAATAAACAAATAGTACTAAAAAGTCAAACACACCACTAAATTAGTAAACTAAATGTAATAAGTTAGCTAACCAAGGCAGCAATATGTGACCTATAAGTACATATTTCAACCAACAATTTGAGTAAACCAAGTTAAGTTGATAAGAAATGTGTTGTAAATTAACCAAGCAAGGCATAAGAGTTAGCTAACCAAGGCAACAATGTGTGAGATCTATAAGTATATATTTCAAGTGTTTTGAGTGTCGTGATAGAGATTATCTGATGTATATCCAATAGATCTAACATTCCGTATATGCAGGATTTTCAAACACTGCGTAATCAAGGAAGTGGGACTGTAAACACAGTAGTAATGCGATGCAGGGAGATAAGTTAACTACTCAATCATGTTTACTCCTCAAGCGACTGAAAATCAATCTCAAGTTGCTTTCCGATTGAATGAGTTCGTAATTAGTGAGTGATGAAAGTCCCCGTGAGCAAACGGAATTGAGGTGATTGACTCTTTGGTGCATGAAAGTGATCGTGCTGTCTTTCTTGATTCATTGTTTCCTGTTGATACACAGCAATCATAAAGATCGATCTAATTTTGAGTTGAAATAACTAGTTTAATTTCTTAAACCTATTTTATAATTCCATCAATTACATTGAGGAAGTTCTGAAGGACTTTCGCCTTCGCTTCCAAAGATATGATTCAGTTCCTCTGTCTACGTTCGCTTTCCACTAGAAAAACTTTCTTTGCCCGGAGGCTTCTGGGTTTTGGAAATCTCAGAGATTAATTTATTTATAATCCTATAACTGAAAAATAGGTGTGTTTGTCTATTAATAAACTTGCATGTGTTTCCTTCTCAAAGTGGCTTTATTTAATCCGGATTCACGGAAATGTAATTACACTCTCAATTTCTTTGCTTTCGGGTTTAGAGCTATGTTCTGAAAAAAAGAAATTCTAAAATATTCATACACCTGAGATTAGAAGTGTTGAAATTAATAATACTAGTGGATAGGCATACAGCATCCTCTCCAAGGTATTTTAATTGTTTATATTTGTTAATGATAGGGTCTCTTACATTTCATACGGTATTTAAATCCATTTATAATAAACATCGATATGCATATTTCAAAGTTCCAAATGAAATAAAAATTAGTCATAAATATAAAACGGTATTTCATGTACTTTTTATTGGTGTTAATTTTTACTTCTAATACTCTGCATTCCAAAAAGTGCACACTTCCGTCTTACCACAATTAGCTTTTGTACATCCACTTTATTTGCATCCCATTTACTTATTCAAAAGCCGATTCCGTATTTCTCTCCTCTAAACCTAATTCCGGGTTCTCTCAGATTTTCTTATCTACACTAATTTCTATCTTCCAGATTTCTCATTGTCTTATGTAATCAGACAGCTTAATAATTTAATTAGAGCGGCGATTTAACTAGTTTGGGCAATGATACGTAACTCCTTAGATTAAATTTAACATACTTAAATTATGCGGCAAAATTGGTGAATGAATCCCATAGCGATGGATTTTATATTGTTTATATCTGATTGTTGTCATTTTCCAAGATACAAATAATGTTAATTTCTGTGCTACATACGTTAGTAAATATATAGAGAGAGATGATGCATATGTTACTAAAAGCAAAATTTATTTATTCCATTCTAACAAAAATTTTTGTATTTGCTATTAAAGAACAGAAATTAATCACTGTAATTTACCTATTGTTCTGGTTACATTAATAATTGGCAGACTTATGACTTATGACATTGTTAATGACATATTTACTTTCTGTTTTGCTACTACTATTTTTTAGTTTCTAATTAAAATATTTAATACTGATTTGAAGCTTATGACTATAATTTAAGCAAAAATTTAAAGATTAAAAATTTTAGAGTTTTTGTGTGAATATATTTCGTAAAACAGTACCATTTATTAAAAATATTATGAAAATATATTGCATGTTCTTAAAAGGAATTTCAAAAATATATTTCATTTTCAATACGGCAATACCAATATTTTTTGTTTTATAAGAAAAAATTACTTGTCAGCGGAAATAAACTTTGTAAAGAATCACAGCTTTGAAAAATATTCTTCTATAGTCTTGCTTAATGCTATATGTGATGTAAATATTAGAAAAAGTTTACTTTTTAGTTATCGACAAATGAAATTTTTCCTGGAACTTTATTACTCAATTTATTAATTTTTAATTCACTTATTTTAATCTTTTGTTATTTACTGAAGAACAGTTCAACTTTTCAGAAATTCATGCAATAAATTATCTAAATCGACATATTAGTTGTTAAATATGCATTTTATTCAATTCTTTAATTTTCCAAACATTATATATAAAGGAGTGCGCGCTATATTAACTTATATTTAAAGTGCATAAACTAATAAATTTACTTTAAATTAATTTCCAACATTTGTTTGCAGAACAATCATAAGAGTGTGCCTTAAATAATATGAAATCTAAAATTGTATATACAGATAAAACGAAACTTAAATAACCAATATATTAAAACAATTCCAAAATAACTTTGAATTTTTAAATTATGAATCCGACATTGAGACTAATAAATGAAGTTTGAGAAGAATGGTTACAAGTTTTAAAAGAATGATTATTTAATTATATAAGCAATATTAAGAATAATTTATATATTTTAATTATATTTTTCATTACAAATTAATATTATATTTACTGTAATATCTATATTAAATTATTTTTAATAAGTTTGCTTTATTTAATATATTTTAAATGTTGTATAGTTTCACATAAAATAATTAGGGTTATAAACAAGTAAATTTCAGCAAAAAAAGCTATGATTATCAATTATTCTATTTATAATTTGATCATTGCTGAGAATATAAAATCTTATACATATTTTGAAATTTAATTAAAATGTTATTTAACATTAATTATTACAGGAACAGAAAACAAAATTAAACAAATATTAATAATTAATTCATTAAAAACTAATGACAATTTGTTCTATCCTTTAAAGATATAAAATTTCTCATGCTAGTAAATTAGTTCAAAATATTCAAAATTCATTTTCGGTAGTAATAATTTTATGCCAATGAAGGCAAAAGTAATTTTTTCTTAAACTATTCAAATATCAGTCAGCATTTGAAATATTCCAAATGCATCTGAAATGATTTTGAAGCATTTGAACACATTGCAGCTTTATGTCTTAAGTTATACTCGGGATATACAAAATGCGAACAGTACCTTGCTTTGTGTTTGGATTTCGTTCAGTAAAGATCCCAAGAGCTATTTGCTTGTAACCAATGAAGGAGTTGAAGGAAAGTGTACTATCTGGAAGACAAAGTCTGTCTTATATACTGGTGTCCAAAATTGGGAGAACATCACCACTCGTAAGCTCAGCCACACTTCCTGTAAAACAGGGAATTATGTGGTGCATGACACGGCGACTGTTAAGACTTCCTGATGCAAAACATTCGGGGTCGACATTTACCGTTCTTTGTATTGAGTGGTACCTGGGGTTTGTTTTGGGTTCGCTTGGAATTCAAAGTTAGTGATTTATTTTATTTTGGCTTTGGACTCGAATCTTTCTTTCGTCTTTAACATTGCATTTGCGAGAGTTCTGAATTGCGATGGAAAAAATGGGATTTTTTCATCTCGGTGATAAAAATGTGTAAATAATGCGGTGGATTTCACCATCCACCAATCATCTACTCCAATGTAAACCAAGTTTTTATCAAATTTTTGATATATGGCAATGTTTTTGCTTTATATTGTATGAAAATACATCAGGCTCTGAAGCATGCATATATATTTAAACTTTTCTATCAACTCATAATTTATTCACTAATGATTTATTGCGATGTAAACCAAACTACTTGCGAAATTTTTGACGCATGGTAGTGAATAGATTTCAAATTGAATGCAATTGTAACGCTTACTAAATTCATTGTTTCAAGATAACAGTATTTAAGTTTCCTTTATTTTCTTTCATTACAAAAAATAGTGTTTTACAACACAATAAGAATTCAATAAAAAATTATTATTATTTAAACATAATGTTTTTTTTTCAATATTTTTAATTAATAAAAATTAGAGCACCTACGTTTTATGGTAATGGTAATTAACTAACATTGCACTGGAGCAACACAACGGGCTCTATTACGGTTTATGAGATTTTCACTAAATAAATTTAGATACCTATTTCAGCTTATTGCCCATTTTGCATTCCGAACTAGTAATCGGGATTGAAATAATTAAATGAAAAGAACCACATAAGTTCATGTAATATTTATTAGTGAAAATATATATATGCTTAAATTTTTATCCCATCTTAAATCTAAACTCATATCAACAGAAAACTAAGATACTTTCTTTGTATCAGGAATCTCATCGGTAGGATATAGTTATGGATCACAGGAAATGTTTACTATTGCACAAACATATAGGTATAAATATATGCCTTATTGTGGGTTGACTCCTTTTCTGTTAATTATCTTCTTTCAAAAAATAGCTTTTCTCATATTATTGGGTCACACCATAAGTAATGCGGATTTTTTTATTAGTCAATGATTACTGTTATTATGTAATCATATAATATGTACGCTTTATTATAATTTGCAAAGTGGTTTAAGTTATTATATGTTGGTTTAGTTTTTCACATGTGACTTTAAGAGTGAAGAAATAAACGTTATGATGATTATCAAACGTTATCTATATTATTGACCTCCTACCTGAAAATCAAACCCTCGCTAAAGAATTGTATTGCGAACAAATGAAACGGAAAAAGCAAGCTATAGATGAAAAAAGACCTACATTAGCTAACACAAAGGGCGTGTTGTTTTTTATTTGCATCATCACAACGCTTGGCCTCACATGGCATGAGAAACGCTGCAAAAGTTAGGACAATTTAAAAAATTTTGAGAATTGAAAATTTCGCAAATCACACAGAATTGCCTATTTTTTTATTTCGATACCATGATGGCAATTCATTCTTTGGATGAAAACATAAGAGAGCTTCTATCGCCAGAAAAATGGAAATCTGAAATTGAGATGAGAATAAGTTGTAAGTAATAATGATAATCATATCTTAGATTAATTAGTAAAAAGAGGTTTTTTATGTGTTAGTTTAAAACTTACTTTAAAAAACGAATTACTTTTGAGATGACCCAATAATTCGTTTAAATTATTAAAATTTCAAGATGGTCAGTAATTTAAAGGAAAAACTTAATGGAACAAAGGGAAATGTTTAATGTTTTATAATTTTAAAACAACGAGTACAACGAGTGTTGGATCTTATAAAGCAAAAATGCCGTCCTTTTTTCGGGCCATCTCCAGCTATGCGTTAGATAATGTGTGATAAATGTAACATAAGAAAAAGTATGCCTGTAAATAAGCCTGCTGATTGGTTTGGTTTGTCACTCCATGGTCATATGTTTACTATACGAGAATAAATTAGGCAACATATAAGTATTCTCCCAAATATCTTCTTTGTACATTCAACAACGCAAAACTAAAGATGTCACAAAATGATCATAGGAAATTACTCGAAGTCATTCCCCTCGAAGCGATTCAAAGGCTGAAAAGAATCTGTTTAATTATGAAGTAGCAAGGAGTCTTTTTTATTTCAATCTTAAACCTGAACTGAAAAGAGAACAATTTCCTTTTCTCTCTCTCTCATTTGGGTTAGAAATGAAATCATTCTCTCACTGTGATTTCACAAGTGGTTCATCAAAAAGACATCAGGGAACAATGATGACCATTCCAGAGCTATCTCTTACTATTCCTTACAAATCATTATGTGCGCTAGAAATCATTTTCAAGTAAAAAGCTTTCTAGTTGCATTTTATTCTTTTAAAACCATTCTTTTTAATTTATTGTTCTTAGATATATACCTAAGAAAAGTAAACCCGTTTTCAATTATATTTAAAGCTTGGAACATCATAAGATTCGAAGTTTTTTTAAATGCTATAAATCTCCCAAATTAAGACAATTTACATTAGGCAGATTCATATTAAAAATCAAAAAGGAAGTATGAATTTATCCTAATTAGGATGGTGCCTTATTTTTTATTAAATCCATACATGTGTAGCACAAGTTTCCTCATAAATTAATATGAATATCTAATTCAGAATGTTAAGGGCGTTGTTGTGGCACACTGGGTTTTCCCATCTGCTAGCAACTTGTGATTTGTAGGCGGCGAGGGTTCGATTCTTCTTTGGGTATGTCTCTCTTTTCTGTACTGAAACATTCCTTGTATATGTATGTCCATTTACTTGACGTTGTTTGGAGCAGCTCGGCCAAATACGTTGTTCCAAAAAAACCAACCAAGGAGAACGTTAAAAAAGTTTTTTAAATAATAATTTCGATTTTTCCCATATTATGTTTTAAATTTATTATTTAATATGGTCTCTATTTTCAAATATTTATTCAAAATGGAGAGGAAATTTCACAAACTTCAAACCTTAGTGCAAGTTCGACAAAAACATTCCATGGATCTGCATCTTACAAAATTATGAAGCAGGAATTTAGGCTGTTTTAAAGTGCTGCTACTGAGCAATATTTTGTCAGCAGGGCATATGCGGCAGGTACATGTATATGAGGGTAAGTATAAGTGGAAATACATAGCCTAAGATCAGGAGTCGTGATGGCGAACGAACTTGGATGAAAAATGAATTGTCTGTTAATGTGAAAGAATATGATTTCTATATAGTGATATCCAGAGTAAAATTTTCTGTTCGTAGTGTACACGCGAAACTTATTTTAGGACTTAACGTATAGCTTATTTTCTGCCATTGGTGTTTCTACTCGTATAACGAAGCGAAATGGGATTCCTGGTAAATACTAGCATTCCTTGTTAGGTTCTTTGTTGACTAGCAAAGCAGCTTCGCATAATAAACATCAGCATCAGTGCTATCTAATTCAAGGAGCGGAACATTTGTACATATCACCTATACGATAACCAAATTGATATTGAGAGGTCATCTTGTTTGCCCAGTTTTGTGTATTGAGTAGTACCTTACATAATACTTAATGATAACTAGCTATAATGATATGAAACACATCTTCATTTCGATCGTAGGCAAGACACGCACTTCAAAAGAACTACTTACCTTAGCTTAATTTTTACATGGTGTCATTTCTACTCATATAACTAAGAAACCAAATGTGGTTCTATGGTGCAATGTCAGCACTCCTAGTTAGGTTCGTTGTTGACCAGTAAATAAACATCAAGCATCGGTGCTGTCTGGTACAAGAAGTGAGGCATTGCTACATATCACCTATACGATGACAAATTGATATTGAGTGGCCATCTTGGTTGCCCGGTTTTTGTGTATTGTGCAATACCGAACATAATGTTTAATACAGTCATACAACTTTTATATTGATTAAATTCTACCAAGGAACCATTTCAACTCTCAAAGCTAAACCTATTTCATTACGTTTCTTATTATTTTTGTTTCATAAAAGTGTTGACGGGTCACAAATTTGACAACAATAATCCTAACCCTCAATTTGCAAATCTTGAAGTAAATACCAAATACCAAAGCATACAGTTCATTTTGAAGAAGCTTAATTTTTTTCTCTTCTTGATTTCTTTGAAAGGAAACTGAAGTTCAAGTAATTGCATCTTTGATTATAATTTTTTTTATATTTTTTAATTTTTATCACTGAATAGAAAATATTTATGAGATCATATTAAGAACTAGTGTTCCAAACTTTCTATCAAGAGTTTTTAACTACTTTTTACTTTGAATTATGGCATAAATTGTAATCCTACCAAAAAAATCCCAAACTAAAGAAAACTGTTATTTCCTAACGGTTTAATTATCTGCGTATAAAAATACTGCCCTATTAATAAAGTTTAGAAGAGACCACGATAAAACTTTTAAACTAGGAGCATGGCTTCCATAATATCAATGTAAATTTATACAATTATTTTTCATAGATTTTTTACATCTTTTAATATAAAAATGAATTAAGGGCACGTAAAAGTATTTTTCGCAGTAATTAACCCTTCTTCCAACCTTAAATTTAACTAGACTCCATCAATATTTTTTAAACTAAGGCAATTTGAAGCTATTTTTACGATTTAAGAAGTCAAACTTTAAAAACACCATTAAATTAAGCTTTCATTTCTACAAAAATTGTTTCCTGGAAATAGTTTGTTATTCGGATTTGCATGTTCTCTCAAAAACTCTGATGAATTTAAAATACTTATTACCTTTCATAAAACCCGTGACATGAATTATAAAATAAAACAGCATAAATAAACACATGCTAATTACGACAAACAGAAACTAGTCTAAGGATTCTTAATCCTCTAAGTGGTTCGACGAGAAATCTCTTCCAAGATCTGATCAATTTTGCTGAAGGCGGGATATCTCGAGACAAAACTACCCTATTATTCTAAGGGAATGAAGATCCATATAGAAAAAGCAAATTATCTTTTGCCCAGAACTGGGGACAGTTTGGAACACCAAGGCTGGCCAATCAAAGGCAATACAATCAAAGACTCGTGTGTACGTTGAGGCTGGTGCACATTAAATCTGTCGTGGTCTCAAATATCCTCATTTTGACGTGGTGTGATAGTTTGGAGAGTGGGGGGATGCCACAACTCAGATGTTTATCTCATTATCTCACAGTGGTTCAAATTTACGAGGTGTTGTCCTTGGATGTTTGCCTTCGGGATTGATACATGACCATCGGGATGATCCATGACAGTAGTAGCCCCTTTGTGTTACCCCAATGTGACGTAAATTCAACTACCAACTACCTGTAAATAAGCGTCCATTAAAATTAGAAATGAAGCCGTACAAAGAGAATTAACTGCTTACTGTTCTGATAGAACATTTTTTTATTAATTCTAGGATATTTTGTGAATTTCCCTAAGCAAAATTCGCATACATTTGAACAAAAGTATTTAAACAAAAGAAAATACAGCAAGAATAAAAGTTACTCTTCAATCATAGACTTAAGACTATTTCTAACTTTGGTTTCGATAATGTGTTACACTGGTTCATATCATACGTATAACTGTTATTCTAGAAATATCTACTCAATAAACATTGTAACAATGCAAAAGGCAAATAGTTCCTTGATATCTGCAATCGATTCATCTATAAGGATGATACATTTTACTAACGAATTTCTTTAAGAATTTGAGCGTTGAACTAGAAAATGAATAGAGCACGTGCACAATAGGAGGATTAAAATCAATTTGGACATAAATCCATTATGAGTAGTTTTATCAGATAATTGCTTACTTAATCTTTATAAGTAGCTTTCACAAATCGGATTAAAACAGCTGTGAATCCTGCACAAATGAATAAGCATTGCTTCGGTATCAGCCCATTAAATACTAGATGTTTTAATAACAAACATCATATTTGTTTTTGAATAGTACTTAATAAAAAATAGTCGAATTTTGAGGTTTATTTTATGCCAATTGAGGCTTATTACATTATTAATATATTAGAGCCCTTCAAGATCAATAGACTTCATTCCTTACTTTGGAATAATTTTTTACTCTGATAGTGGTGATCAAGTAACAGGTTTTTTCGAAATGAACTAAAATTAAGAATATTAGTGGTCACAAAATCCCAAATACTGCATGCAATGCGTGAGCATTACGCTTATGTCCTGTTAATCCTAGTAAATGAGCCTGATAACCGAGTAGTTATCACTCTGGCTCTCAGTTCAACAGGTTCTGGGATCGAATCTCGTTATTGCCATGGATGCTTGCAGTGGTTTAAAATCCACTTTAAACGGGTCGCCTAATCAACCCTATTGTACCAGAAAATGATTTTAGAGCGACAAACCAGCCGACCTTGTAGTGTTCTACAGGCCCTTCGATATTTTAATTATATAAACTTCCTTAAGTTTAAAAAGTTTGCTGATTCCATGCCTTTATAATCGCCTTATTTACCCTCCAAGTTTTTCCGACGATATATTTGGTCTATCAAGATCCAGTCACTTTTGTTAACGATGGAGATATCTCGTCCATCACAAACTGGTCAATTTTACTAATGACGATATACCTCGTTGAGACAAATGAGGGAATGAAGATCCAAGTAGAAAAGAAACTGTCCCTTACACAGAAATGGTGACAATTTCGAACAGATTTTTGCATCAGAGGCTAGCCACTATAGAGCAGTTTTTGTTACAAAGATAAACCACCAAGAGGGTTAAATTTGAATATATATTTAAGCTTTTGTAACTTTGTGTATTACCAGTAGACTTCCCCTGCGTTGTTCGAGTTGAATTGGTTAATTATAGGTTGAAAAAGTAACCTGAGAGGGAGAATAATCACTTTTCTATAAAATTACTCAAAGTATAGAAAGTTCATTAGGATATATTCAGTAGTTCAGACGTAGTGCTGGCGTACACATACATACAGACAGACACGAAACACGGAAACCACTGTTTTTACATAAAATGGATAAATGAAATGGATGACGTAAATATTCAATGTACACTCAAATGCTCCATTTTTATGTATTTAGCGGATTGTAACAAATTAAGTTATATAGTTCACCAAATTTAGAGGAAATCCTAAATACGATATTCTGGTATCATATGCTTTATCAGTTTCAAAGAAACTTCTATTCTTGCTTGAACAAAATAACCCAGTGTACGTATGTTTTCATTGGGTTATTTTTTATTCAATCCTTATTAAGAGCTCAACGCAATTTACTACCATGACAATACATGTGCAAAAATTTATACACCGTGCAAGCAAAGGCAAATCTGAGTTTGACGTAGATGCATACATTCAGCTACTTCTGAGAATACGTAAGTTCGTAGATATTGCACATTTACTTACACTGGCAAGTATTTAAGGTAGGTAATTGAATTTACGTTGCATTGGATTAACTCAACGGTCTAATAGTGATAGTCCTGGATGAATCCCGAAAAGAAATACCGGAGGAAAACGCCTCGTAATTTTAAACCACGTTCAGATGCCGAGGTCAACAACTGAGCTGGCACCGCACTCTCCAAACTTCCACAGCAAGCCAACGTGATGACATCTGAGGTCACGACAGATTAATGAGTACCAACCCCATGTATACGATTATCTTTGGTTGGATCAAGTTTCGAATTCGCAACCCTCCGGTTGCTAATCCACGGTTCTACCAACTGGACTACCATGGCCCTACCGTTTAAGATGTTATATTAACTAGGAGAGGGTCAATGGTGATTTTCGTGCCACATTAAAGAAGAGGGACATTTAGCGGATGGTCGGTTTATATCTCGAGCGATGTTCAGGTTTGGCGATTGATCTCTTGCCGTGAATCCAGGACGTGGAGGTACTTTTCTAAAAAATACCGAATAAAACACCGGAGTGTGTGTGTAAAATCCCACGCTCTCTTCAAACTTCCCGAATGACCTGTCTCACCCCCAAGAACAAGAAATTCACATTTTTTCGTTTTAAAGCTCCTCTCCGAGTCAACCCCAGTGAAATTTTTATTGTTTTGATCAATGCCAGTGCCTTCACTCAAACCTCAGTCAATCCCTCTGCATTTCTCGACCCTTCTAGTATTGTCTGGCTTAGTCTTGTAATTACCACTATCACATATTTCATATTAAATGTCTTCGATCAACCATCACTGTTACTGAGAATAAATCATACATTCTTACTCATTGGCATACTTTGAGGAAGTTTCACCTCAAAAACCAGGTAATCGCTCATTTGGACACTTCCGCGGATCTACCTTGTTGATTTATCTCTGACCTAGCATAACAGCCCAATGCTGCCAACTCTTAGAGGCACGAACTTTTTGCGTGCAAACTTTGTGAAATATTTGGGCCCATTCTTGCACTCCCCTCCCCAATGATTTCATGAATTTGAGCTAGTGAGCACCAAAGTTGAACTCATTACGTTCATTTAAATATTTAGAAATATTGTGAGGTAATATTTCTACACAAAACAAAGCTTAAGTTTATTGCTTCCATGTAACAACCTCAGATTAGAGCAGCAGATTCCATGGAAGTGATGGTGCAAGTACTAAGGCTCTGAACCTGTTGCTATCCCCTCAAAAATGAATAAATAGAATAGTTATATAATTAGTCGGAAACATCAATAGGGCACAAGCTATGAACCATTTGAGTACATACTTACTATAATATTTTCCTAAATTGCCGCTTCTAAAATAGTGTTGCATTGATGTGAAATGTTTTGAATTAAAGCTTTTCTGTGGAGATAGGATAGTTAACTGTTAAACACAGAATACAGTTAATACAGTGGTGTGAAAAGGTATATATAGGTCTTCTGGACCCTGTAAACGCTTAACTCAAAAGAAATTATGACTGGTTAGTTAAAATTGATCCACGCCTTTCTGTCTGATAGTTAAATAGAAATTGATCAAACTCAAAACCTAAAAATGACATCTGATATTTTTATTTATCAATATACCTTTATGATTTGATATTGTATTGCTTTTTAACTGATATCACTATTTTTTAGAATCGCGATCGTGTCCATGACTTGACTCTCGTTGTGTTAATTAGCAACTGCCTTGGGTAACACTCATTTTAAGTGGAAACGTATCAGAAACGAAGTCAGAAAGAAAAGTTTCAAACTGAATCACCTCTCTAATGAATATTAATCACCTCTTACATCAATAAATCAAGATAATTAAATTTTTTTGACTAACCTCGTGAACGTTTTTGTCACATAATTAGCTTTTCCTAACTCAAATTTATATGTTGATTGTCAATTTCCAGATAGTGAAGTTAAACTTGATTGCGTTCAAGTAATCTTAGCAATTGTTTTCAGTCAAATCAAAGTGTAGTTTTGTTAGAGGTCACTTGTAGTAAACAAGTAATCTCTAACCAGCTTGCTAGCCAAATAATGGACCAACCATCTTTAACCCTCCAAGTGGTTTCGACGATTACTTCTCCCATCCAAATCTTACCAATTTCGCTAATGACTAGATATCTCGACATCAAGATATTGATTATTTTTTTATGATGACGAGAGTAAGATCTGGTCAGTTTTCTTCTAATGACGAGATATCTTGTCCATCATGATCTGGTGAGTTTTGCTAATGACGAGATACCTCGTCGAGACAATTACCAGAGCGTCACCAGGTGGGTCAAAACATAATTACACTAAAGGAGATCATACTTTTTGTCAGATTATCACACTATAGTTTTTAAAAAGCATTCAATTTTAGCAATCTTTAACTCTCCCAATGGTTGTTTTGATGTGACATCTCGTAATTAACAAATCTGGCCAGATCTTGACGGACGAAATATCTCGTCATTAGAAGAAAACTGACCTTATCGTAATTTCGTCATCATTAAAAAATCGTCAAACGAGATATCTCGTCATTTGGAAAATTTGCCAGATCTGGATGGAAGAGAGACCCTTGGAATTTTAACTATCTGTTTTCTGAAATATATAGGAAGGATTTTCAGTGTAGACAAACAAACGACCGGAAGACGATGATTTTACTTCCAGTTATACCAGAGACAAAGCTAATCTTTTGGGGAAGGGGCATAGGGAGTTGATGCCGCCTTCTGTAAAATACAAAATTTACGTATTCAAAATGATAATATAGATTATTTAAATAAATAATTAGTGTAAAATATGCGAATTAGTACCATATTTTAATACGTTAAGGTTCGTTATTAAAGGAATTTTAGTTACTTTTTACTGACAATGTATCAAAAAGCCGAGTTTTGTTTATTCTAGTGGTTCCGACAAAATATCTGGTCAATAAAAATCTGAACAATTTTGCTAATGACGAGATAACTTGTCATTAGCAAACTTGTCATCACGTTATTGCCGATTTTTTATGATGACTGAATCAAGATCTGGTAAGATTTTTTCAAAGGATGACATAACTCGTTCATCAGAATTTGGTCAGTTTTTCCAATGACAAGATACCTCGTCAAGAAAGCTACCAGGAGGGTTAATAGCTCCTATCAATGGATCTCTAGGACTCAAGAAGAAAGAGGAGCCCATGTCTTATTTTGTTCTCTCAAGACGTTTGTGAGAAGATAATTTTATTGTTTCGTCTCTTCTATACAAAATAGTAATACAATTGCGAGTTTATAAGAAAGGAAAAATTACAAGGACAAATTTGTGCTTAAAATAATTAAACATTTTTCCGAGTAAAATTACAAAACTTATAAACAAATATTTTTGAATTCTGCCCCTCTACGCATTGCGACTTAGAGCCTCGCCTCTGTTAACTCCCCTTAACTAAGCCTCTGGCTCTCACTCGATAGATAGATTTAAGGTAATTATTACCTTAAATAATTACCTTAAAAAGGACTCGCTCGTCACTTCTCGTACACTTACAGGAAATACATTCTACCACAAAAACACTATACCATCTGCATTTCACTTTACACATAGTCTCTCATGGAGTAAAAATCATAAATATCGATAAATTCCCAATGATACGATCAATTCTTAATTTATTTTCCTTGCATCATACCTTCTCTTCTAAGTACTAAAGTTCGAATTTTTCTTTTATGTTAGAAAAATGATTAAATCATCTTTGGAATAAAAATTATATTGATATTTAAAGAATTTTGGAAGATGGAAAAAATACCTTGCATAAAGAGAATGAATGAGAGTGTGAATGAATCTTTTCATAGCGAGAATCTTGTATCAAAAAACGTAAATTTTTAAATATTCATATTAATACATAAACTATTGTTAAAAAGGGAGAAAATATGTCCAAAAAAGTTGCATATTGATACACATAAACTCAAATTTACAGAACATGACATAATGTGCGCACAACCGATGCCTATCAGACAGAAGATGCATCCAATGCATAACAAAGGAATCTCAAGAAAAGTTATTTGTCTTATTTTATTTAGCCTTTAGGGTTACTAAAATCCTTTTTATTTCCATCGTGTCACCATCTTATCTCATCCGTTTTTCTGAATATATCAGCAAACGCGTAGAATCGAGCTGTATTCAAACGCACCGCTTAAAGCTGCTCCTTGTCTCGAGTTAGGAATGGATTTGGAGAAATCGTTTTGTCCTTTTCAGAGCTAAAAGCCTTATTTCTCTAAACTTATCCGATCCTATTCTCACTGAATGCCGTCGAAAGGTGAAAAAGAAATAGTGCACTATAAATTCTGGCACCGTTCACTTTAGAGACATGTGAAAACCATTTGCATCACAGAGTTTGCACAAAAATGCCTTTTCGCTCAGGGGTGAAGTATTTTGAGTTTATATCATATTTTAGATTAAAGTGAAAGTATTTTTGTTTTCAGTTGAACTTATCGAACTACGTTTGACCTACTACGCTATATATTTTATTATTTTACCAATATCCTGTAGAAATAGTGACATTTCAAAAAGGAAGTCATCCTTATGGCTATTCTAAATTTTTATCTACATTCAGGTGATCGAATCTCATGTATGCAAGAATTCATCAAAATGTATTTAGCATATAAGATGCCTCATGGGACGATTGAGTAAATTGGTCTTCTCGTTTTTGACTACATCACCGTGTCACCATTGGTTACTCACATACAACGCTAGAGTAAACCTTTGACAATGTTTGAATACGAATATTTTTTAAAGTACGTAAAGATTTATACGTATCGCAAATATACTTTCTCTTCAGATTTCATCCCTATCATTTAGTCTAGGTTGTTAGCCTAGGAAAATTGGATAAATGAAACTAAATCAATAAGTTTGAACTTAAAGAGTACTTTTAAAACTGATCATTAAATAAGAATATATTAAGTTTTCGACCGACGATCTTCAATTATCCAAACTTAAAAACCTTAAAACGGTTTTTTAAAAGGCTAAATTAGCTTTTAATCAACAAGCTGAAATACAACTTTTGATTAAACATAGCTAGTGGTTTATGTATTAAAATTAACCAGTTTTATTATGCAGCGAATAGCCCGCTGTGTTGCTCCATTGCGACGTTAGTTAAAATACCTACCTACCTTTATTATACCACGATGTTGATTGCAACGTTTTATATTTAGCCGTACATTTTGCAATAGAATTTTCAAGTTTTAAAGGTAACACATTTAGCAATATGTAAAACGAGTTGACAATACAAAGAAAGTACTTGCAGTATATCTGACGTAGAAATTAAATTGTAAATAATTGTTTAAAAATCGGTAAAATTATAATAGAAAAACAAACAGCTTTGTTACAAATTCATTTTTAAGTTAGGATTTTAAGTTACTCTCCATTAGTCAGTTATTTTTTAACAAATGAGGTCGTGGTGCATCTGTGAGGTGATCGAAGGTTTCTTTCCTGGCTATGCACGCATTAATCATTCTATTTTTCTAAAAAATAAGTAGTATATTTTAGGATTTACTAAAACCAAATAACTGCACAAAATTTATTACTTAAATTTATAAATAATACATTTTTTACCGTTATTCGTTTCATTGCGTAACATAGGAAAACCTTTTAAAAAAGTCGTCATCAGGACCAGTGCGACGACTAACGGAGGGTTAAGTGATGTATTGCAGTAGATACTATGCCATCAACTTATATATTTTACATATCTAAATTCTGGTTTGATTTCGGTAAGGTAAAGTAGTTAATTAACGTCGAACTGGAGCAACACACAACGGGCTATTGGCGAAGGTCCGGGATCAATCCCCAAGGAAAAGATCCTAGGACAACACCACGTAATTTTGAACCACAGTCAAATGACGAGTACAACACCTGACCTGGCACCCCACTCTCCAAACTTCCATACCACGCCAAAGTGATTTGATTTCGAATTCGAAGGATTCCATCAGAGCTACTGCTAATTCAGATCTTAACGGATTCTATCCTTCTACACACTCGTTTCATTACACAAGGCGATAAGGATCGACTAAAGCGATCACCGTTTCCGTCGAAGCGTCAAAAAAACTTAAACAGCTACTTCACCTCCTTAAGCTTAACTTTCGTTTTTAGAGCCACGCATGCGGAACAAAGTGAATCTTATTTCTCTTTCACGTCTCTTCCCGCCGAATTTAAACGTTCGATAAGTCATGCTCCAGTAACCACCGCTGCGACAAGGACGGCAAAGGCGATTGTGGGATAGTTAAGTAGTTAATAACTTAACAGAAAACACTTCCTAGGAGATGATATGTCGCTCGCCTTTCGAACATATTGCCGACGGTGTCGAAAAGAAAATCCGCCGATAAGAACCGAAAATCGTGCCTCGAGCGTCACAGTGTATTGCTCCGTGCGAGGTTTATCAGATTCTGTTGAGTCCATAAAATAAGTCACTCGGACGAGAAGAAATGTATTCCGGCAGTTACAAATTGATTTTAACAATGCCCGCGAGTTGACTTTTGCTATGATGCAACTGTTCGTTGTGTTGCTTTGTCCCGCTACAGTCTATGCAATCTGTATTGAAATTATCTAATAATATTTGAATCTCAAGTTATTTGTGTATTTTACCGATCCTTACGACAGTTTGGAATATCTAATTCCGAATATTAACGAGGTTGATTATGTAAATTTATGACTGGATATATTCATTTTTATCAGGTAAAAATATTTTCTGAATTTCTGAGCACTTTTATAATTTTTGTTGCATTTTCCTTCGTTAGTTTTGTCAACTGTTCTGTTTCTGACAACTGTGCGTGCACTTCATTTTCAAAGAAATGCCATCCTAAGGATGTTGACAATTCGAGAGAAATAGAGGAGACCATACCATCTGCTCTTACAGTAATTTTTATATAGCATCCTGAAATCCATGCTGCCTACTAATGTAGTGGTAATAGCGTTTGTCTGCCACCCAATAGGTTTAGGTTTGAATCTCGGTTTGTAAGCGCATGGATGTTGGTGATTGTTCCTGTTAGGAGTAACTGCTGCTTACCCAATGAGTGCTCCCTCACAAATAGAAGTCAGATCACCCCTTCTAATGCCGAAGGCCGAAGTGATCAGTAGAGATTAAGAATTAGAAATAAGGAATTTTACAAAGTAAATTAATTGTTACTGAACCGTTACTGTAAATTTTACAATAAAATAGGTACATAAAATTAATTTTAATTGAAGCCTTCTGAAAGATTAACAGTTGGAAAAGTTTCTAGCGTTCAAGGAATACGTATCTGAGAAGTATGGAATATAGGCCCGATGGGGGAGAGGGGAAGAATATTTTATAATGCTTGAAAATATTTGGAAGCTATTGAAAAAGCTTTTTGCTTGAATATATAGTTTTATATTGGAAGAAACTGGAGTTGCTCAGTCCAATTATAAGTTTAATAAAATAATTTAAAACAAAAATACGCACATGCAATCACTAACACTAACAAAAACACATCTCGGAGAAAGTTGATAGTTCGATGGTACAAGTCTCTCAGCCTGACAATCGGAAATAGTGTTATTTATCATTTGAAAATTCCTCAGAACATGGCGGTTTATTGCACCGAAGCCGATCGCTCACTTGCTATAGATAAAGTTTTTGTAGTTTATTCGTTACAGTTTAATATTTTCTGTATGCTAAGAAAGTATTTACATCGCATTTCATTTTCTAATTAGTTAAGTTAGTAAGTTAAATTATTAAATTGATCGAAGTCATAATAAAAATATAAGCATCACATAAAATGTTTTGTATATTTTGTACATTACAGTTCAGAACAACTGCCACGAAAGTAATTTTTTTAAACAGAAAACTTTATCCGTATCATGAATGATGTTGCATTTAAAATCATTACCTCCGTTACATTATTTTAGATACATTCCTCCGGTTTCTACATGTTATGCTACATTAAATATACGATTTGTTTTCAATCTTGGCAATTGCTATATTATAATTAAAAATAGTCCAGATAGTGCAATATATTGAGCATTAGAGCAATTCCCAACAAATTGAAATCGCGTTCATATTTGAAAAACATTACTGCGACAAAATGAACGCATGCAAATGCACGAAAGTTTAAAAACATCCCGTTACTTTCTTTAGCTTCGATTTGCTTTTTATATCGATCACCGCGAAACCTATTTTCCCAAATAAACTTTCTCCCGCAGCCGTTCCGCCTTTGCCGTGTCTCAACTTCCATTGTTCTTTAAAATTTGTAAATCCATCGGAGCGGAATGAATACATTGCATGCAGCATTTTAACAATTTAAATCCATCCACTGCACGTAGTCTATACCCACGCTGAGGTTTTCACATTAGCATCACGTTCATTTCTTTTCGTTGGATTGGAAGTTTTCCTTAATTAGAACTAAATTTCTTCGCCGAATTTCAATTACCTTTGGCTTCTGGAGAGGTTTACGTTAGCTTTCAGAAGTGCGAGATTCGTGATTAGTTTTTCAGGTGAAACTAAATTGGCTGTTTACACAGATATGCCTTCTGTTCCTTTTCTCGTTTGTGCTTAACCTTTCATCATAGTTTCATGGTAATGTGTTGGTTTCATTTCTTGAATAATTCGTTTTCAGTTGAGTGGGTGTATGAAAAAAAATCGAGGAACATTCAAATATTGGTACACTTTACAGAAAAGTAGACAGTTGTGTGAAATACTCTTGGTTTTTATGTATTCTTATATGTTTATGTACTGAATTGCGTAGCTTTTCCTAAAACTAGATATTTTGAGATCAATTGCAATTTTCCCTTTTTGTAATGTGTCCCCAAAAGGTACAGTTTTTCAAACTTTAATCAAGATTGTGTTTTTATCGCCTTTGAAACAACGGTGAGAGGATTTTGTCTGAGTGTATGGACATTTTTTTCATAATTTCAACTCTATCATTTTTTTCAAGTATGGTTGCAATGTTTTAAAGGCTCTCAGTTAGTTCATGAATTGTTTTATTTTAAATGTTAATGTTTATAATGGCCCAAATACTAAGTAATTAAGCTTGAATTGCTCCATTTTCCCTATACTTATTTTTGTACCAATAAAAAGCAAATTCTAAAAACACCTTGCCAGCTATATCATTTTCAGTTTATGGTCGAGCGACACACCTTTGTAACTCCTAGATTAATTAAAGTTGTGAAAAGTCATCACTTACGACAGCCAGTACCCTCTAGTTTGAGGTAGTTTGACAGTCTCCAGAGGTAGTTTGACAGCACAACGTTACGTTATTCGGATCCTACAACTTGCAGTTATTCCTTTCATGTTATGTGTCCAAAGAGCTATTCACCAGCACGATAACGTCCAGTCACACACCACTAGCCTCTCCCAGGAGGGCTTCCATGATATTGAAACTCTTCCTTGGTCATAGAAATTCCCAGATCTGTCTCCCAATAAGCATGTCTTGTATATGCTGAACCGTCAATTTCTCCACCTCCACCCGGAATATAAGGAATCTGTAGTCGCAACTGTAGAATGCTTAGTATAATTTGCCACCGAATAGCATAAAGGTTTTGTCTGACACCATGCCTTACAAATTACTAATTTATGACTTATGTAATTCTATTTACTTCTTATGTAATTCTAAAATAATCGAGAATCTTCTAGAAATGATATTGTGATCGCTTCTTTATCTCTTCATATACATCACACATGCTAAGTTTTATTCCGATCGAACATTGGCTTCGGCATGTTTCAATTGTTTTCTCAGAGAATCTTTCAGCGAAACCAAAATTATCACGTTACTATTGAAAAGCATACATCTGTTTGTAAATAGTAAAAAATATTACCTTACGCCAAAGCAACTGTTTTATAGGAGTCTAACGGCAAATCTTCGTTACGTTGTTTTTAAAGTAGAAATCCTTTTAAAGAAGAAATAACACATCTTATGAATCGTTTTCGCTATTTTAGGACTATTTATACAATAAAACGAAAGCCAGGCAAAGACTAATATTAATTTCAAAACAATATTACTTCAGATACTCTCCTGTTTTTACCCGGTAATGGCATGTAAAAGCAAATCCCTCCTTCAACCATTTTTTAGCAGTTTATAACTTCAAATACCGAATTTCTGAAAATGAAAAGGTTTAAATATAAAGTAGAAGAATATAACATTTCAATCCGTACACTTTACAGATTTAAATAATTATGTTTTGCTGAAGATTCTAATAAAACTCTATTTGTTTTTAATATTTCTAACAACACAATGCAGTCTTTGGATGTACAATCTTAACGCTTCAAAATATGGTCTAAAAAGATAAACCAGGTATAAAATAAAATATTTTTTCAGTTTTAAATAAATATTTTCCTGAATATCCCCAGAATAAACATTTTTCTTTCGAAATGTATTTTAATCCACATTTCATAAGAAAATATCTCAGAAGATATCTATTTGGCAACTTATCAAATGCTCCACAGAAACTTTCCAAATCGTAATCTTTCAACTTATTTAGTTATATACTGCAAACACATTAAGTTTTCTTATAACTATCTATCACTTCCAATTGCGCTCATTTTCACCCCTTTAAAATGTTTTATTATTATTACAGCCTGAGAAAGCTATCAGTATCTAGAGTAAACAAGTAATCATATTTATATAAATAATTCGGAAGTATTGTTGCAGTGTCGATCCATTTAGCCCTTTCAAAATGTGAAAAGGGACGATAAATCCTCTGAAATATGTTAAACCGAGCAAAAGCTTAAACAGAGACGTGCCTGCATTATAAAGAACCGGATCTAAGGAGATTTTTATTTTCGGAAAAATAAATCCAGAGAATGTGTTCGTTTCTAGCTATTCCAAGTTAAAATATTTCCCGAAGAATCTTCTTTCCGAGTCGATATTTTAGTTCTTATAAACAAAAAATATGTGCTCGAGTATATTTTTAAACTAGTTTTTATATGCATGCGATGCCTATGAAAAGTTTACATTCGGTTGGAAACGCACTGTGTAATGAGTGTGAAAAAAAGAAAAAAATTATTCCCCCTTTTGTGCAAATAAACTTAGCATTTGGAACCCATATTGGTATTCGTAGACGGCGCAGATTCGATTCCTCCCTGAATATATTTCTTTCTTCTTGTGTGTTAGTAAAACTTTCCTTGGTGTGTATGTACATTTACTTGACGTTGTTTGGCGCTGCTGGCTACATATGGCCCTTGTGCCGTAAAAAAAACAACCAACCAACCATATTGGTATTTTATGAGGGACCCGTTTTCTGTCCTGAAACTGGGGTCAGAAGTTCATATGTAGGGAGCCAGTATAAACGTTCTACTGAGCTATTTAAATTTTGCACTTTTACAATACTGGCCTGTTGAACTCATTTAGCCATAGAGGGTGGGATTTTGGGAAGCAAGCATAAAAATCATTAAATTCATAACACAAGAATTCATTTCCATAACCATATACACAAAGCATGTCAAATTAATGTGATCATGATCATACACAAAACTTGCCAAATGAAAAAAATTGAAATTAAACAAGACTTATTAATTATTGACGTGTTAAATTTATTTTTACAATTTCATTTATATATTCGTTTAGATGTTAATAACTTATCAATTCTACACTCAAATTGTAAACTACAAATATCAATATTATGTACTCAGAAAGATTTTAAATTTAAAAGATAAATTAATGTCAGTATATTTTTCAGGTTGTTTAATAGGATTTATCAGTTATGACTGTTGAACTAAAATTTATAGCCATCCAGTTTGTAGGAAGAAAAATTGTCTGATAAAGAATTCTGACATGCAATTGAAAATTTTTTGTACCTGAAGCTACTAATTTTAATTCATATTCCTATTTAAATATTACAAAACTATTCAATTACATCTCAAGTGCTATATATTTTAGTTCTTTGAATATAAGTAATAAAAAAATAATGAATCAACATTAATCAATCATTGTCTGAAGTTTCAGTAAAATATTCTTTTCCATGATTTTAGCATCTTTATAACAGAAAAGTCAATTTTCATGAGCTATCCCCGAAAAAATGGCTCTTGCCCCAATATATAATAGGAAAAGAAGTGACCCAAGTCGAACGTCTCGTTTATTTTTCGCATACAAAAAAATAAGATCAAGCATTACTGAACTTGATTTTCGATATTTTTCCAAAGTAGAGTGGCCGTAACAGTTAGAGAAGAGCATCTGCGAACTCTCAGTCAGTAATTTCCAAAGTGTATGTGACATGCACTTCAGGACGTTCGAAAAATAACTGGGTTGTAACCGAAATAAAGGTGACAGAAAAGAAATAGGTTTTTTCATCTTTACGAGACTCGCCTCAAAAAGTTACTCGCTTTCTGTGCTTCTTATCGTGCTTTATGATCTAAATTTACGATGAAATACTCTGAAATACTATCAGCTCTTTTGTATTGAAACAGCCGCTTAACACCTACTGAGTCAGAAAAATTTTGTATGACATCAATCTTCCTTAATACTTTCCATTAACATCACAAAATATGTTATTAAAATGTTTTTAATGGTTTTAACGTTAACTATTTATTGGTATTACAATCAAACCTCTACTAGGTTTTCTCGAAAATCTGAAGATTTTTATGACACATGACATGAAAATTTTTTATTTTGAATTTAATTTCATATCATTATTATTATGTTTTATCATCATTATGTATCCCAAAGTTATTTATGTAAGAGGGTTTTTTAGTGTAAATAAACCAGACTATCTGAGAAGATTTTATTCTGCTGTCCAAATACTCTCGATGATTCATATCAAGGATGCCGTAAAATGTAATTTATAGCTCGTTTCTGTAAAGTTTGGCATTTAATCCAATTGGTGTTACCATTCAACCATCATATATACTAGGGGTGTTCAAATGAAAAGGTACGAAACGACACTGTGGGTATAATTGAAGTCTTTATTCAAAAATAATCACCAGAGGACTGAGCACAACTATCCTACTGTTTCACGAGCCGAAGGATTTCCTGTTCTCAGAATTCCTGTGGCTGTGACAAGAGCCAGTCCTCCACCTCTACGTCGTCCGAGTTGAAGCGCTTCCCTTTGAGATGTTTTTTTAGCGGACAAAACAGATGGAAGTTGTAGGGCGATATGTCCGGGCTGCAGGGCGGATGCTCAAGCTGCTCCCTCTTGAACTTGGCCAGTACACTTTGTGTGACCCTGGAGACGTGTGGACGCGCGTCATCGTGGAGCAGAATCACTCCCTCCGTGAGCAGCCCAGGCCGTTTGCTCTTGATGGACTTGCGTAGGCTCTACGGAGTGTCTCACCTACCGATTTAACACCTTCCGCAATCAGAAATCTGATAACACCTCGCTGCTCCTCAATCGTCGAATTTTGCAATGTGAACGCCATGATGTCCTCACACGCACTGCCGCGTCAATTGGACGGAACACACAACTGCATGCTGCATCATGTGCGGGCGCCCGCGCATGCGCACAACCACGCCGGTACTCGTGCATTCGCTTCCTTAGATGTCTCACTACGTTATCCCAAAGCGGCATATTCAAATTTCAACCGGTTTGGCTTTTACGACGTTTCGTACCTTTTCATTTGAACACTCCTCGTATATACGGAATTTATTCTATGCAATTTTTATTGGAGAAATCGTACTTGAAAAACAAGCCAAGTGGTTCATGGTTAGAATATACACAGGAAAAACGTATCGCCTCAGAAACTCTACAGCCACCTATAAAATGCCTCTCATATAATGTATTCGTCGCGCACTTAAATTTATTAAAAGGTTTATTCAAGAGCCCATTTAGACATATAAATACTTTCGAGATATACACTGATGTTAAAAATTAAGAGAATTTTCACTTTGGGGCCATTATCTCCAGAACTACTGGACTTTAATGAAATTAGTTATGTACGAGGTTGAAATAATACAAAAAAAATAACCATACAACAGTTATGCACATGATCATGCGTAAGACTCATCAGTGCAGGAAGGTCTAAAACAAAGATGACAATATCGACACATAGAATGGGTTAATAGGGATTATGGTCCTCTCTTACAGTTATACAGCTCTCACAACGTGAATTCATACTGGAAATGAGGCAGTTTGAGTCCCTGTGGCAGTCGGTCCCACTCCTCCAGCAGCGCTGTTTTCAGGTTCTGGATGGTTCTGGGAGGGTAAAGCGAGTTTTAATTGTCCTCCCTAGAGCGTCCAGATATGCTCTATAAGGTTTAGGTCTGGATATATGGCTGGTCAATCCATCCGGCGAATATCCTCACTTTCCAAATATTCGTTGACCAGATGAGCCCTATGTGGACGAGCGTTTTCTTCCATAAAAATGAAATCAGGGCCAACTTCATCCCTGAAAAGGCGAACATAGGGCTCCAAGATCTCATCCCTACACCTCACAGCAGTCACAGAGCCTCTGTCAAAGACATGGAGGTCTGCGAGCCCATCCGACATGATGCCGGCCCAGACTATCAAACCTCCGCTGCCATAGTGGTCTCTTTTTCGGATGTTGGAGGACAGGTAGCGGGTCCCTGGTTCACTCCAGATGAACGTACGCCGAGAATCAGTGGTTAGGTTGAACCGTGATTCATCAGTGAATAGAACGGTCCCCCACTGATCCCTGGCCCAAAATCGATTTTCTCTGCACCATGATAAACGGGCTCTCCTGTGCGCAGAAGAGTGGGACGCAAACAACAGGTCTTCTTGCAAACAGGCCTCTCTTCATGTAGCCTTCTGGAAACAGTAACCCTTGAAATTCTGCTTCCTGTGGCCGCATGAAGGTTACGAGAGCTGAGAAGCTGTTGCACTCCTGTTACGCCTCGCTGTAATGGACAAATATCGATCTTCATCGGTCGTCATGGCTCTTGGACGACCTTGCCCAGGCTTTCTCTCTACGGATCCGGTATCCTTAAACTGTTTTCATAAATTGGACACGACGCTGGGCATTGCATTCAAGTCTCTAGCAATCTGTACTTGTGACTGCCCTGCTTCCAGTCTCCCGACGATTCGTCACCTCATTCCGTCATCCAAACGTTGGTGGTTACTCATTTTAATTGTTTTCTTTTGAATTTCACCAAATGTTGCGAAAAAAACACTACGAAATTCGCCGAGGTGTGCTAGTGAATGAAGCGCGGAAATTGTCACGTGCGCTTAGAAAGCCTGTTTCTCTAAATGCACCGTCCACATGCACGTGTATATTCACGTATTCGACACTAAAGATTTGCATCTGTGTTTGGAAGCATTAGTTTTACCTTTCGTTCAGTAGTTTTCGAGAAATTCGACAAAACGTACAAATTCTCTTAATTTTGAATACCAGTGTAACTTATTCGTTATACTAATTTAATTCATAATATGTTTACAGGTATCATGTTATTCTGAATTCGTTATCCAATTGAGATTAACTTGCATCTGTAGTTCGCTTGGATTCAGTTGTTATGAGATGTCAGCGACAAAGAGTGATATGAAAATATTTACTACTGTGTGTGTGCATATTAACAACATTATATTTGAAGCTTATTTTCCAACTAGGGGATTCTATGTCCTGATCGCAAACTTCAGAGGATTGCTGAACTATCTTCGAAAGTTTCAACTGTTCGCTGCTCACTTCTTTCATTTGCAATGTGCACTAGTATCAAAACTAGTATTTCAGAAAATTAATTCAAAAACATGGAATTAAATCTCTCTATTCCACCTTTAGGGTATCAAGATACTGATAACCATAAAACAGTGTGGCTCAATGCCAGGATAACCAAAGTATTTACTGCATTCTTATCCTTGATGTATTGCGGATAACGTTTGAATAACGATTTCAATTTTTCCAATAAATGAATAATCCAATCTGTTATATCATCAGTGTTTCGGAAGTACCTACTAAATTAACGTCTTTCTATTCTCTCTTACTTTTCACAGAATTCCTCTAAGGGTTTGTTTTCTAATTAGCTGTGCCTTCTTTCGTTATAAATGTAATACTGAATGATACAACTTAAATTTATTTTTGAAATATTTGAAATAGTTATTTTGTTTTAAATCAGGTAAAAAGGTTGTGCATGTTCCGTCGGCAGATGGGTATGATTCACGCACGGAATAAGCTGAATGCTTGATCTAGTCGTTGCCATACGATAAATACAAAGTAGTTTAATTGGCCTAAACTTTTAATGGTATGTATCTTGATCTTTTCTATATTTGATTTTTGGAAAATATTTTCTCTGGATCATTCGCATATAGTACATAAAAATCAAAAATTCAAATGTAAAACATGTAAAACATGTAATCTGTGCTGTTTAAGCCAGGGCATAGATTATACAAATTTTCGATTTGTATTTTTTATTTTTATGCATATGCTTCTAGAGAAAATATTTTCAAAAACTCAAATATACAAAAGATCAGGATAAATACCAATAAAAATTTAGCCTAACTTCTAAACTCTTCTCTTTTCTCTGAAAAGAAGCATACTCATTGGACCTTCATTCATTTGAAAATTTCATACAATACCAAAAATATATTTTGCCAAACGATATTTATTCAGAAGTCAGAATTATAATTTACTAACAGAATAACCCGGCGTTACTCGGGTTGAATTGGTTGATTAATTTCCGCTTTGGTTAATAAATTGTTAATTCCTATTCATCACATATAACAACTACCACTCTAATAAAGGTACACAATTGTTAAATACACAATTGCACATATGCAAATAAATGTCATATTTAACATTTTACATTTTTGTAGAATTTAAATTTTTAGTAAGAAAGAAAAGTCTCTAGAGTGCCAATGTTACCCAGAATGCATATAATAGTTCAGAGTATGCATATAAATGTACTGTATGTCATTTAAAAACAAATGCGTTTCCCAAATACAATGCGTTTTTATACAAAGCGTTTTTATACAATGATTAAAATTGTTTTAAAAACTAATTAAACCATTATTTACCTTCATTACAGTTATTGAACGAAAAACATCAAACTCAAAATCCAGAAATACATCTTCAAACAGATTTAATAAGACTTCGAACGAAAAGCAATGAATGTATCGGTTTTTTTCACTATAAAATAGATTCTTGGAATGTAACAGACACAAATTTAAAATAAGCAAATGACTAAATAAAGACCAAGGTTACCATATTAGCAATCAGTCTTATTTTAAAAGGTTTTGTGCTGTATATTTTATTTATAATGTTTTATTCTTTTTATCGTCTGTCCCAATATTCAGAATATTTTAATACTTCGTAAAAAATAAGGCTCAAATAAATAAAGTATTAGAATTTAAATTTGGTAAAAATAGTTTTTAGAAAAATAATTGATTTTTCAGCAACACTGGTAAAATCAAACCAAGTAATTGCAATGCTCAATATACCTTCCATCTACTCCAAACTACCAAATTATGATTGGTTTAAGTATAGTTACTCAGATGTTTTAACATGAAACTAGCCTAAATATGTACGCAAAATAATTTTAAATAATGTATTCACTAAATTAAATTATGGTGTATCAAATATAGAACATTGCGTTAAAATATGTTGAAAACGTTTTATGTGATACTTCTACAAACACACAAACAAAAAATCAAATATAGAACGGGAAGACGGACAAACAAACTTACGCAACTAAGTTCAGTCACTAAATTAATGCAAGTACTCACAGTATGCAAAGTTTCATGAAAATATATTCAACCGTTTGGACGCTGTATGGGTACACACATACAGACAGACAGACAGATACCAAACGCGCAAGAGACGGATTTTGCATCAGGCCCAAAACTGATAGAAAACTTGAAATGAGTCGAATATAATCAATGTACAAATAAACAATCCATTGTTATTTATATAGATATTTCATCAGGCAATAATTATTCATTTAAATTACAAATTTGATGTACTTGCAAACTATTTAATTGGCTCAATTTATATACATGTATTTTTTATCTTTATTAGTATTCCTTTACTAATGGCAATAACTATAAGAAATTTTTTAAAACAATGATTATATCGATGTTCCACCAAAATATCATCATGAAAAGATTCTTGGAATTTGTTAACATGATATTAATGTCAAATAAAAATTATTAACTTTTATTACTTTTTCCTGTTTTCCTATTGCATAAGTGAATATATGCACGCAATAACCTTCACTTTTTACATTCTACGTATACATCACTATTTCACACGTTCAATAAAAAATATCGCATCATTCATATATACATAGATAAAAAATTTAGAACATGCTTTTATCAGAACATGGGATAAATGACTTCGAATATAGAAACAAGGTTCTAAATATAGATTGGTAATAACGCCCATTACGCACCAACAGTAGCCAAAGATAAACGTTGGGGTACAATAATAGAACTGTAATTTGTCTTTCGCCCAAATATATATTCCGAATCAGTACAGCACTGTGCTTCTTGAACCATCCAATCGCTTTGATTACCCACTAAGAAGCAATGGAACCTTTGTCATACCTCTGGTGGTATTGCTGGATGAGCAAATATATTTTTGAGACTATCAATTACTCAATGCAGTGACCGTCTATGCATTCTAAATAGCTCCATAACGTATCGATTATCATGAGTGCATCTGACAGTTCATAATGACAAAAAATAAGCGAGCCTAGAATCGCGCATGTTACGGTTTATTCTACCATGAACAAATTTCTCCTCTATTCAATTCTAATAATAAACAGTTATATAGAGAAATGTAATGATTTAGAAACTTCTAGTCAAACAAACACGAACAAAATATTAAAGCATTATTTATACGCGCCAAGTGTTAATTGCCAAAGTAATTCAGATGCTTTGATATTTGTGGTCATGAATACATTCCCTACCTAATGTAAGTAATTCGACGTCCTTCAATGATAATTATTTTCATTTGTCTCGTTTAATGAGGTCTTTTTGCTTTCACAAAGTATTAAAAAATTAATTCCGGATATTTTAGTGTATAATCATATTCAAATCAAACGATATTATCAAGTTAGTCAAATTATTTAATTCTTTCAAATTAATTCAATTCGTCAGTTCCGTCTTGCTATTGGGTACTTGTTTTATCAAAGTTTGCACTGACTATTTGTGAACAAATCAGGTTATTTGTTAGGTTTTTTGTTTTTAATTAACTTTCGTTTCTTGTTATTGTGAATTTAGTCCGCGTTTGTAAATTAGTTTGGATGCGTTTTTAAAGATTAGTGGTGCGAATAAATAATTAACTGTGTAGCTCTTTTCACATGTTTTTAATGGATACAATGCGAATTGTTTATTTTTAAGGATTACAACTGTAGATTGTTTAGTACTTTTTGATTTTTTTAGTTCATTTTATAAAAAACAGTTTCTTTACAGTTAAAACCGTTTGGTATTTCATTCTAAATTATTTTACTTTTACTGCTTCTAAACACATGAGACAGCTTAATTTAAAGATATTTTAAATACATTTAGTTAATTGTCAGATTGAATAATCGAATAGCTTTTTTACTCATTTGAAATTATATTCTCAATCATTAAAGAACTGCATTATACTTCAAATTTTAGTTTTTTATTCGTTCTCTATATTAGCAAAAGTATATTTTTATAATTAAAGAATAAACCGTTCGAAAGTTGAAATAACGTTTATAACAACTTTAAACAAGAAACAAATTCTTCGTTTGCAAAACAATAGCTAAATTGCATTAAAAATTTATTCTCTGGTAAAACTTATTACGTACCTTGCACAGATTAAAGTTATTTACGTATCCATAAATAAAACGACGAAAAACTATTTCTTCGGGTTCAACACATTAAAAAGTTCTAAAAGGTAATTTTCCCCAAAATAGCTCCTATTCTTCAGACAGTTTCTTTTGAATAGCACGCAAGGAAACATTAGCATTTAAATTACAGCGTTTGTTTAAGCCTTGAGCAGAAACTATTTTTATTGAATCACTTCAAACCGATTCAAAGCTACAATAATTCAATGATACTATCAAATTAATAGACGATTTGAGAATTTGGTAATTTGTAAATGCTTATTTATTTGTTTAAACTTCATTTCTCAATCAAATCAATAGATTATTTGTCTATCTACTGAACTGTTGTGCGAAATTTGTTTAGGTAAATATTGCAATAAATCACGAATCCGAATCGCTGTTTCCACAAAAACATGCTTAAAGGTCTTATGCTATAGAAAAAAATGATATTGCATATTTAAACGAATTTTATATTACAATTGTTGGCATCAAAACTAAACACGAATAAAAATAGTCTTTATAGAATAAAAAATGAATTTAGATAGAAACAGCCAATAACTTATTTGTGGTTTGGACATGGTGCCGATGACATATATAGATTGTTCTGAACAGGAATAGAACATATATTTATGTCAGAGATCTACAATTCTTATAGATTATGTGGACACGCTTTGCGAGTATAAAACAGAAATATATTTTGATAATCTTTGGTTCTCTTTACAGTCAAAACTGCTCGTCGAAAATCAAAATACTTCAAAAATAATTGTATTTTTACATTTTTTTCGTTAAAAACGACAATAATAGTTTGGTTGATAAAGGTATAATGTTAACTCTATATACATAACCAATATTAAAATAAAAATAATTAAAATATTACTTGGCATTCCCTGTTACATTTATTACTAAAACTATTGGCGAAGTGGTGCAGAGCTAAAATTAAACATTAATCATATTTCTTTAAACCAAAACATATAACATATTAATTATCGAACAGAGAAATTATTCTGTTCTGTATTTATTTTAAATTTATATATGTTGACTATACTTTCAAGGCTTTTCAAGTATAGGAATTCACAAATGCTTGAATTAATTCACTAAAATTACTAAATCGAGTGACTCCAGGAAGGAAAGACCGTATTAGAAAATAGTTGTCCTTAGTCGGGGTGGTGAACATGAACAACTGCTATTGTAAGATGGTCACAAGTGAAAATTAATAAATCCTACACACTCTTAACTGCTTTTCTTTGTTCTGATTAAGTGGTAGTAATAGCATCATCTATCGGTGAAAATGTAAACTATTTTTTATGCCAAAAGACATCCGACTCCTCGACAAGCTTTTTGGTGCAAACCGGATTCTATAATTTGTTGATCTTATATGATTCTTTGAAAAGTCTACAAATTTATCGGATATGTATACAAGAGAACATATAACAATATAAATTGCAGTGATTGAAAAGAACTGGCAAAATAACATTAGAAGAAAGTTTTAAATGATCAAATGGTATCATGTCTTCCTGCACTCAGTGTTTCAAATTTACTTGATTGTCCCCTTGTCATCACAAGTGATACAGATACCTTATTTTTACTTAGCGCTTAGGCAATGAAGAACTAATTTTCACTAAGACATTTCCCGTGTAAGATTAAAATCTCAAAGAAAGTGGTTTCAAGTACAGATGTGAATACGCTAACAAAGTGTGATTATTGAGGGGAAATTCGAACTATTCCCCTTAGTTCAGCTTACGGAAATCCAAATCAATAGAGCAAGACGAGTACGTATAGCTTTACGATAAGAACATTTCAACCAACTAACCTATTCTACTTACAACCGTCTAAAACCATAATGTCGCACGTACGATTCAAACTGCTTGTCGGGTCACTGCTTGTACAAATCGCACTACCAACATTTTTGTCGTATGGCACTTTTTAAATATATCTGAATATATATAAGACAACAGGAATGTTAATTTGTTTTCCAGTTCAAAAAGTTTTAAAGTTTGTTATGATCTTCACTAGCTGACATGGTTATTATAGTTTATAAAGTTTACAGTAGGTGATCGTATTCTTTGAGCTACCTTTATAAATTTACAGTTTCGCGTGTCAACAAGTTACTATTTAAAAGAAACCCTGGTTACATGAATTAATTTTATTTTTTGTGACATAATTTTGTGAATAAATTTTAAATAAATAGTTGGCAATACTATTGGTTTTACAACCTGTAATATACCTGCCATCCATTTCTAACCAAAACTCAGAAATTACTGTTTTTACTCTGTGGTTTTAATAATTTGATCATCCCTTTACTATCGGTTGGTTTTTTTTTTTTTGGTGTAAGGTCTAGATCTGACCATTGCAATGTTTCATACTTCAAGTAAATGGATACACAAAAAGGAAGTTTTTACACATAAATAGATACATAAGTTGAACCTGCAGCCCCCAGGCTGTAAGAGCCATGGACAAACCCTCTGAGCCTATGTGGCCTTTTGTATATCATTGGAATTGATAGGTTTTTAAATTACTGTTGTCTGGACATCGGATCCAAAACTTTCGAAATTTCCCGTGCCCTTAAAAAGGAGGAATATTCATAAAGGGATATATGTTCATACATGCCATCCGGATGTTTTAAACGAATGTACTAAGGTGCAGAATTGACAGAAAGAATGTCAACAGTATGTTTATTAGCCTTAATTTTAGAGTTCGGCAGTAGTTTTACATTTACAGTTGACAGTTTTGCATGCTGGTTTACATCTGAATTACTAATGATGGTTGCTCAAAGTTGCAACCATCATTAGTAATTCAGATTTCACTGGTTTTAGTAAAAATTAAAGTCGACTTTTTTAAATTTAATTTCAGGACTTTTTAAATAGAGCATATTTTCTGGTTGAGTGTGACTAAATCTATATTCAGAGTTTTCCAAAAAAAAACCAAGCAACCAATAACTATTGCTAAAAGATGTAACTTTAATCCAGCCACTCAAAAAAAATTTCAGTTCTCGAATATTTTCCACTTTTAGGCTGAATGAAGCATCTCCTTGCATTTTTAAAGATGTTTGGAATGTTTGTATTATTAAATATTTTTCCAGAGAAATCATACCGGAAGTTAAAAAGGACAAATTGCTTATCAAATCCAAAAGACGTTAAGAAATGGAGAAGATTTTGAAGCAATTGTCACAAATTTTCTATCTGTATGAAAAATTTAAAAAGAATCTAAAGTAGAATAGAAAGTATCAATAAATGTTGATTGCAATAACTTCTAACAATTCCAAAGATTAGAGTTGTTAAGAAAACTTGCTTAGAATTCAAGTAATAAGAGTCTAATCAGCCATCGGGAAAAAATAACCGTTGAGTGACAAATCAAACAGCAATGAAAAATGTTAAATGCGTTACTTAAATTCTAGTGCACTTACATTCAATGTATTTCAATGATATGCTAAGAAAAATACCTCCCTTAGGATTTTTGAATAAACACATTTAAAAAAGGGAGATAGCGGGGTGATCCGAATCGCCTTCTAACTCATCTTGGAGATGGAGAACTAGTAGGATGGAGAGTTAGTGGCTCTCTCTCTCTAGTCACTTTTTGGACGATCAGAATAACAAGATTGAATTAAGTAATTGAAGACTACATTTTCCGTTGCACACATGGAAACGAACGGTTGTTACACAAATGTTTAACATTTATTAATAAACTAAGGACGATACAACTACTACAGAGAAAGCAGATCAACTCTCTTTAACACTCAATCTCCAATTCTTCAAAATTCCGAATTAATTTTTCATCACATTGTATGGCATGGTTACAGTTTGTACATGCATGATTAGAAATCCATTTACTAATATTATATTTTACACGTGCTTAATAAATATAATATCAAGACACAATAACGTTTACAAGTATGCAAGCAGCAATTACACTCGCGCAATAAAAATTAAATTCAAGGAGTAATGTACACGCTCACATTCATAATCTAACAGATGGATGTGCAATTTGATCACGTTTGACAAACTTAAATCTATGTTCTACTTAATACAAACAGTACAATAGGTTTTATAAACATCGATTAAATGTTTCACAATCGCATGACTGAATTGTTTTAATAGTTTACGAAATCTTACATTGTTTGACAGTTGTTTGACAAAACATGTGATTAACATTCTAAACATTTCAAGCTGTAATAACATCACTTACCTTAGGGAATGGGTATGTATAGGGCGGATGAGGTCTACATCACGATTCTGGTTGAGGTTGCTGTCTAGAGTAATTCTTAAGCACGAATAAAACTGTTCAAATGACGTTTCAATCAAAATCCATCTTCACCTCCCCCTGATGTAAGTGATCTGAATTTTTATGTAAACTTCAGTATGGCCATACCCTTGTATTAAAATAGATATATTGGCCGAGAATATATGAGCTAAAAGAAGAGCTTTATATCCGATTTGGATATGTTCATATGCATCATGTTACTTATATCAGCGTAATTTTAAGTAATCTAAGGAATTTTGACTCTTTTAAATGTACGAAGTTGTGTGTCAATCTTCGAATGAGCTGACATTCTCATAAACTGCTTTTACCTAAGATATACTACAGTAAAATAGATAACGGGTAATATAATTAGGAAATTATAAACAAATAAATGTATGCATATTAGTAGTACGAATATCTATACATATAAGGCAAAATTTGTGTCTGTGTGTTTGTCTGTTCTCTATACAAATCTACACAGTTCGACCAATCCACACCAAATTTGATGCACATACTTCAGTACCCTGCGAGAGTAACAAAGGCTATATATTAACCCCGTTGTGTTTTTCCTGGATATGCAGAGGAAGCTAAAAAATTCGAAATACCCATAGGAATAACATTGAGTATTTTTGATTCTTATACGAAGCTCGGATTGTTTTACCAGTATTACTGGAAAAACAATTTTTTCAAAAAAATTATTTTTTAAGAAAAAATTCCAATACTAATGTTTAAACCTTTCTGTATTTCTTGCTAAAATATCAGTAATTTATATAGTTGAATGATGATATAAAAGTATTAAAAACATTTAATTTGGCATAACATACATTTTGAAAGGAAACAAGTATGTTCAATACGAAAAGTGCAAGAAAAAGCTCACTGATAAAAGTGTTATTTCGACCGCGTTCGTAAACAATTCTCTGAAAGAAGCGCGAACCAAAAAATAATCCGTCACATAACCTCCGTTTCACCAGTTCTGAAGTTGCATTTACGAACGATTAGGTTTTTTTAGTCTCATTCGCCATGTAATTGGCAATTTGTTTTGATAAATTCAATCTAAAAATGAGCCCAAACCATGAGTAGAGATGCATTACAACATTTACAACAACCTTTTCGGTCGCCAACTTCTGAACTGACAAAACCTAACACAATCTCAGTTCGTTTCAAACAATTTTTTTTTCGCTTTCAGTGAGTTATGAAACGGCCTGTTTTTCACACTAGAAAATCTGTGAGACTCTTGGAACGCTCATTCGAATCATAGAGGAGGTACAAAAGTAGAGAGCTATGGCAACCCTTTTACGTCCGCATGATCATGTGACCAAAAACAGTAGTCACGTGATCCTTAGACTTTTCTCCAACGCGCAAATAGTTTGCGCATTCCTTCTTCCATAGCAAATGCATTGAAAGTGAAGGCTAACATAGTTCTATCGTGCTGTGTATTTGGATGTAATTACAAATTTATTAAAGGTGGAAACATTGCATTTCACAGGTGAGCGATTTACTTGCATTTTGCATTTTATTTTTTGGGTTTTTCAGTATTTGCTAGTATGATAAAAATAGGTGTTCTAACTTAGGAATTCTTAATACAACCTGCGGACATTTCCCGATCTATTAAAAAGATTTCATAGATTTTCTATCAATATATATCTAAAATAATGCTTAAAATAAAATAACTGATGTTCGAATGCGTTTATTATTGTAAATTGTACATCTATAAGGGCTTAAAATATTAAAAATAGTAACCAAACTTTAAAAACTTGTGAAATCGTTCTCTGTCTTGGTGATTTTTTTGGCGCCAACTAGGATCACTATATTCTTTCGTGTCTTACACAATAAAAATGTTATGAATTGAAAACATGAACTTAAGTACATAATTTAAATTATTTCTTGTTGAACAAAATTGTTTTGTATGCATCCATCTGTGGAATAACATAATAATAATAACACTAGTCTACAAATTGAAAAATAATTTTTATAACAGAAACCACAATAATTGAATTTTATGCGTTTGACGACGTTGAATCTGGAAATGAAGTCAGTTTTTCTCCATCACGTATCACTTTTTTGTTATACAACCTTGAGTAATTGCTAGAAAAGTATAAAATTTGCAAAGTGACTAAGTTTATCAGTATATGAAATTATACAAAATGTTAAATAAATTTGCAATACTCATAATTTATTTAGCTTATTATATGAAAAAATCTTGTAGAATATAACTATAAGAGATAAAAATGTACCTACAATGTGTTATAACTGGAGTTGGAGAACACAAATTACTTCTTCCTTCTGTGTACGGTAAGGTCCTCTCTTTGGAGAAACCAACAGTAGTCACTCATCATTGATTCATCCCATCTACCTTGGTAACGCTGCTCAATTTGCAATATGTCCTGGTGGAAGCGTTCTCCCTGCTCATCACTCACTGCACCCAAATTTGGTGGGGAAAAGTCCAGATGATAATGCAAAAAAATGAATTTTTAATGACATCCGGCAGCCTAAATTTTTATAGTTCAACAAAAGATTTTGTACTAAAAGATCCCAATTGTGTGCTTTTTATTGCCAAAACCATGGACTAGATCCTAAAATGACTTCCATGCTGCTAGCTCTACATTATTCAACTTGCTATCAAAATTTTCATTATTGAGTAATCTTCTAATCTGAGGTCCAACGAATATACCTTCTTTTAATTTGGCTTCACTTAACCTTGAAAACACCTGGCTTAAATATTTAAATCCTTGTTGTTCTTTATTCAGTGCTTTCACAAAATTCTTCATCAACCCCAATTTGATATGTAAAGATGGCAAAATTACATGCTGAGGGTTGACTAATGGAACATAATATTTTTCCCCAGGAGTGAAGGTGTCTCTTTTGGGCCAGTCTTTAACCACATAATGTTCACTTGTTGTACGACTGTCCCACAAACATAAGAAGCAGCAGTATTTTGTAAAGCCACCTTGAAAGCCTAGAAGAAGACCGATAACTTTGAGGTCGCCACAGATACCCCACAAATGAGCATCGTAATTCACTGCTTTTAAAATCAATGACATACTTGCATATGTCTCATTCATTACAATAGCATGCGCTATGGAACCTGGGTACCTTGCAGGGCACATGCCCTGCCAGGTACCCAGGTGCTTCCCTGGCCAGCTGTCTCCCTTGATCTCTCACCTATCGAACATTTATGGGACGTCATTGGACGTCGCTTGCATGCGCTGCCACCGGCACGTTCAGAAGACGAACTATGGCAAATAGTTGACAGGGAATGGGCAGCCATCCCTCAGGACACCATCCGCACGCTCATTGCGTCTGTACCTAGACGTGTTGCTGCCTGTATCGCCGCTCGCGATGGTCCTACAATCTACTGATCAGACGTTCTTGCTGCTCAATGGCAAGGTGTATAATGTTGCAATAAAGATCACTTATTGCTCGTTGCTGTCTCTCTCTGTTTGCCAAATTTCATCACTTTCTGCCAACTCCTTCTTGGTGTTGCATTTTCAATGTCAGGTAGTGTATATAAGCAGTTTCATCAATTTTGACTCATTATTTATTGGTTCCGGGTGGGTGACTCTTTGTTTTTTAAGAAAGCAGATCGTTTCTATTACGTGCCAAAAATGACATAATAGGGATCTTTAAAGTTATATAAATAAAAAATGTGACGTGATAGAAAATTTTTGATTACATTTTCTGTTTCAGCATTAAAAATACTTTATAAAACACTCATTGACTTATCTGTTACGAAAATCGTGTAGACCAGTGTAATTAAAATAAAAGATAAATTTTAAAACTTTTAAGAATTATAAATTAAATAAAATCGGTTTGTTAAAAATAGGATTAAATCATTTCATAAACCGTATTATAAATGTGAACCACATTTATGTGCTTTAGGGGACCTTTTTTTCATGTTTTAAAATATTTGTAAAATCTTACATTATAAGATCGCGCATTTGACAAAAAAGCTTTCCTTTCAAATAATTTCCCTTGAACCTATAACTTTCTACTGGAATGGCGAAAAACAAATTGCCGTTCTTTTATGTGAAAAACAAAAATAGTGCATGAACGGAAATTGAAATATTGTACCTGTTTTGACGTATTTTTATTCTTGTTAATGAAGCATGCAATATAGCAAATTGGAAAAGCAAACAATTAGAGAACGAAATGAAACTTCTTTTGTATTAATTCCAAACAATCCTCGTTGCTGGAAAGTTCCTTTTCTAAAAACATCTGCTTGACATCCTGATCTTTTGCTTCGTATTTAAATAAACCTAACATTAAAATTTAATTATTTTCAACTTTTAAGTCAGGTTTTATCTTTCTTATATTTTTTAATCTTGAGATAAATCATACTAACAATATTTGTGAGCATTTCAATGTTTATATCTTTCTTTAACTCGATAAGAAAGCGTGGTGGTGATGAAAACACATTCCACAGCGAAATGAAAACCTCCACTCTATTGTTTTCTACCTGAAAAGGGGACACTTTTTGATTTTTTTTCTCTCTAAATAAAGTATTTTAACGAATTAAGTAAATTTGTGAAAATTTATGTACACAAAAAATGCTCTTCAATTGAGCGAAACATTTATCTTCCACAATTTTTTAAGTTGAAAAACTATTTTTTTAAAAGCGTTCTAGACGCAGGCACAGAAATCTGTGATAATTTAAACTTTTAAGGTTCCATTCCTTAAAACAATAAAAATAATTTTTTATTTATGATTTTTAGAACTATAAGTAAAACAATTTATATTTACTCGTAATAAGAACTTGTAGAGATGTGTATCTGCTAAAAATTCATTTATTCAGTCCTTATGTATTTAAAATTATTATTCTGTTCCATTTATTAGTTTTCCTAAAGATGAAGAAAGAAGATGGCTAGTAAATGGCTACATATTTCTATGAGTTTTATTCAATGGATTTAAAATGTGATGAATGTGATAATAAATTTTATAAGTTTACTATTTCTTATTTATTTTTCTTATTTATTTTTCGTATTTATAAAATATTGATTTCACACACACAATAATTAATACAAATTTAGTATTAAAAATCCAGCGCAGAACTTTTGCACACACTTAAAATTATAAAATTTGTCAAGAGTTATTTACTTGAACACTTTGATAAATTTAAAATCCATATATAAACACAGGTGTAACTTATTTAGTTTTTGAACCAAAAATCTAAAATTGGGTAAAATAGCTAACAACTTTAAGTACATGGTTTAAAAAGTTACCTTCCATCTCGTAAACATTATATGTATAACTTTTCATGTTAATAATACTTCTATGCGTCCTAAAATAAATTCGCGTTTGCAAAAACATAAGAAATTATGTATACATAATATAAATGAAAGCTTTCTGTGGTGACCCAGAGATGATTTGAGCACGCAACCTTCTTATCTGTTTTCACTATTTTTATTTTATGCACCAGTAAAATATTTATTGAGGCAGTGATTTCTTAACTTGTGCATTTATTTTTCAATTTATTCCAACTCGTGTTAGCCTCATTAAGTTTAAAAAATGTAGTTAGAATTATTTTCTGCTATTAAATCTTTAAGATAATTTTCACACCTAATACAGTTGTTAAAGAAAAATATACAATATATTGAATTAAAGGTCAGGTTTCGGACAACTATCACACAAAATTTTAACCAGTGACGATATACTTGTGAGCATCCCTTAACCCTTTTGACATTTTCCCTTAATATGTATACAATTGCAAAAAAGGTAACAAACAGTCCAGCGATAAATCAAACCAGCACTACAGGACCGATCTCGACTGCGGGTCTGGTAAACTGCACAGGATTGTATCTGGACTGCAGACTGGTTAAGCTGATTTGGAGGACCTGGCCTGATTATAAAATATTTGGAGGATTGTATCTGGATTGCGGGCTAAGTAAAACTGTTCTTAGGGCCATATCTGGCCAGGTTAAATCTGTCCACTGTCTGGTCTGCTGTCCTAATAAACATATTTGGTGGACTGTATATGGACTGTGGGCCGGGTAAACCTGTCCGGAGACGTATCTGAACTGCGGTCCTGATAAAAATTTGGAGGGCCATATCTGGTCTGAGAGCCGGGTAAACATATCTGACGGGGCTTATTCGGCTTGAGGGCCTGTTAAACTTGTCCAGAGGGCCGTATCTGAACTCCGGGCCTGCAAGCAATCTTCACTACAACGTATTTATCTTACACGTACGGATTTTTGTTGTATACGTGCTAGTTAAACTTGATCCCAATGCGAACTTATAAGCTAATTATATAACAGCTCAAATTGGTAAAAACATTAAAAAGTTACACAAATTCAATAAATATTCAGTAGTGTGCACATTCGCATCGCCTAACAATGTTGAAACGTAACTCAAATTCAAGAACTATTCAGAATTATACACATCCACATCGCTAACTTTTTATAAGTAATTGTTATGTCGCCAAGAGAAGCGATGAAAGATCAAATCAATTAACCAAGCTGAATTTTCGCGTAGCAGTTACGTGACTACTAGCGACATGTTGCTCCCACTTTTTGAAACTCTTCTCAATACGATGCTCAGTCTACTTATATTTCACGACTATGGTTCGAATAACTCGTACAACCGGTGCGATTTATTCGCATTTGCGAACGAGCCCTTCGTTACTCTTCATATGACAACGCCAGAATTAATGTTCCATTTTCTAATTTTATTTCACAGCCCGTTGTGTTGCTCCAGTGCGACGTTAATTAAATACCTACCTACATCTAATTTTATTTAGAACTAGCAGTATTCCCCGGTGTTACTCGGCTTGAATTGCTTAATTAGCTTCCGTTTTCATTAATAAATTGTTAATTTCTATTTATCTCAAGTAACAACTACCACACTCTAATAAAGGTACACGATTCTTAAATATGCAATTTCACAAAGGTAAATAAATGTCAAATTTAACATTTTACATTTTGTAGAGTTTAAATTTTTAGTAAGAAAGGTCTCTAGAGTGTACCAATGTTATCCAGAATGCATAGAATAATTTAGAGTATATAATGCCTTGTATGTCATTTAAAAACAAAAGCGTTTCACAAAATTATTATACAATGATACACATTTTTTAAAAGAATTTAAGGAAGCTATGTCGAATCCGGGGCACTAGCGATTTATCGCCAAACATGGTAACCTTGGTGTTTTGATCCAGCAAGGTTGTTTAGGTGTTTTGATCCAGCTTTATGGCAACCCTATGCAAGTGGCTTTGGACGCCATCTTGATTTGGCGACAAAATTTCTTGTGCATTTTATTTATAATGTTTACTGTGCATTTTATTTATAATGTTTAATTCTCAAATTCTTCTGCCCCAAAATTTCTTGGCGACAAACATGCCCCGGATTCGACATCTTTACCGAATTTAAACATTTGCTTACCATGATTACAGATATTCAATGAAAATCATAAAATTGAGAATCCAGAGATAAGCGTAATTAATAAAAAAAACTAAAAGTAATTAATGTATCTATTTTTTCACTACAAAGAGGATTCTTGGAATATAAGCTAACGGATTACAGAAATTTTAAAAAAAGCAAACGATTTATAATGACTGTTTCAAAATATTTCGTATGCCGAAAATAATTTCTAAAAATACCGAGGTTGCCATATTCGCTACTAGTCCTATTTTAAAACGTTTTATACTGTGCATTTTATTTATAATGTTTAATTCTCAAATCTTCTGCCCCAAATATTCAGATTTTTTTTATATTTGATAAAGAAAAACGAGGCTCAAAATAAAAAAGGTTTAGAATTTAAATTCCGTAAAAGTAGTTTTTTGGGAAAAACAGTTGCTTTTTTAGCCAGTTCTGGTAAAACAATTCAATTAATTGTTTTGTTCAATACACATTCCAGCTTCTCCAAAAAGTACCAAATTATGGTTGATTTAAGCATTGTTACTCAGATGTTTTATCATGCAACTTGTTTAAATACAGTGAATAGAAAAAGTTTCCCTACGGAAACTAAAACGGCGTATAAATTATTATAATTTCTACAGAAATCTCACCAAATATTCAGAAACTGCACTAGAAACTTACTGGACGTCTGGAACAAAATTACTCCAGAAACAACACAAAAATTTGTGGGAGTCATACCTAAACATTTGAGAGGGGTCATTAAAGCAAAAGCAGATTCGGTAAAGATGTCGAATCCGGGGCATGTTTGTCGCCAAGCAATTTTTGTCGCCAAATCAAGATGGAGTCCAAAGCCAATGTGGCGGCCATCTTGTCGATTTGATTTGTTATATCCTTTTGCATAGGGTTGCCATATAGCTGGAGCATAACACCAAGGTTGCCATGTTTGGCGATAAATCGCTAGTGCCCCGGATTCGACATCTCCACCGTAGTTCAACTGACCATTAAATGATGAAACATGAGGGGAAATAACATTTTATGAAATATTTGTCATCGTACGGAAACTTTTTGGCTTTACATTTGCTACATTTTTGTGTTTTTGTGAATTATGTGCCAAATTATATTAATATTTTTTGTTTAAATGCAATAGAAACTTTCTATGCAATTATGCTTATATGTTTTTCCATTTTTATTTCTTCAATATTATATTCTGCAAATAATAAAGCCATTTATTTCAAATAATAAGTGCGTACGGAAACGTTTTTACTCTCTGTATGTAAGCAAAGATAATTGAAGTAAAGTATTCATTAAACTAAAATATGATTTATAAAATAGTAGACATTATATTAAAATACATGGAATAAAGTATACGTGATACTTGTACAAACGCACAGACACAAAATGAGACATAGAACGAGCAGACGGCCAGTAAGACTAATACAACTAAAATAAGTTACTAAATGAATGTAAGTACTCACAATATGCAAAGTTTCATGAAAATATATTTAACTGTTCGGACGTAGTACGGGCACACACATACAGACAGACACCAAACGTGCAAGACACGGATTTTGCAGTAGGACCCAAAAGGACAGAAAACTTGAAATCTGTCGAAAATATTAATGTGCAAACATTTCATTTTTATTTATATAGATTCTGAGTTTGTGTATCTGAGTTAAGACAACGAAATGGTGCGATGATATTTGAACATTTCTAAGTATTATGAACTTGTTCTAGAAAATAAATTGTTATTATCTTTAGCTATCTCTAATTACTTTTTTCCTAAGCAGACTCGAAGTCAAAATATGACGTTTGTTCACATCTTTCGTTTTTCAGAAATATACATTTTTTCAATGATTGGAATTCCATTTCTGTTTGTTAAGCTGCTACTATTGTATTTATATGTTGTAAATGAATTATTTAGGAGTTAGATTTTCATTAATTATCTAATTTGTGCAAAATATAGCTAAAGACGGGTTCATTTCTTGGCAGTATATGTATATTTTGACAAACTTTTCATAAAAGTCGTTGTTTCAATACACAATGATTTGTAGAATTCTGCTTCATAAAAATAAATGAAATGTACAAAACCTTTTTAAATAAGGCGGTAACGTCTTATTTTAAAAAGAGGGTAACGTTAAAATAAAGTCCTATTTTAAAATAAGACCGGTAACTTTAAAATTAAGACGAGTAACCATACGTTGTAATTCAAATATTTCTTAAAATTTTGACATGGATTTCTATTACTAGACAATTAAAATCAGTAAAACTTACATACAGTTTTTTTTTCAAGTTTCATATTGCATTATTGAATTGTATTGAAAGCTGTATTCAATAGTCAAGAAAAAACATCTGTATTTCTAAATACGTACGTGGTTTCCATTTAGAAACCGAATCTCTGAATTGAAAAAAAATGTGCCCCAAAGAATCGATTTAAAACTACATGCTTTTGGAGTAATGCAAATTTTAAATAAAACTTTTCTGATCTTGAAATAATATCATGGTTACAAAATATTCGAACTAGAGTTTTAAAAAGTTGAAAGTTTATGCCTCAGTGAGACAGAAGATCGAGGTTGTTTACGTTACGAGCTGAAGGTGCAACTTTACTATGTGAAACATTCGTTGAAAACATTGATTTTCTTTTAAAAAACACTAAAATTGAACTTCCGCTTTTTGAAAAATTGTAACGGATTAACTTTGTTTCGTATGTACTGAAGACATTTAATTTTGAAACAAGCTGTTATTTCATGTACGGAATGGAATTTTCAAGAAAAAAGGGAATTGCTTGAAAAGTAATAAATCATGTATATATAGTATTAACAATTTTGTTTTGTCATCCTTTCATAATAATGTTATAATTCTGAAATAGCACAACCCTGGTACAAGAGTGCTACAAATAAAAAAATATTGATGGAAACCTAAGTGCAAGACACTACGCTGTAAATTTGTCATTTCATTTTAAGATCAAATGAATTTAAGGGGCATCAATAATCAATCCCAAACTCGAAATCGACTTCTGTAGTCGTCTTAGTATCATTTGTATTTACCTTACAGGATGCTTTCTATGTGAAATGGATTATATGGGTGAATAATGCAAGGATACATATTTGGGCCAAAGTAAATTTTAGAAGCTATAAAATATCCAAATGGAATTTTAAAAATCATTTTCCTCTCGCAACGATATTTGTATTTTTCTATAATAGAGAAAAGTGATTATTATGTTCACTTTCAATCAACTTTGAACCAATTCATCCCGAGAATGCCGGGTAATTCTGCTAGTTAAATACTAAAGTAATATTCCTCAAATGTAATATTTTAAAATGAATTACTTTAAATTTGTTTAAGTGAATTGAAATGGGGGAGATTGGTGTACTCTAGTTGAAATTGTATAAAAGACTGAATTACTTGTAAAAAAATAATTTTCCTAAACAATATCTGAACTCAGAAACTACCATCTTGTCTTCCAATTTGGGAAAGCTAAGAGTGATTTGGGGTATAACAAACCCTATTTTATAGATTTCTTTCTTATGACGCACTTAAAGGAAAATTTTACCCACTATTTTCTAATTTTAAGCATCTACTTCCTAAATTTCTGTACAAGTAAGTTTTTGAAAAGAACAATGGTGATGCAAATCGTAAAGGTACCTTGGTAATTTTCTTGTACTTTCCTTGGTGCCTTACTAAAGAAAATCTGACAGATCTATTGGTTTCAATAGGTAGAAAATCATTAGAGCGATATACGTATATTTACTACGATTTGTTTCGTTCGATTTGATCAGGAATGTGTAGACCGGAAATTTAATGGGTGATGAAACCACGATTACCCGAATTAGACCAATTTTTCAATGATTAAAACGATATTAAGGACTTTTTAACATGGTCTTTATAGCCATTTTTCACTCCTCCGTCAAGTCATAATTGAGTGTTGACGTTCCGAATCAGTTAACCGAGACTAACACACTTTCGCCTACTTAGGAGAACTACTGACTGGATAATAAACCTCCTCTTGTACGATCGTCAACTGACGAAAGGGGTAGCCGATTTATGCTCTCTCCAGGATAACGGATTTAAGTGATTACGCTGGAATGTGTGGACCTATTAGTAGGGTTGTGCCTTCCGCTTAAATACCTTAACAACCTACAATGACGTTGCAGAAACATCTTAAGAGTTTAACAGGCAACGATTTCGGAAGTAATTATGCTGATTCACTTCTAATCGTTTTATACATAATATTGCACTATTATATATAAATACAGACACCAATATAACCAAGCTCGAGTGCTAAATGAATTCGTTCATATATGAACACAAATATTTTTACAAAATCAACATACGAAACAAAACTGTTCAACAATAACGAAAGTATTTTGTTTTTTTCCAAAATGCGTTTGTTTCTTAATCTCCTGAGGGGTTCACACGCATATATCCGTTATGCAATCTGCAGTCTTCCCTGTATGACTTCTAACCAGTTTTGGCCTTCTTTATCAAAGACTTTTCTCTACAATTCCTTCAATCAATATGTGAAGTTATTTTATCTTTAAATGGGATGAATGGTATAAGGGGGAGACATTTTCTGGCATACAGGTGGCGGTACGTACGGCTTTTTCGGAGCTACGGGTTTCCTGTAGGTATTCTGAATGTGACGTCAGTTGGCGAATGCAATTTTAGCACTTCGACAATAAAAATTTCATAGAATATATTCCAAATAGAATTATGACAGTTGATTTGTTAACACCAATTAGATTAAACGCCAAACGATGCCAAAGCGACGATAAACTACATTTTATGGTACCCCCGATATGTATCACGCTAGACCCATTTTGATAGCAGTAATAAAATCTTCGCAAACCTCTGCTTATTTACACTGAAAATCTTTCATAAGTCATACCACAACCAATCGCAAATCTCGTGCCACTCAGGGGCTAAATGAAAAAAAAAGGTACAACGCAGATCATTATCAGAATTACTAGCAACAGTTTAGCTAAAAGTAAAAGCTTAATTTTTGTTTTAATAACTACACAACTAAGTAAATAAATGCAATGGAAACAATTTATAGCCTATAAATTATATCTAAATGATAAATTAATGTTGATATTGTTGAACAATGATGATGTTATGTCAAGATTTTTGTTTGCTTATACTCTTAGATCACAGAGATCTACTACCGATGAGTCACAATTGTTTGCAGTTGACCTTCAGAGCGTTCTTCATCTGTTTTATATTTTAACTGAAATTCATTCAAGTAAAGCAAAATTGACTACGAACGATTATTTTTCAAAGAATTCGTGCTTAATTTCTAGAATTTTAAAGGTATTGTAGCATTTACAGCAGGTGCTATATTTCAAAAATCTTATGTAATACATGAAATAGAATTAGTCCTAAAATAGTTTATTGGATTCGTGATGGAACAAAGTTTTACAAAATAACATCAAACATTTTATCTGAATCTGACATTATATTGTGCCACTTAGATTTACTCATTTGCTATTAAAAGTTTAAATTAATTATTGGTGTCTACTACATACTTAAAGAATTGAAAGATTTAGCTATTCGAGTAAGAATACTACATAAAAATTGTAAGTTCTAATTTTATTCTGTAAAAAAAGATCGTAAAGAGATGCATGTGCGTTTTTGTCCTCGTATGTCTTAAACTTACATCTGATGGTAACAAAAACATACGTATTACATTTCTGCCAAATTTTTTTCCAGATATTTCTAGTTTGAAATTCGTTCAAATATAGATATCAAATCTGAAAACCAATCAGGTGCATACCAAATACAGTAAATAATAATCATGTTTGATTTAAATATTTAACATGCGTTTAAACAGGCGTTTTTTTTATTTTATGCTGATTAAAAATAAAATGCCTCTCATCTTCTATGCTTAATATTAATATAATAGGAGAAAGTTGTATCACTGTTCAAGTAAATACTATCAGCGGTTTGATTGCAGTCGTATTTTAAAATTTTATTCAAATATACTAAATATTTTCTAAAAAAAAATAATTTAAAATTCATTCGATAGATCACAAACTTAATGTATCTACGCCATTTTCAATAAAATATTTTCATACTTTTATTGCCATTGATATTTAAACGTGCTAGCCGTTTTGTAGGTAGTTGAATTAACGTCGCACTGGAGCAGCACAACAGGCTGTTGACTACGCTAATTGCTAGCAATTTGGAGTCTACTTAACTGGAATGGCAGAATTGTTTAAGATTTTGTGTTTCATAACATTTCTGTCTATTTAATATAAGTTTTTACTTAAATGGGCTGTTTTTATGTATGCAAAGGGTGATTACTCTCTCTGTCGTATGTTTTAATCTTACAAGATTTTACCGAAAACTCCATTTCGTTAAATATTCCGTCAATCAAAACACGATATAGATAATTCATTTACCTCTTTCAGTACAGAGAAATAAACGCGTATTCTAAATTCTTCACACACTTCCTATTTTCAATTATCTTCTTGTTATTTGTCAAATTATTCGCATCACCGATTTCCATCGGAGAAACTGGAGGAAATCAATAATATTAAATATTTCTTCTTTATTGTGACATCAATACTTGGCAGCAGATCCGAAGAATGTATTTTTAAAAGTGCTTTAGACTTGCTGAATGCTTCGTTTCTAACATCTTATTGGATTACGTTAGAAAGTATGCATAATTTTAAAAATATTTAATGTATCCATGGAGCCATTTAAATACTGTAGAAGTATGACGACATATTTCAAGCTGTTAGATCTTTGAAATGTATACTCTATATATTATTCTTAATCTTAACGATTGTGCGGTGAGCCAGACATCAACTTTTTTAAATGCATATAATTCGAATTTTTAACTAGCAACAACAGTTTCCAAAAGAAAATTATCGGTTTGGCGATTGCCATTGCTGAAAAGATGTCTCTATACAAGCAATCAATATACAGAGGTACCTTGAAATAGGAGGGCCCCAACATTTTTTTAGATACGAGCCGTCACTAGGTCGATTTTTTGCCCTGAGTTAAGAGCCAGAATTTGAGATACGAGCCTGCTTCGGTGACGTCACAGTCACCATTCCGCTCAGATTCCCAAGTCTTGCGCGTCGTTCAGTTCACATGTTTACCTCACCTGATGACAGTTAACGTCTGTCACAAAAATCAATTAATTTCTTAATTTGTTTCGACAGCTACTGTCAACTGCCATCGGGAGGTCCGAGTCGCTTTCTTCTTTTTTTCTTTTTCATTTTTCTTTTCTCTGACCAGATGCGTCAATTCTGAAAACGGAAAAACGGGGTGTATGTACAATTATTTAGCTAATTGTTTTCGTATAACCATGAGTTCAAAGAGGGTGAGTGTAAAGAACAGTAGTGAGAAAAGGAAAAAGGTAATATCCATGGAATTAAAGAGTGTGATAATGGACAAACATGAGCAGGGCGTAAGAGTAATAGACTTGGCAATGCAGTACGATCGCACTTCTATGATATGTACTATTCTGAAGCAGGACTCGATAAAGGCTATAACTCCAGCTACAATATTTGTTCATTTTAATACATTATTATAAAAAATTGGAGTGGTTTTATGGGGGCTGGTACGAATTAATCTCATTTCAATTAATTTTAATGGGGGAAAATTGATTTGAAATATGAGCATTTTGACTTACGAGTTCGGTCATGGAATGAATTAAATTCGTATCTCAAGGTACCACTGTACTTCAGTACGCATTAAAATTCTCTTATTCATTCTGTTTATTTAAGAAAAATTGTAGTTTGTCACGACTTGCGCTTTATTTTCAATAAAGGATTACTGTGTGAATAAATTATAATGTTTTACTTTTGATGATGCTCAACATTGGATGGTAAAAGTAGAATTCCTTGTTATGCTTCTTATCACTGAGAGTTATCAAAGGGTGTTTCAGATGAAATGGGAATGCAGAAATTGGTCTGATTGGTTTTTCTGTCAAGCTAAGTGTAAGTGGCAGTAGTGTTTTAGGGTGGAACGTATTTCCTCTATGAATTCTAGACTTTGACATCACTGGACTTGTTTTTAAATTAAATTTCAGAATGCCCTAATAAATATTCTAAATAATGAAATCCGAATTGAAAAATAACAGTAATGAAAAATACTAAAATAATAATAATAATAAATGACAGTTCATTGGTCAGCACCAATCAGATAAAACCCCAAACGTCTCCAAAAAGGCGATAAACTGTATTTCAAAGTATCCCCGATAGATATCATGCGAGAGTATTTGGGTAGCGGAAGTAAAATGTGCGTTTTGACTTGCGAAATGAAAGCAATTTACGTTCGTATCTCTCGATGTTCCCTCGATGCAATTATTTAATTTTCATTGGTAATTTACTTATTCAATAACAAAAAATTAAAACAGTGGTTTTAGTGTTGTGAAAAGCATGTGAGTAATATGGCAGGCCTATATCAAGGAATACTAATTTCTCAAAGCAAATCTAGGTGCTTTCATAGTATTGTTTTGTTTTAAAAATACATTAGCCAATTAGTTGTCTAGGTTTCTATCAAATCATTCATTTTGCATAACAAAAGAGTGGCCAAACACAGTATAGCTTATACAGACAAAAGGTTTGGGTGGTTTCATACTTTCAGGGATGAGTATTAATTCCTCTGAGGGGCACACACTCATATACTGTATAAACTTTTGGCAATGGGCAATCTCCCTGTCAAATTAGTTATTTTATGTCCAATATTGCGAATAACGTGTTTATGGAGGGCATGCTTTAACATTTCCATCAACTTTCCTCAAAAGTCCTTGATTTAATACACGTGCTTATAGAATTCCGTTTTATGAAAAGAATTAAAACATACAGCACAAAACCATAGAGGAAGAAAAAGAGTAGAGCAATGGTAACCTTTTTAAGTACCCAGAGTCAAGTGACCAAAAGTAGTAGTAATGTGACCCTTAGACTACGTTCGTCTGCCGGGTAGAAATAAACATTCGTCATCTGATTGGTCTACGCGACACATTAGACTTTGGCGGTTTCACCATTTTTGTCGCCACTCTATAGAAATGAGTATTCACACATACCCTGTCTAAAGGTATTGTATCGACAAACAAGGCAATAAGATGTCCCATCGTCCAATCAAGTCAATTTTTCACAGAGCAATCAAGTGACTATTAATCGACATGTTGATCACACTTTTTGAAGCTCCTCTCAATAGCCCAGTCTACTAATATTTAACATCCATGCACAAAATCTTTTGAACCAAGGCTGGTAGCTAATCGAATTTATTCAAAGAATTTTGAAATTTTGATATAGGTTTCTGTACAAAATGATGAAACTAATTAAAACTTATATCTCTTTTCCATGATTCAAATGAAATTGGTTTTATTGAAAGCTGCGCTCAGTTGGCAAGCAGCACCATAATTCTCAATCAAAACAGGTACATGGCTTCCATTCAAAACTAAATCTCTGAATTTAAAAAATGCTTTATGGTAAATTGCGTGTTCAACGAAACCCTGAGTAAGTTCGGGTAATTCTGCTAGTATATAATAAAAGTGACGTATTATACGCTGAAAACATGTTCTACAATTGTAATAGCTTAAAAATAAATTCGTAATATTGACTCTTTTTTCTAGATATCGCATAGCTAAAAATTCAAATAGTTAAGAAAAAAATTATCGTACAAATTCTCGGGTAACGTAAGTGAAAAATACACAATAAAGAATAACGATACTTGTCTCTCATCATAGCCATAAAGAAAATACATCTGCAGATTTTCGCTAAATCTTTGTAATAAGTAAAAATAAAACTCATAAAGAAGCAAAGTAAAACCTTACGAGCTCAAAACACAATAATTTAGCATGACTGCTCGAAAGAGTTGCTTAGAGGTAAACATTACCAAGCTGCACATTATGATCGGAGTATTTTCGATTTAAACTAGTGTAAGACATCGTTTAATGTTCAAAACTGAGTTTTTATTTCAATTGTTTAAGATGAAATTATCTTTTTGATGTGTGACACTTTTATCGTACTGACTGAATGTGATAATTTAAATTCAAATTGCACTGTAAAATTCACTTAACACTACGATGGGTTTTTTTTGAGTTGGCTAGTTTTTTAATGAGCAAGGACCAGATCTGGTCAAGCTACGCCAAACAATTCCGTCAAGAAAATGGACATACGCATACAAGAAACGTTTTACTGACGAAGAAGAGAGAAATACGTACATCCAGGTAATAACAAGAATCGAGCTTGCGCCACATACAGCTAGCAGGCTGCTAGCACCAGTGTACAATTGATGCAATGTTTTCCTTGGTTTCATTTATAAGATAAACTCTCTAGAAAAGTATTTCAACCTCTTTTCTTACTACTTTCCCTATTGTAGGTACTTGTGTATACATTTAAATCAATAAATTGTAGTGTTTACTCATTTCCATATGAAATCTTCAATTTGCATCACTATCAATCATTGTATAAAAAAATGCATGAGTAATCTTTATTTTGATACTACGATCTTAGATGTGCAATTGTTGTACATATTATAATCTATTAAACGTAATGTTAAAATATAACATAATAAAACATTTAACATTAAGTTATTCAATAGACTTTATTGTATATTTTAACAAATGCTACTAAGTATGCTTATTCTGAATTCGATGAATTAAACAATTTTTGAGTTCGCTTGATTAAAATTGTGATCATACATCTCTTTGAACTCGTGTAGGATAACTCTAATGGTGACCTGGATGTGTTTCGAACACGATTTCAGCGCTTCGCCAATAAAAATTCTAAATAGATTTTTGATAGTTGCTTGGTCAAAGCCAATTAGATTAAACCCTAAACGTCGCCAAAGCGGCGATGAATTACAGTTTAAGGTAACTTGATATGTATCAAACGAAAGCATTTGGATAGATGAAGTAAGCTTTCCGTCTGGCTTGTTTACGCTGAAAATGCTTTGCATATCAGGTTTAATATTCCATTTGCTTTTGATTATTCAATTAATTTAAATAAAAAGTAAAATGAAGTACTTTACAACATCCAGCTACAACACTATTCTCTGCACTCATGCATAGTTTGATTGAACTGCTTGTAATGAGCTCGTCGAATTCTCATTTAAAATAAAGTTATTTTTTCTATGCGTCATTCCTATATTACTTAATTTCCCTAGCGTAAATATGGATTTTATTTTTGGCGTTCTTTGATAAACTATGCAATAACATAAGCCACTACAGAAAATTGTTTTGTACGGGGTATCTTACCTCTTTTTCCTTAGTTATTCCGTTTTTTTCTGCGACCGCCAATCCTTGTCGCTGTCAAAGAATATCGTCCAATTATGCTTAAAGAGGCAATCAATCACATAAGTTTCATACGCCTTCCACTTGGTAATAAAACTTTTTTATATTGCTTGCCTTTCATTTTCTTGTAGAATTTATTTTTCTTGTTCTTCCACGACAGTTAGGCAAAAGTAAGCTTGTGATCCAATAACCAAATATTGTATTTCGTAAAATTAAATAATGTTGCAGAAATTTAGATTTTTATAATAGTTTCAGGGTGCCTTTTATTTTAATTAATATTTTCCGCCCCCGCATGTAATACTGTGTTTGAAAAAGTTTCTTTTTATCCTGGCTTGGGGTTATCAATTTTTTCTTACTCCCGACTACTAATAAAATATTCTATTTATAGAGTTGTGTTATTATCATGAACAGTGTTTTATACAGAAGCTGTTCGGACATTTTTTGAACGATTTTAATGGACTGAAGCTCAATTTTTTTACATGAAATTTTTGTGTTTTAAATGTTCTATTTGATAACCCTTATTGTTAACTATCTTTCTACACCTTAATTTCCATGATAATGACTTTTGTAGTATCGACAGTGGTATTTTGTCCCATTCTTGTTCCACAGTTTTCCAGTCCTTCAATGTTTTTCGGTCGATGTTTCGATAATGAACTTTTTAAAAGTCCAAAAGCACAAAAGTCCATGGGTGAAACATCTGGAGATTTAGCAGGAATATCAGTAAAGGGTATTGACTTGATACCAGTTTCTTGTTCCATTTTTTCCAAGAATTTAATAGTCGATTTAGATGTGTGGCTGCTTGCTTTACCCTGATGCAGTTCTACTGATTGTTGGAACTGTGGATAAAGATATGGTATTTCTTTTTTGAATATTGGGGAAAAAATATGGTCTTGATAATATATGGGAGTTGATTTTTATATTTTTCCCCTCTTTTTACTTTTAATTTTCCATTATATGCAAAAACGGCAACAATCATAAATCTCTTAGAGAAAGTTCTCACGTTCACTTTGCTATAGCCTTCTGACTTGGCGGATTCTCTTTTAAAATTAAAGATCTTACCTTACAAATATTCTCAGAAATTTTTCCTTTTTTGGATACTTTTTTTTGGAAGTATTTTTCCACTTATACGTTTTTTCCTTTCTCATTAATAATGTTACTTATCGTACCTTTAGATATCGAAAAACCATGACTTTTACAGCGTTTTTAAATAATTGAATAAGCATAATTCTCTTCGGAAAGAGAGGAAACATATCCTTCCATCCATTGCTTATTTTAAAGCGCCATTTTGAAAGTAAACAAAACTGAGTTAGCAGAAGATAAGTTATACTTTAACTATTTAACTGCTGTGAAAATGAAATTCTTTCGTAGGGCATACAATTTTTTTTACAGCTCATCAAAATCGTTCAAAAAAGTGTCCGAACATCCTCTGTACATTTCTATACAAAATTAGAACATTTGAAATTCATTTAATAGCGTCAGAGAATATAATTTTGATGAACATGTTGAACTAAAAATATAGATCAAGGAGTATAGTTCTAAAACAGCTCCCTGTTTATATAACAAGCAGGACTAAACTAGCAAATACAAACTCTACTAGCTGGCAATGACAAATTCCAACAGAAACAATTCAAGTTTTTAAAGTATTTCAAATAGTGCAAGGCCTGATTTTTTAAATTAAGGTCGTATAATCAAGTTTTTTGGGCATAACATACATGTTCCTTGGTAGTTGCTTGCCATTACATTATAACTATAACTTTGATAGTTATTTTTGTGTGTAATAATTAACTTTTGTACTCTAAATTAAATTCTGACATCCCAAAATTTTGTCATCGAGGGGATTCGTTGTTGAAAAGGGCATGACACCATTTCGTACTTCATATTACATTGGAAAAGCATCAATCAATGCCTGTAGATGAGAAGTTAGATGCAGTTCTAAGAAGTGCTTGATAAATAACTGTTACTTTAAAAATGAGGCAATGTTACAGCAATCGTTGCTACATGCGTAATAATTCAGAAAAACACTAAAAATCGAGGTATCTACTGAGATATTGGTTTATTATCCATTCATTTAGCCATATTAAAACGTGTGTACATGAAAATAGACATTCATTAAATGCCATCATAAATTATATTATTTTCTTAGTATAATAGAATAAGTATTAAGATAAAAAAGTGAATTGGTAAGAGAGTCCCACAATTTTGGAATTTGTATTAATACAATTTAGATCTGAGGAATAAATGATCGAAAAATCACCTTGTCCCCAATAATATATCTTTAAAAATACAATATATCACAAAGTATTCGCAATTATCTGGAATATAAGGTAGGGATGAACTTTTGAAAGAACTAAAAAGTGTTAATTGTTTAGTAGCTTTAATGGCAGCGAAACGACTATTGTATCAAATAAAAAATTTCTTGTCTTATTACGGAACACAGTTGATAACAGAATGTAGAGAAATTTGGGAAAATTGTCATGACACAAATGCTATCCTAAATCAGATGCTCTGCGTGGGTCTGCTAGAAATAAATAAAATTAATGACTTTCTAACAAAAACTCCTAACTTCAAATAATTTGTTTGCACAGAGTTGTTGAAACGTGCGATACGATTCTTTGAAATCAAAACACAATTTCAATTTACTATCCACTCAGTCGTTACTAATTTATTTGTACTTAGGAGACTAATGAGACTATAGATTGTCTTCACTCAGATGTGCCAAAGGAGTTAGGAGAAATGCCTGATAGCTGTTCGAGTTCTGTCACTGATTTTAGTTGACAATTTGAGCAATACTTTTTCCAGCAACTGAAACTTCTATAATTGTTGATCACAATGACAATGTCAACATCAGAAACAGAATGCTGTTTTGAAGCTTAGAACTAATTGTTACAGCGTGAAAAGGACTTGTGAACATAAACTCTTGAAAAACAATTTTTTTCGAGATCTATTGTTCGAGATCTATTGGATTTGTCGATCGTTAGTTTAACTCGTTACTACTAGTGATGAATCAATCATTTTTATCACTTATACTCATTCGAAATTTTTGAGATTCAATATTTTATTGCAATATTGCTTACTGCATTTAGTATCACAGTGTGATATTTTGTATTCCGTAATTTACGAGATAAGTCTCTGAAACTCCTGTTACTTTTCTGGCAAAAAATTCATTGAAAAATTTTAATTGTGTCCAGATTATTTTCTATATTTTTAAAATAACTTGCAATTTCACACAGCTTTATAGGCTCACTGTCATAGAGATCAATTATACCTATATATATATATATATATATATATATATATATATATATATATATATATATTATAGTTGTTGTGTTTAGAATTAAAGCCACTCATTTTATTCACATAGGACAAATCAAAACATTCAATACATCATTATATCACTTGAAAAGGAACAACAAAGTTTCACAGACCCAAATTATGAGCTGCATTATTACTGAACAGATTATTATGTTTTGATAACATAATAGGCAATAGAATATAATAGTCGTTCTTATTACAAGACACAAAACGGTATATATCTGAATACTTTTACAGGTAAAGACTTTGAAGAAAGAATCTCCCAACTAACCGAAGTTTTATTGGTGAGGAAGGAGCGAGCTACTTTCTTTTGCAAAATAGAATGTACATTTATCATAAACGGACACGTTTCACTCGATAAATTACAATTATTAACCTTCTGTGATTAGTCGTAAACTTCCAAACATAAAAATATTGATGGAAAGTATGGAATTCCAATACTTCGTCCTTTTATAAATACTTACAAACGAGACCGATTTCCTGATGGGGAAATGGGCCTGTAACGATTATTGCTTCCAGTGGAACACTGAGTCAATTAAATGTGGATGATGATGATGATGATAATGAACTATTAAATGCCAGATTATCGACAAAATATCGTGAATAGGAGCTCTTTATCTACGAGTAAACTTGAACATTTAATGAACTTACAAACGTTAGAATTTATCTGAGGGAATATCTGAAATCAAAGAACAAAATAGCTAAAAGCTAAGTTGGAAATACAAAACATATCGATAGGAAAAGATGATATTTTATTTTATTTTATAAGAATGATATATCAATTGGATTCTAAAAAATATGTATATTTTACTAGTTAATTATTTAATCAGCTAAGTTTAATTTACGTCGCGATGATTTATTTTATCAGAGATTTGAGTTTTCACCAACATTTTATTGAATAAAATATTTGAATAAAGTGTTTTTGAATAAAGAAAATTTTGAACGATTTGAGAGATAAGAAATAAGACGACAGGATGCTTAGTTTTACTGACGTGAAAATAAAAATATTCTTCGGGTTTTAAAAGAGAATGTTCTTGGAATACATGTTCAAAGATTTTGCTTCTTAGATGTTTCCAAGTTCATGCAGTGAAAATAGCATAATTTGAGATATAACTTGAGTTAACTTAGGAAGATGAACGAACATCCCTCGCTATCTGTATTTTTATGTCCATACTATTTCGTTATGTAGATATCCTGTGATGTTCTCGTCTGCTGTAAATACATGTGTGTTTTTCAAGAGAACCTAATTTTTCAATCTTAACCGTTCATCATTTACAACGAACCATTTTTAATCTAACACCACATAAACTAAAATATAAAAGTATTTTTCATTGAGAAAAATGACATGATTTTCAGACAAAAAAGTTACGTCGTTCGTAACGAAACAAATATATCGTTGATAATTAATTTTGCCATTGTCAATAATCCTGTTTATAATTTCATCTGTTTGTTTTATACTTCAGTTGCTGCAAACATCTCGGCTGTTCTCATTTTAAATATAATTACAGAAAAAACTTATTACGAATCTTAAGTCGTAAAATGATGTCACGCAATCGTTGTTAATTCAATATTTTCCTATTTTTTCAATTGGTGAAAAATATTCTGTTAGTTAAACGTTTCTATCGATTTCAGTGGTCATTAGTTAAGCTATTTATCACGCTTCGCAGTTATTGACTTTACCTACTTATAAAAAGGGATCAATCATCCTCAGACTTTCAACCGTTTACAAACATTTGAAATTCAAAATAACGTCTACACTGCTATTCATAATCTTAACTTTATTTTTTTCATGAATAATTTTTTAAGTGTTTGAAACTGAGAATGTCAAGATTTAACCTACAAATGTCATGCCTATGAATATAAATGAAGCGTGAAATAATTGTTTACTATTCAGTCGCGTAACAGTCAGGGTAGTGCTTGTGTTTAGTTGAAGTAAAGATTACGCACACTCACAACTCAATGAAGATCTCATTGTGTAAAATAATACCAATATCTCAGAGGAGAACTAAGCCCAGTTTGCTACCAAACAAGTTCATTTACACCTTAAATGTATATAGTTCGAAATAAGTGTCTGGAAAAAAAGTAATTTAACTGACTCCAAATTTTCCATGCTCATAATCTGGATGGTTGGTTGTTTTTTTTTAGGTTTTATGGCGCAAGGGCCATATTTGGCCAAGCTGAGCCAGACGCGACATACAATATCAAGTAATAAACATACACACACAATGAAAGCTATACTGACACAGAAGTGAGAAATACACCCAGAGAGGAACGCACTTGACAGGAATCGAACCTGCACTCCCTACAACTCGAAGGTTGCTAGCGCAGTGGGCATACCCACTGAGCCAAGACAGACCCGCTCATAACCTGGAAGCCGCTGGATTTTGGTACTGATCTTTAATATACAGCTGTGGGGAACAATTGAACCCATTTATATAAAATTTTTGATGCAAATGGGTTCGATTTTTTTCCACAGCTGTATATTAAAAGTTCCTAAAACATCCTGACAAGGGCGGTAGCCCAGTTGGTGTAGTCATAGATTACCAACCGGAGGGTTGCGCTTTCGAAACTCGATCCAACCAAAGACCGTCGTGTACATGGGGGCCGAGGCACGTTGATTATGTCGTGGCCTCAGATGTCCTCACGTTGGGGTGGTCTATAAGTTTAGAGAGTGGGGTGCCAGCTTAGGTGTTGACCTCGTCATCTGACCGTGATTCAAAGTTACAAGGCGTTGTCCTTGGAGCTTTCCCTTCAAGATTAACCTCGGACCGTCACTAATAGCCCATTGTATTGCTCCAGTACGACATAAATTCAACTACCTTCCATTCTGACGGCATTCTAGCCGAATGGTTAGCGTTCTATTCTTTTGTACGGAAGGTTCTGAGTCCGAATCCCAGAACAGGCATGGGTGTTTTTAATGTTTCGTAATTAGCTTTATGTCGCAAGTCTCAGTCTAATTATCTCCTCATGAGCGTCAAACCAAACATCCTTCTTAACACGGCTTAACGCGCACTGCACTGACGAACGCGGTTAATAGAGCGGAGTGTCTTATACCCCCGATTGAGCTATTATAAATGAGAAGAGTTCTCTATTCAACAATTTAAAATTAGTAAAAAACAATACGAATGTAACTAATTTTTAAACATTAATTTGTATGCTATTTGTCATCAGAAGATTGTCACCTAACTGGTATAGTGGTTTTAGCGTTGGACTGCCACCCAGTAGTTCAGAGTTCAAATCTAGGATTGTAAGAGCATGGATGTTAGTGATTGTCCCTGCTAGGAGTAGCAGGGACAATCCACTGAGTGCTCCTTCACAAACAATCATCAGTTCCTTATAGTGCCGAAAGTGTCAAGGTGTCGGTGGTAGAGTTTTAGAAAGCGTAATCAGAAAACCTAGAACAATTTCTTTCCACCATAAAACTTTTCAACTGAAGCTACATTTTGAGGAATCAATTCAAGTTTTGAGTATCGTTAAACAAAACTATAAAAATAACGATTACACGGAGGATTTCAGATTTTTTGACAACTTTTTTCGTGAAGTTTAGAAATGTTTTTCTGGCGCTCCAATTTTTGCCAAAAATTCTCTTCTCTCTTAGAGTTTTGTCTCTTTCAAAACAATACACCAGATGTAAATTTTGGAATCTAAGTCATCTTTGCCTGTTTTATCGACATTTCTGAGTGCATGGAATCATGGCTGCCATTTTATTCTCGGTCATCAATCATATCTTCAGACTGTTCAAAACCTACTCATCAATTGAAACCTTTCAGTAGAATTCCTAACTTTTCATTTCAACTTTTTAGATGAGATGTCGATGCAATTTCCTTGGTATCACCAATGCTCTTCTACAATAATTTCGAAGTTAAGTATTCACTCAGTTCAAAACACCGAACTTCCAAATTATTCGTAGACTGAGTTCGTAAAGTGAGGGATGCAACACACTACAATCGTTTAAACTCCCGTGAATGATGAAAAGATTTGTTTTCGACATTTCCTCAGTGGAGAATGGGTCGTGAAAAGCAGATAACCAGGATATAATGTATTTCCAAAACGGGTAGTAAGCGCATCAGATTTTGTGTTTAATGTGGGATGCGAAACATCACCCGCGTTTTATAACGAGCTCATCCCATTTTCGTCAAAAAATGAATAGTTCAGATTTATTTCTAAGTTCTCTCATTTGACGTAATTTCTGTACTTCTTTCCAAATATTTTAATTTCCTTGTTCTTGCATACAACTTTCTAGTATTTTTCACTCTTCGTTTTCCTTAGATACACTTGTTTATTGAAAATACATCACCAACGAAGACGAGTTAGAACGATGAAATTCATTTGAGTGTTGAAATGTGTTTCAATGTATAAATTATTGAAATTACTGAATTCGTCAGTCGTGACTGCGAGTGATGACATACGAATCAATTTTCAAGCAATCATATCCCACACTTATTCAATCGGGGACAAATTGGGGGAAAGATCAGACCAAAGAGGAAATGACACTTCTTGGTCACATAAGTACATTGGAAAATTCGCGTGCCATGGAGAACATTGTCCTCTTAAAAGATAAGCTGTAGGAGGAGTCTGTATGATGGGGATTTCTGGCTCCAAAACCTCTGTGATACTTCGCTGACTGTTTATAGTGACTGCTATCCGTTTAAAGCGAGAGGGTGAATGAAATGAAATAGCACTCCAAACCATTACGCTTGTAGTAGAACTACTATGAAGTTCTGCAGTGAGCTCATCCAGATGACGTTCCCCACTGTATCTGTGAGCAGGGATCCGGCTGCCGTGAGATTTGCCATAAAACGTGATTTGCTCCCATTCAAAGTTCCAATGTTTTCACTATTGGCATTATTGAAATTCTTACATCTATGGTAAAGGGTTAAAGGAAAGCGCAGGAATGGACGCCAAGCCACGAGACCTCGCAGCAGCAATCGTCGGCGAAAAGTACTGCCAGGCATCACCTGATGTATCATCATCCTAATTGTTGTGCTAACGTTATGGATATCTCAGTACGATTCGTCACCACCATGCGAATCAAGTGCCCCTCTTCTCCTTCTGGCGTAGCCATAGGTGCTCCAGACCCTTCACAGTGTTTCTTAGAACCTTCTGTTCATTGTCTTCAAGTACACATAGTTGAACTAGCGTTTCGTCCAAAGCGTGCAGTAATATCACGATACGACAAACCGCATTCTTTCAACACAATAATTATTCCTCTTAAGCTCCATCAACTGTTCAGAACTTTGTCTCATTTTGTGACAAGGCACGTTTACGTACTAGCTGACTAATGCCAATCCAATTCAGCCGCAAAATGTTTGGGATATATTTTTGAGGCTCTCTTTTATATCTTCCAGTCACATTCCAGAAGATTTATTCTTTGTATCAGTTTTGATATCTGTTGTTTTACTTTTCTTATTTACTGTTACTGTGCCATTGTACTTTTCATTAATATTTTGTCTTATTCCTCTATCACAGTGCCTATCATAATTATATTACAATCATAGTGCTATTATGATTTTACCAAAATGTAGGATCATGTGATGAGAGTTTAATTGCACTTACGTCCCTCCTAGTGATGTTGAAAGTCTTCTTTACAGATATCAGCAGCAGCAAAGTAAAACTCATCAGCCTTATGATTATGTCTAAAATTAGTACTCTTCATCTACCCGTATCTTTGAGATAAGAAAGGATATACGTCACTTTTAATGGCTTCTTTAATAATTACCCGTAGGTGATCAAGTTATTAAAGGGTTGTGCGAAAGCGTAATGATTTCCACTCTTTGATTTATGGCCTTCTCTCACACACGCACGAATTTCAATTAATTTACTAATTCATCTTCGCATCAAGTAGTTTATATGATGTAATGGCAAATAGTGCATAAGTGGTAGAGCAGAATTTTTGTTGAACTCGGACGTAATTTTAGATTATTCCACAAGTAATTATCTATTGTAAATATTTAATCATATTTTCCGAATTTACCCTTGAGTTTACTGGAATAATCGATCCCTTTATTCTTGGCTTATGACATTAGATGAGTGCGAAAGTATCATGAGTTTAAATAGAAATCGTGAGTAACGAAAGTTAAATGTGATTCTCATTACAAGCATTTTAAATTTTTTATTATATTTTAATATAATTATATTAATGTAGTAGTCGTAGAATCTTGAACTTATATTATAAAATTGGAAGTTAAATTTACTTCTATGATAGTCTTTAAAACTAGTCAATAATTAGGACCAATACTTAGGACTTAACAGTTAATAAATTAAGTATAATTCTTAAAATTTAACAAATTCCTAATGCTTATTCTTAAAAATACGTAATGCTAATAATTAACACTCTTAACAATACTTAATTCTTATGCTTAATAAATAAATACTTACTACTAATACGTAAATCTTAATAAATAATACCTGTGGTATAACCTTGAAAATCTATCCCTGCTTGATGGCACTCAACACTCATATATTTTTAAAGTCTTGTATGTATACGTTACTTGTATGTATACTTAAAAATCTCCCAGATATGTATTCAAAATCATAGAATAGAGATAAATGAGGAGTCTGGAAGATAAAAATCAGCGCAGAAGAGAAAAAGTGAGCGAAGGAAAAAGTAGATTTTGATGTTAAAATATACCGAATCGTCTTTCAAGTAAATGTGAGACAACTGAAGTGGACACCCAGAAGGGCGAATTGTGAACCTTTTGCCACGCACTACAATGGAAATAAGAATTAACGCTAGTAATAAGTTCACAGAATGCTATAAATATGTTCACAGATATTCTTAGACTAGTTTTATTCCATTTGGAGGTATAAAATGTGCATATCAATGTTTACATCAATTATAAACGGAATTAAGCCAAGGCATGGAAAGTGAGTAACGAAACTGTCATCAATTGATATTAGTGAAAAAAATTTCCCAGATGCTATGTGCGGGCGTTCTGGTAAATTTAAAAGAACTACTGATTACTTTTTTCCTTTTGAATTTCTTTTTAGCTTATAATGAATAATACAGTGAGTAAAAGGAGTTTCCCTGCGTCACTATTTGAAATAAATTGCTTTATTATTTTCAGAATATAAATATTGAAGAAATAAAAATGGAAAAACATATGAGCATGATTGCATAGAAAGTTTCTATTGCATTAAAACAAACATATTAATATAATTTAACGCATAATTCACAATAACACAAAAATGTGGCAAACGTGTAGCAAAAAAAGTGTCCGTATGATGAAAAATATTTCACTGAACGTTATTTCTCCCCTCGTGTTTCATCATTTAATGGTAAGTTGAACCTACTTTTGCTTTAATGACCCCTCTCAGAAGTTTAGGCATGACTGCCACAAGTTGTTTTGTTGTTTCTGGAGTAATTTTGTTCCAGACGTCCAGAAAGGTTCCAGACGTCCAGTTTTCAGGTTATCTTTGCTGCTGGTATCATAATTTTTCAGTTCAGGACCGATTTCTTCCCAAAAGTGTTCCATGGGGTTTAAATCAGGAGACTGGTGGTGTGTGAAGTTGCTGCGACATATGTTAAAGGAATCATTCTTTACAGAACGTTGTAGTGTGTTTTGAATCGTTGTCATGTTAGAAGATAAATGTTCTTCCACGAGACAATTTCGTAGCACTATAAAGGACAATTTTATTTCAAAATGTCTAGGTACACATAGTTATTCATGTTACCTTCAACAAAACATAAATTATGCACGCCAGAAGAACTCATGCAACCCCATACCTTTACATTTCTTCCGCCGTGTTTTACAGTTCTACAAAAGTTTTTGTTTGCATTTGATGTTTGGGTTTTCTCCATGCCATAACTCGTGCATCTGAACCATAGAGACAAAATTTTGATTCATTCTTGAAAAGTACAAAATTCCAAAAAGTTAAGGGCTTACATGCATTTTTGCAAAGTCAAGACGCTTTCTTCTGTTAAGTTTGCTAATGAATGGCTTCTTATTAGCAACATGCCCTTTGTAGCCACCTTTTTAGATTATTTTTCTTACAGTCTGAGGTTATATTTCAAGATTTTAATCAGTTTTCAACAAGGATGCAAGTTGTGGTGCACTAAGTCGTGGATTACCGCGAACCTTTCGCAGAATATTCCTCGTGTATGGCTCAATTTCTGAGGTATTCCGGATAGGTTCCTATTTTCCAGTTTCTACCTCATTATAAATTTCAATACTTTTTACCGTAGATTTAGATTTGTTTGCGATTTTGCAAATATTTTCCTCATTGATAATCCGTTATTTCTCACCTTTATCACCAATATGCGAATAGCTTTCGGAATTCCCATTTTAGGTGATCCAAAAGTATAAAAGTCATTTGAAATGATTAACTTACACAACACTGAAGTTCTTTTTCATTCGATAGTTATAATAATTGAATGCGGGGCTGCTGGACTGTACTTTCTAATCAATTTTCATAGTGCGTACGGAAATTTTTTTTGCCTTTCATTTTGTATGTTTTTCTCAAAGTTTTAATTACTTTTTATTGTGAAAATTAACGAACTTTTGTTGCGAACACATTCTATAGTATGAAAGAAATTTTTTGTGCAGTTTCTGAATCTTTGGTGAGATTTATTTAGAAATTATAATAATTTACACGCCGTTTTCGTTTCCGTACGGAGACTTTTTATCCACTGTATGTATTATTAGTAGCTTATTTTTGAAACACGAATTTTAAGCAATAAACCATTTAAGTTGTAGAGAATAATGACGTGAATAGAAAAATAACCTATTATTCAACTAAGACTAAAGGCACTGGAATGAGTAAAATACCAGAAATATATTTTACCAAACAATATTTATTCAAAAGAAAAAGTTCTAATTTTATCAGTAGATAGTTATTCATTTAAAAGTACGAAATTTATGTTTAGCGAACGATTTTTGTTAATGTTATAATTTATTTCGTTTCAAAATTAAATTTGTGCATTTATCTTGATATGTTTTGATATGTGATAACAAAAATGCGATAAATGTAATGAATCAAAAAATGTTATACAAAAGTATCGGCACGGAAAGATTTTTGGAATTTGTTAATGGGATGCTAATAATGTTTAAATAAAAATTATTAACCTTTATCACACTTTCTGTTCTTCTATTGCCATAGAGAATGTAGGCATAAAAGAATTTACAAAGCACTCATGAAACATTGAAAGTCAATGCGGTCTCATAATACCCATCCTCGATTCACAAACAATTATCGCACACTTTCTTCGCTTATAAATAACAGAACAGCCAGTGCATGTTTTTCCACGTGAAAGGTTAACCGGTTAATATTTACCAACCTTCTCAGGCAACCTCAGGCATCTCATAACATGAGATGATGGAGTGGAGGCTGTATCCATCATAACCCTCTCGCAACCCCGTGTTCTATCCTAATGTACTTATCAGGAAGTAGTACCAGTCTTCGGGGCATGCTATTAGACGTCTGAAAGGTTTCTTTTATAGCATCACTTTCAGGGAATCTATAACAACCTTTCGCTCCCACACGAAAGTAATGCATTTCTGCAGCAATTTAAGAGTTTGTGTGAGATGTTTCATTTTTCTGCGGCTGTTTAAAGTTCTTTTCAACATTCTTTGCATTGCCTGCCAGCAAAAGATTTTCGTTTTCAATGGATTTCGCTTTACATTATTTCCTTAGATTAGCATAACAAGGCTTGAAGTTAAAAGCACTTTTATGCATTAGAATTTTTGTGTATGGTGACGTCAATGTCCTGAAACTGTACGTTTTAGTACTGAACTAGTGAATCTGAAATGTTGAGCACAGATATTCGATTGTAGAGTTAAAATTAAATTCGCTTATAATAAGAAAAAATGTGTTGAAAGCGCAATCTAATGTATTTTAAAAAGTAAGAGCGAAAACAATCTAATAAATATTTTAATATGATCAGATATACGTTAGATGAAATAATAATTATTTTATCTTGCAGTGCTGTAGCATATCACTTAAATGAAATTCATCGGCCAAAGAGTTGCTATGTTACTTTCCCTGTAGGACTTGCTAATATAGGACAGCAATTTTTTTACCTGAGATTTGCAAATTAAATCAATTATGCCCTCTATACCACTAATTTGAACAGATGTGTCAATTGCTTATCTCAATGGAAATTAATTCTTCGATCTGGACAGTATTCATATTATACGCGAGTAGTTTGAGGAGCTATATGAATAATTATCTCTGATACAATGTTCTCTCCAATCTCCAGATCTCAATCCCATTAACCCTTCAGTTAAAAGAAGCATCAGACAACTCGTTACACTACCAGAAAATCGGATACAACTTGAGATTTCTATTCGTAAATGAGATATCCTTCAAGAGACTTACTGTAACACTTAAAATAAGACTAAAAGTAATTCCAGCAGTATTAAAGTGAAAGGTGACACAATAATGTAGAACAATGTATCAAAGAACAGATACAGACATTGAAAACTTTCGCTGCCCTAATAAGATTAAATGCAGAAAAAAAGCCTGCTCACTTCCTACATTGAGAAGTTTACCAGCATTATGGCATGCATTCTAGTTAAACATTCAGAATTTGACTTGATGTTTTCAAACAAAAATGTATGTTTTTTGTAGCCTACTAGATGTTTTAATCTAAATACTGGACAAGACATTTTCATATTTGGATTTAAAATATGCTATAGATGCCAATGGTTGAAATCTAACACAATTTTGCATTGTGTAACCAAGCTCGGAGAGCGATCTGAAGATTTTCTGCTTTATTTGTGTTTGCTTCTGATAAACTTCAGTTCGCTGAACGCCTCACATAAATGCATACAAGATTCATAGAAAAGTTTTAGGTCATACTCTGATTCATTCTTCATTTCAGTTTCAAAACTGCATACTATTTTGATTTTGACACTTTAATGATCTGATAGCTGTTGACTAGTGTTCCTTAGCTCTAGAATATAAGCCATTCGTAAAATTTACAGAAGCATTAGTTAGTATTACCAGTATTGTAAATTATGGTTAGTAATCTAAGGTTAAATTTATCATAAATTGTACATAAATTCGTCGCCAGCGAAAACTTGAGGCCCAGGAATGCTTTTCGTGACATCACAGAAGCCTTCGGAGATTTCATCGATAGTTTTACTGTGCTTTTACAATGCTTCTTAGTTCTCTTTTGTTTTTCGTTCATTTGCTCTCTACTTTCGTTTAGATTGGTATATTATTCTTTAAAAACAAACATTTTTAATTCTACAGCTCTTAATAATACAAAAGGTTTTTTAACGAAGGAAGCGATCTAAATGTATAACACACTTAGTGGTTGGAAACTAGGAAACTTCAAAGAAGATAGTGTAATCCAGCTTTAAAAATAAGAAGAATTTAATTCTTTTAAAATTCAAACTTTGAATAATGCACTTTTCATACTTTAGTATAGAATTTCAAAATAACAAAAGTGCATAAATATTTACTGCCATTTTCTAACGACATCCTTTTCATTATTGTATAAATCACTCAAATGAAATATGGTTACCTTATTTTATCGAAATAGATATAATATTTATTTATACCTAGTAAATAGGAAATTTGTCAAATTATACAAATTTAGTTGACATTATAAAGAACCCAGATGTCTCGCATGTTTTTTATACGAAAGAGAATGAACAAGGTGGGGGTGATAATTACTATTTTTTGTTCGATTTGTTGTCATAACCCGTTCGTACCTCTAAAATGTTATCCGTCACAAAAAAGATGTTTTTTGCAAAGCGATGATCGGTTGAAAAACATCCATCATCGACTTCGAACAAGCACATTGAAAAACACAATTAAAAATAAATAATAATTTATTTACGGCTCAAAACACTCAGAATATAGTAAACTCAGAAGTTCAGTTATTAAAACCCACAAAACAAAAATGCATCTCTCTGTCTCAGTAATAATCTCAGAAAAACTCAATGATACAGTAGTTCTAAATGAAATTAAAAATGTAAATATATTACTGGAGTACCAGATATAAATACAAAATTACATATATACCATTAGTTGAGTATCATCGTTTGTGTCTTTATTTGCTGTGCTTTAATACAAGTAAATACTGTTTGCTAATTTCTAGTATTTATCATAAATATTATCGTTTGCTTATTACTCATTTCCTTATAAACTGTCTATAAGTGAAGACTTAAAGGATACACTTAATGAAAATATTAGTTTGACTACCTCTTATACCCTTTTTGTATATTAGAGATTTTTCTGCTCTTGTGTAAGCTGTGTACAGTTTATCGAGAGATTAAATCAAGTTAAAAAGAGGTTTTCATTCTTCCAATTTTGTTAAGCCAGTGTCTTTTGAAACAGAATAACATTTCGTTACACATTTTCTACTAATTAGCTTTTCATAACAGGATGTTTCTGAAATAAAGCACATTACGTAGTACATTTTGTAACTGGCTTCATCGATTAACATAGTTCTTACCTGCGAAATGCGAGAATGAAATGTGCTGTTCCTCACTTTTCATAAAATTCTTGGAATCGCATTTTCTTACAATTTTGGAATTTTCTTCTTGTTATCTATTAACACTATTTTCCAGGAGCTCTAGTGATCTTTTCTTTTCCCATAGGGTTTATTATCTTTAGTAAACATGGGGGTCGCGCTCCCGGGATACTCAAGCAACCTTTTTCTGCCTTTCATCACTCATCGCTTTATTCCCCAGTTTCTCTTATTGCTCTATTCCCAAATCCTTTTTTTTTCATCTCTCTATTGCCCAATCCCTCTTTATTTCCCTTCCACGACATTTTTTACTTGACGCTGTCTTGTGTTTGGCACAACTTGGCCAAATATGGCCCTTGCGCCATAAAATCTAAAAACAACCAATCAAATCAAAGAGTACAATGAAATCGAAGTTGTTCAACTCTAATCAATAAACATTTCCAAATCTTTATTCCATAAGTTTAGAAATATTTCGTATCATTTAATGTGGTTTTTAATTCATGCGTTTACTCTCATTGTTTGGCTGAAAAAATCAGAAGTTATGATTAATTGATTAAAACTGATAATAACTGTTCATTAAATATGCACAAACAGAATCTCCAAGTACAAAATAGTGTCTAATAAGGAAAGTGATATGCAAGTTTTATTTCTCATAAACTTCCTGAATCGCAAGACGAAGAAAAGAATTCTCGAAGATGGACTTTAGAGAGAAATTCCTTTATTCAGAAAAATGAAAATAGAATCATGATTCCAACTTGTTTTTCCTGTGCTTGTTAACTTCAAAGAAGTGGTTTCTCTCCCGCGGGCGATCATTTTATTCCTGTGCTAAGGAAATGATTATTGCCGTTATGGGGTAGAGAAATGAAATGGCGTGTGAAACCATAAGATCTTCTGCAAGAATTTTTTTGTCAGACTTCAAATTTATTTTTATTTTTCCCCAAATCACTTCCTAGTATGTCCCGTTTTATCTAGGCTGACATAGAATAAAGCAACAAAGTGCTAATTATACTTAATTCCATTTTGTTTTAAGGTTTGTTTGTTGTAAGAATAGACAAGCGAGAACCATGAACAGGTTTGTTTATACTAATGAGTGTACATCGCATTAAAACATGTAAAACGATTATTGAAGAGCACTTGAAGTAGTATACGAAGAGAATCATTTTAAATGACGCCAAAAAATGTCTACTTTGAATTTGGTGTTTCTCAATTGCTAGATCAAGCATCACGTGATTCCACTGATGAATCAAATTTACCGAAGCGTAAAGTAAACACAAATTTTCAACTGAATTTAGCGAGCGGGAGCAGAGGATGAAGAAATTTCATATCTTATTTAATCCTCTATAAATAATACGATTGCAAACTAATTTGTTCTTCAATTCAGACAATAATAGAAAATGTACTACTGCCAAAGGTGTAGTTTAGATGGTAAATTATGTTGAACATTGTTAAATATTAATCTTCAAAAGACTAACATCAGATAGCTGGGGAACAATTCATAACTTAGTTAAACTCAAGAACACCCTACCAGCCCATCGCCAAATTGGTGACTAAAATCTTCGTCACCAAACAGCTATTTAAATAGGTCTACGAAGGGTTACAATATTTCACAATTATCGTGAATTGGCAATTGAAAATTATCACCAATTGGCGATGGTACTGTGTTCTTGAGTTTTGTGGTGAATTTTGCCACCTCTACGAAAATTAACTTAAGTACAATGGTAATGGTACAATAATGGTTCATTTTCGTAGTGGAGGCAAAGCAAACCACAAAACTCAAGAACACGGTACCACCGCCAACTGACGATGATAAAAAGTATATAGAGCAGTTTAACCCAACCCCTCCCAAAAGTACTTCTTAGTGGAGTGGGGTTGCACTGTTATATTTACTATTGCATTGTAAGTTAATTTTTGTAGTGGTGGCAAAGTTCGCCACAATACTCCCCCTCCAGAATTTAGCTATGGCTAAATTCGATAGATGCTACTATTAGTTGATAGTTGTAAATTGTTTGAGACCGTGAGAGCTGAGTTAAAGTCATGGATGTCCTTCCGTATGCAAGATCAGATAATGGATAATTGCGACCGTTGGACTGTCCTGTGTTGCCTTTAGCAACTGAGTATGAGTGCAACCGGTAGTTTGTTTGAATGAGGATAAGCAGCAATGATAAGTGAAGCTGTGACTTGAATGGAATTTGTATCCGTTATCATAGAGCTTCAAACAGTTGTTGGAACTGATATGCACTGCATTGTCACTTCAGTTACTCATCGTGTGCCCTTAGTGATAAACGCATAAGACTGGATAGACAGTTGTAAGCAGTTTAAAACTTTAAAGAATAATTTCTTTAAAGTTTTGAAAGTTGAATTTTTAAAGAATAATTTCTTTAAAAATTCAACTCAAATTAAACAATATAGATAGTTAATAGTTCAGCGATATTTCAGTGGTTAATTGAATATATGCATTGAAAACTTGTTTGAAATAATAATTCTAATAGTCATAATTTCGAAACATAAACATATTACTACTTGTAAAGGGCGTATATGCTCCTTATTCTCGAAATAGTGTATATCAATGGAGAATATAAGGAATAATATATAGGATCATGCGACTTAAGCAATATATCAGCAACGATTTGTCACCATAAGTCACATAATCGACATTATTTACATATCAAATAAGTCGAATATGTGATTTTCTCAAAATTTGATTAAACTTACATTTCTGAACTGAAAACGAAGGGTATTATTATTAACATCTGATTTGAATGGCTATTAAAGGGTAAATACTGCCTTACTATTGCGTAGCATGACAAATTGTAAGTAGCGGAACATTTCTGACGTCAAGAATGGAATAACTGACACTCTTTCAGAGCCATATCAACAAGAACAAAAAAATTTTTGATACTGAAAAGTTCAATGCCCATCATTTCCCTAAAGAAATTAATTTTTTTAATCAAGGATGATGTGTTACATATTTTAAATAGATTCACCCCTTCATCTGAAGTAGGCAGGTAGGCAGTTCAATTTACGTCGCACTGGAATAACACAACGGGATATTAGCAAAGGGAAAGATCCGAGGACACCTCTTAATTTTGAGCCACGGGCCCTTCATCTGAAAGAAACAAGACGGTTTCAAACGAAGAATGTCATTTAAACACTTTTTTATAGAATTACTATTCAGGAAATAATAGCAAACCGCATGAAATCTAATCAATAGCCAAAATCACTTTTTAAATATTTAGTGTTCGAGTTTTTAAAGCAAAAACATAACAAAAGATAGCTATTGACCAAATCAATAATTCAGTCAAGAAGTAAAAAATCATATCTCATGAAATAATAAAACTTTCAGATAACTGTAGTGCTTATTAGGGACCCTATTCATAGATTGTTGAAATTTCTCTAAGCGTTGCTAATGTATGTAAGAATGAATTTTTACCAAAAAGTTAAAACTAGTTGATATAATATGTCATATGATTTATGGAATATTACTCTTAATTTCGTATACCCCAAACTCTTAACTTCATATACCCCTAAAAAGATCATCTCAGTTTTTCATTTGATAAAAATTAACTGCCAATGAAATTATTTTACACATAAAAGCCTCTTGGTCTAATCATAAGAGTTAACTTCTTAAAGTGATCTGATCTTTTTTCCATGATGCGATTAACATTGTAAGATGAGAAAAGAAACCTCTAGTGTAAATTTTCGATTGTATTGAAAATGGTAAAACTGCAGCATATGTGATGGAGAATGATACTTAGTTTAAATTAATTGGCTCACGGCGAGAGAATTTGGATAAGTTTAATAAGTTTTTCTTTGAAATTTTTATTTGCGAAATGCTGAAATAGTATTCGAAAAATAAGTCGAGTGATGTCATGTTCAGAATACGTAGACGAAACACTTTCCTCTGCTGAAACAATACCGCCACCTACATTTAGCTTGACAAAATCTCTCATACTTTAAAAATGCTAATTTGTAAGAACAAGTTTGCAATCTGTGTCACAAATTCTTTAATTTTTTGTTGAATGAGAGAGGGTAAATCATCTTTAAAGACTAAAATTAAAAAGTTGATGCACTTTAAAGCATTCATTCTAGCCGCCAGTTTTAATTTCTTTTATCATTTACGAATATTCCAATTATACATACACCTCCACCTACACTGCCTGTCCCAAGATGCGATACACGCTTAATACGTTGAATTTCTCACCAAATAGATAATAGATAAATGCAATTTTAAATATTTAAAAGAAAAGGAACTTGGCAGGTAGCATACAATAAAAAAATATATGTAAAAATACTTACGAAAAATAAATTTTGTCCTTAAGAAAGGGAAAAGGCTGAATTAAGGAAGTCTAACAAAGAAATGAAAGTTGAAAACTTCAAAACATTTCAAATTAATTTCAAGATCAAATATTTTCGATTTATTTGGCCTCAAAAATAAAACTCCAACTAGTTACGTAAAAAACTTAACATTTTATTAAGGTAGTAAAATTAAGTGCATTTCTGATAAACAATAAGAAAAAGTGCACAAATCCTAAAAGTGCACAAATCCTAAAAGTGCACAAATCCTTTAAAAATTAAATCCTTAATTTTTAAGTAATGAAGGTGAGATATAAAATATTACTTAGGTAGATTTCAGAAAGAGAAATTTATTGACTCAGCTTTAAAAATAAATAGATGCAACCAATTTTCCTAGGGAAATCTTCCACTTTCTTAGAGACACTAAAATGAAAAACAACTATTAAAAAGAAAGGATTTTGTCGAACTCTTAAATGTCACAGAACATAAATTATACTTTGAAAAGATATGTTTTACGAAACAAATTTTGGAGTTTGATATTCCAATATTATTTTTTGGTGCACTCCTGAATTTCCCAATAGACTATTCTACCTTTTTGAATGACTCCTGCGATGTAGTGTTACGTATTTTCAAAAAGAGAAAAGCCAGTAGACTAAACTACGAATAAAATTTAGATTTTAAACCTAATTTAGAAGTGATATTGTTTGACTGATAAAAACTTCGCATTATAAATAACATATGATAAAACATTTACCTTTCTAATTTTATTCTCCGTCACTTATAAATTCATTATAAATAATTTTGTTCAGAATCCATTTGACTTTTTATTTTCCGAATTCTTTATTTAACGTGGTGCTTAAAAAGACCTTATTTTTATTTGTTTGGCAACGACCTGATAAAATTTTACGTGATTACACTCACCCCCGAGTGGCAATGGATAATACAAACTTTTTCAACTGATTTAAGTGACCTCCAAGTGTTTCGACGAGATTTCTCGTCCAAGATCTGATCAATTTTGCTAATGATGAGATATCTTGTCGAGACAAACTGCCCAATTACCCACGAAGATCCAAGTAGGAAAAACAATTTGTTCCTTGCCCAGAAATGGTGACAGTTTGGAACAGGTTTTTGCACAAGACGGTAGTTTACGAATCGAAGATAAACCTCCAAGAGGGGTAAAACATGCTTTGGGGTAAAAAGGCTTTGGGGTAAATGGCTTTTTAGGCCAAGAAGGCTAAAATGCTTTGGGGTATAAAAGCATACCCCCATGCAAACGCATGGGGGTATGCTTTTATGTAATTTCAAAGACATAAAAGCACTAGAAAATTTTTTAGTCAACCGCAAAAAGGTTTCAATTCTCTTAACACTTTACCTGTCACGAGCCGATAATGATATACTATTTTCCACCAACCCTTATAGAAGACAACCTATGAGAGGGATTCTAAGTGTAAGCAAACACACCAACCGAAAACGAGAGTTTTTCTTCTGGTTATCCAATGCTCCCACTCAGTAGATGTATCAGAGCTTAAAATGAATTAGAAGTGACGTCATCCGCAATAAGTAGAGGAAACACGTTCTACCACAAAACACCAGTGCTATCTACATTTAGCTTTGCAGGAAAAGCCTGTTATAGCTAAAGATATGTCTGAGAAACAAATAAATACATCCTAACACAAAAAAAAGTATTTGTTTTACACGTAAAACGTTATCAACTTTTATGGAAATAAATTGTGTCCTGCTGAAATGTTTTGTGATTCGAATCTTAACATCATATAAGATAAAACTTAACAATCTCCCACTTAGATTGATATGCAAATACAAACCATGTATAATCGTTATTACTCGAGCACTTTTTAAATATTTGGGATATGGAAAAATTATTTATCTCGTGCATATTTCTTCAAGTGTTGTTAAACGAATTCTACAAGCAACAACTAGCAAGAATATTCATTCGAAAAATTGTTCATATGTCATAAAAGACTTCTATCCGGATTCAGTCTTATTAGTTCAATTACAGCACACAGCTTCGGGGACAACGCTTCGTAATTTTGAACCACGGTCAAATGAAGATGGCAAGAATGGTAACACGGGTCAAAAGACTAAAATTTACCGTAATATATTCCAAATTGACACGTGGACACATTTTATGGCGCCAAGGACAAAAACTTCTGTAGATTAAAGGGAGAAAACTTAATGTGATTTTAATAGTGATTATATACAAATCCATTTCAACTGTCAATTCTCTCATAATTTTTAATCTCAATAATTTTTCTCGTTAACGAATTTTTAAAGTCAGAATAGAAGTTTATTTTATCATAATGAGGATAGAAAATTAAAAAGTCAAGATTATTAACAAAAACCACCTATTGTGATTACTTTTATTTATTTAACTTAAGTTAAATCAAATACGAAATTTAATGTACAATTGTCAGTCAAGAAGTAAATACCAATATTCATTTGAAATTCGATTAATGCATTTATTTATAATTTCGGGATACACGATGGAATAAATACACAGAAGTGAATCAAACAGCAACCGCTTTCAAATGATAATCTTCTAAAGCCACCTCTCGGATGGACACCCTAAAATTTTTTTTGATGCATTATTCAAAATAACTGAGGAAGGAATGAAATAAATACTGAACACTCGAAAGGACAGGAAATGATGGCAGTTAATGAAAAACATCGAATTCATTTCGATAAAATTCAAACAATTTATTCAAATATTTTGAAGATCGATGGACATTTTAGACAAAATACAGAACATTCTGAGCAAATGGAGATTGGGAAAATATCCAAGATGAGTGGAGACACGATTGTTGAATAAAACATCGATTGAGGAAAACGGGACCATTTACTTCCGATTAAGGTCAGTATTGGTTTACATTCACTTTATACCAATTTATGTCGCGAAAATAATCTGTCGAGAAGTAATGTTCGTTGCATTGATTATCGCTAAATAATACACTAACAAAATTATTCTGGCAGTAAAAAATATTTTTAAGCCCAGTTTTTCCTTGAAATGCCTTGACCATTGTCCCAAGTTTCTAAAGGCAGTTGATTCAGCAATGTTTGTTAAAAAAACTTGATGACCAAGCAAGTAAATCAGATTCTGGGAAAAGTTCCATGTTATATTCAGCGTATTTCGAAAAGATTTATCTGTAAGTTATTACGTTAGTTTTTCTAACCATTTTTTAAAGGTGTAAAATTGTGGCATCCTGATTATAGCACTATGTTTATATAACAGCACAATTTAACCAACCCTTGATTCTCTAAATGGGAAGAGTCTAAACATCGAATCTTAAAATAATGAGGAAATCTACTTGTATAATTTTCTGCTGAGAAAATCCTATTGAATGTTGGTGAAAATATTCAACTACAAGTAATACGAAATGTATTAAGAACTTTTAAACTCTACGTAAGGCCCTTTTTGCACTAAATGAAACACAATGTAATTACAATGCTAACAATAAGCATTTGTTGAATGACAATCTTTCTTCGCAGACGCATTATCAAGCTTCATAGAGAAACCACCCTCATTCCTACAATATTAGTCAATAAAGCAATTATAACTAAAACAAATGGAACTTTACTTTTAATCGCAAGAAAATGTCAGTTATTTTAAAGCATAAAATGTAGCTATTAGAATTATAATGAAGCTATTAATAAAACTACTTTCACACCGACACAAAAATCACTTTTTTAAGATTTTTCCTTTTAAAACAAAACATTTATTTAAAGAGATCTGTCAAAGGGATCTGTTAAATATATCGGAAATCGTACCTACTAGTCATCTGTGGGTGAAAAGAAATCTTGATCGATAAGTTGTCGCATTTTACAATTTATATCAAGTTAAAAAAATAGTTGAATACATGAGAAAAAACAATTCTAAGAATTAAATATTTTTAAAAAAATAACATCTAGATGCACTGCACATAAAAATTGACGGTTTCCAATTCTAATTTCAACCTCAGGTCAAAATAATTTTCTTTTACATTTTCTGAAAAGACCGCCTAAAATTTCCACCACGTACTTTAGTCACCATAATTTAATAAAATAGGCCACTTTTACGAGGATCCTTTTACCCAAAGTAAATGGAAACTGTAAATGTAATTGAGTGTAAAAAGACCTTTAATCAATGTCAAAGTTACGAGCACTCATCTTACTATAATTTTTGATCCAATTAAATAAACTCAAGTGTAGACTGGAAATTGGTCTCAAAATTCTCTGCAAGTATTAACAATGATACGAGTAACAAAGACAAAAGGTTCGTTTTGGGTATTTTTTTAACTCTAAGAAGTAAAAAATAAGAAATGTTCTGATGAAAGTATAAGACCTGTGAGTACATTTTCAGTTAAAATATCAGTCCCTTTAAAAAGCGGTAAAACCGGCTAGTGTCGATCCCACAACTAGAATCATTGACGATCTTGTTCTCTTTTGGAGAAAAGTTGGGTCTACTTTTGACTCAAATAATTTAAAATCAAGGCTAGCCAAATTCTTTTGATTTCTTCAATCTAGTTACGGGCCACTTAGAACCTTGCAGTAGATGAAAGGGTTAGGAATCAAGGTAGTAAGGAAATTAATAACCTATAAGCATAGAATAACCTTTCTTTGACTTAAGTCATTTTGAGGCACAGTAACGGCTAGATGCAGGTAACTTGGAGACTGATTGTTTTGATTATTCTCATATTTGTTAATCAAAATATATTAGAATGATTTTATTTAAAAAGCAAAACTGAATTATCTTTAAAGTCTGTAAAACTACATTAATTAATAACAGTATTAATTAATTATATGTAGCAGAAATTTATTTATATTTTATAAGATCTAAGTAAATTCATTTTAAGAAAATTTAAGTCTTCCGCTATGTTAATCCTAAGCGTTTTCGACAGATATCTCGTTCATTAAGATCTGACCAATTTTGTTAAAGACGAGATATCTCGTCATCAACATATTGCCGATTTTTTTCTGATTACAAGATAAAGATCTGATCAGTTATTTTTTAATGACGAGATATCACGTTCATCGAGATCTGATCAATTTTTCTAATGAGGAGATATATCATCGAGACAACCACCAGGAGGGTTAAATATCATCATCGATATTTCTATTTGTTATTGGTAAAAAGAAACATTTCTCTTGCAGGAGGGAGGTTGGTTGTTTGGTTTGGGGGTTTTATGGCGCTAGGGCCGAGTTTGGGGTTTGACTGGAGTTGCGCCAAACAATGTCAAGTTAATGGACATTCACACACAAGGAAAACGTGACTCAGAAGACAGAAGTACACCCAGGGAGGAATCGAACCCTCTATCTGAAGGAAATAACTAAAATTGTGCATGCTCATAAAAGAAAACAACCTTTGCCGTAAAATTTAGTTGTCTTTAGGTAGGTGAGTTGAAACGTGGGTAAGCGGGTCATCTTATTTCTATTATAATTGTTAATTGGTCAATTAAAGCTTATTTCAGATAGAGCAGATGCAATGAGTAGAAGTGTTTGAAATTTTTTACAATTTAAGGAATTCCACTAACATTGTTTCCAGAAGCGGATATACCTACCGAGTTTTAGAGTGGACTCAATAATTTTCTTCCGCAAACAATAACCCTTTTGTCTCTTCTGCGTCAATGTAGAAGTTTCGGACAATTCTGTAGGTTTACTCTTTTGACCAGTCAACAGCCCTGATTTAAATTCCGCGATTAATTCACATTCATTCAATGCGTGAAAAATATAAAAATCGCATCTAATCTACGTATATAAATAGTGTTTGATTGTATATTTGTGTATTTTCGACTCATTTCAAGTAATTTATCAGATTTGGGTCATTCTAAAGCAAAATGAGTGGTTTGCCGATTTGGTGTCTATATGTATGTGTGCCCACACTACGTCCAAACGGCTGGATATATTTCCATGAAACTTTGTACTGTAAGTACGTACACTCATTTAGTGACTGAATTTTGTTGCATTTGTCTGTCTGTCTGTCTTCCCGTTTTATGTCTGTTTTGTGTTTATGTGTTTGTAGAAGTATCACATAAAATTTAATCATTACAACTTCATAAAATGTTCGATATTTTATGAAACATATATTAACTTACGAAATACAATATTTAAATTTTCTTTGCCTACATTTTTAGACAAGTTTCGCGCTTAAAGGTATAAATAACTATACTTAAATGAACCTTAATTTGGAAGTTTTGGAGAAGCTGCATTCAGCACTAGATTACTCAAATTGTTTTAGAAGTACTGCTGAAAAAGCAGCTATCTTTCCAAAAATTATTTTTACGGAATTTAAATTTTAAAACTTCACTTATTTGCAACTTATTTTTTCTTTTAGAAATATAAATCATTTCTGCATATTTGGGACGGATGTAGAGAATGAAACCTTCAATTTTGCAGTAGAGCTTCGTAGAAATGATTTATTTTATGTCCAATATTGCTAAAGACGTGTGTTCATTTTTAAGACGGAATGTGCACATTTCAACCAACTTTCCTCAAAAGTCTTTGGTTTAACACACGTTATTGTGGAATTCCTTTTAATAAAAAGAATTAAAACATACAGCACAAAACCTTTTGAACCAAGACTGGTAGCTAATCGAATTTATTCAAAGTATATTTAGGTTTTAACGAAGGTTTCCAAAACAAAACGATTCCAAACTCATAAAAACTTGCATTTCTTTACAGTTTCAAATAAAATTACCTTGATTTTATTGAAAGCCTCTCAATAGGCAAGTAACATCATCATTCTTATTCTAACAGGTATATGATTTATATTCAAAACTAAAAATCTGAATTGAAAAAAATGCTTTAAAGTGTAACGCGTGACGAAACGAAAACGCTTGTTCGTTGACCACGTGGCGTTATATAATTTTCTGATTTTTTCGCTCGGAACTAATTTCAAACTTTTCAAATTCGTTTTATTTTTGGTTAGTTGTGACAACTATGTGAAATCACGAGATAAAAAAGAATCACGAATTAATATCTTCAGAACACATTTATTCCCACAGACTATTCTTAGTTTTCGACTAGTTTTATTTCTCTGTTTTCTGTGGTTATAAATTTTATTTCTTTAACAAATTGTAATTCCTATTCATCAAATGCAACAACCCCATAAAGGACTCAATTTGAAACTGCATGCAAGTTAAAATAAAGCCATTTTAAATGGCACTTGCCGATATTGAAAGAATATTAATGTTAGGAAAAAAAATTTAATTGGGATTTTTTAATGTCCAAAATTGTGTATTGAAATGACAGAAAGTCAAGATTACCTTAACGTGTTGAAGCTGTATTTAAACAACTTATTATACCTGTTAGAAGTTGAAAATAGCTATTTTCTTTTTAAAAACCTCTGTTAAATCGATCTATAATTCTTTGGAAAATGGTAATAGGTTACCTTTGCTTTGTCTGTACTGAAGCCACCAATTTTAAAACAAGTTCTTTTGTTATTGCACTTGTCACTAAATGGAATTTTCAAGAAAAAATGTATCCTCTTAAAAAAATTAGTCATGAATATTTTATCAAATTAATTTATCATCCTTCCATGAAGGATGGCGAAATTCGAAAATTTCGCATACCTGGTGCAAAAGTGCCACTAGTGAATAAATATTGGTAGGAAAACTATGAGTTATAGAATATTCGCAGTAGAATGATGGAGTATTGGCATTTTTTCGAATTGAATTACAGCAATATTACAGAAAACGAACTTAAGGGGTTTTCCTAATCAACCACAAAAAATCAAAATCGACTTTTGTAGTAGTCCCTTTTCGTAGTTTTGCCATGCAACAGGGGTGAAATGTAGTATGCCAAATGCATTATATGGATGGATATGGGGCATTTATTCGATTTGCGCCCAAAGTAAGCTGTAGAAATTATAAAAATTCCGAAAAGATGTTAAAATTTTTTTTCCTGACACTTAAATGATGGTGGTCTTTTTCTATGAAAGAGAAAAGTGATTATTCAGGTCACTTTTTCAATCTACAGTTAGCCAAATCAACCCGAGAAAGGTCGGATAATTTCTGCTAGTATTAAAATAAACTTGATCTGACACAGTAGCCCAGTTGGAAGAGCAACGAAATAGCAACCGGAGGGTTGCGAGTTCGAAACTCGGTCGAGCCAAAGACCGTCGTGAACACTGGAGCTGGTGCACGTTAAACCTGTCGTGGCATCAAATGTCCTCACGTTGGAGCGGTGTGGAAGTTTGTAGAGTGGGGTGCCAGCTCAGGTGTTGTTCTCGTCATCTGATTGTGGTTCAAAATTACTTGTTACCCTTGGATCTTTCTCTTAGGGATTGATCCCGGACCATCGCCAGTAGCCCATTGTGTTGCTCCAGTATGACGTTAATTAACTACCTACCTACCAAACGCATTACATTTTTACATACCTTTGAGAAAAGAAGTCAGACGAGGGAAAATTTGAAAAATCGTGATTCATTTGAGTCTGTTTGGACTTTCACATTTCCATGAGTTGAATCCAAGAAAAAAAGTAAAGAAAAGATTTCCCTGAATCGAACTCATAAGTGTATTGCTTATTCTAAATGTTAAATGTTGTATATTTTTTGCATCTTAAGACATCGGAGTCTCGTTCCACCACCAAATCAGGTTGACAGAAATGGACTTTTAAAACGAAAGTATGCCATCAAATGTTTCGAAAACCATAAAAAATTGTTTACACACTGTAAAAGTTTCATTATCCTTCACAAAAAATTCTGAAGAAACGTAATGGACACAATTCCGGGGAAAAACAATTTTTTATCCAGGAAGTTAATCAGGTTGAAATGAGTAAAAAGGTGGTATTGTTTTAACTCATCAAATTAACGTCACTTGGCCACTAAAACACTTCATTCGTCAATAGAAAAGGTTGTTTATGTGTTTTTCTATTCGAGACAAGTCACACATTGTCCAATATCAGTACTTTTCAGAACAGAAACCGGAGTATGCATGCGCATGTCGAAGGTTTCGTTGCATGTTCCATCAATGTGTGGCTGTCTAAAATTCATTCAATGAAAGAAGTTCATCACTTCTGCATTTTGCAGATTCTCATCTAACTAGTAAAATGCTTTATAGAAAAAGTACGGAAGAATTCCTGGTATAGCTATGTACGAAGCACTTATCGTATATATACCTAAGTATTAAATTCTTAATAAAAAACTATTACTAAATTAACTGTCAGTATTAGGTTAATCATTCACCACGAAATGGGAAAGTATGAAGATAAAGAGAGAGAATTTGTTTTCTCTTCATTGATTTAACCACCTCGCTTATCCGCATGACTACATTTCGCATCAACGTTTTTTAAGTGACAATTAGATTCATCTTCGGACTAATTATATGTGCAAGTGTTCAAAAAAGCTGCTACAAGATGTGGAGCATTTGTTTTTCAGTTGTCCTGCATTTGAAAATTCAAGAATGTGCCTTCATAATGATTTGAGAAGATTGGGTAAAACATGGCCAGTGAAACTCAATATTTTTGTTAAATCTAGTCTGCTTTTCTACGCATTTGTAAAGTACATCAAATCTTGTAATTTTAGTTAAATTGTTTTCCACTTTATTCCATTCTCAATTTTAGTTTGTTGTTTGTTAATTGTTTTCTTTGTTAAATCAACTTACTTCTGTAAGCCCCGTGTTGTACTTCTGTGGCGCACGGGGAGTTTGCTTTCGTTCAATAAAAAAATTGGAGATTTAAACTTCGTTGAATTTCCATCTCTTTGCAATGTCAGGTCAGGCCTACAAGGAGTTAGTCATAAAAAACAGGAATATTGATATTTTAATATCCATCACCTTCCCAATGCACAAAAAAATAAAACATTCTGGAGGCTCTCATCAATGGCCCTACAATTATCCTTGGCGATTTAAGCGTTGAACACCAATCCTGGGGACGTTCAGCTTCAAACAGCAGAACAATCGACCTTGTTAACACGAACAAGGCGTTGCTTTTCTTTTGCTCTCCTCACCACTCTTACTCTTAAGACACTGCAGGGACTCTGGACCAGTCTTTAATGAGCCCCGATATTAATACAAATTCTTCCTGGACAGTTCTGGAGTGTTCACCTTCCAATAATTATTTATATTGGTTATTATATTAAGTTCAAACTTTTTATATCCAAGGGTTCCTTCTTTAATTTTAAAAAAGCAAAAGGGAACCTTCGGAAAGTCCTTGATGAGCAACTTGTAGAGTACCATCTCATGATGATCTGGAATCGGACTGGCGGTGCTGCAATCAGTATATTCTCACGGCAGCAAAGGTTGATTTGAAATTCCTAGAGGTAATTTCAAATCTCTTAAACACTGTCACTTACAACTCTGATACCCTTTGGCCTTTATATTGGCTCAGATATCTACACTCCAGAATGAACTTTCCAGTCCTTGCCCGCCAACACTAAAATAAAACTAAGCGTCTTTATGCTGCTATCAAGCGTTCAAAATGACAGGACCTGTGTAAAAATTTGGATCCTGGAGCCTCAAATTCGAAATTATGGAAACTAGTTTACGAAAATAAGAGAGGCGAATAACCTCAAGACGAAAAGACAAATGTTACCGCCAGAGACGACTGTTCACTTTCTAGGGATGAAAGAGAGGTGGTTGAGGTATTCGGCCAATATTACTCCGAAGAGAGCAAACTTATTTCTCACGTTCTCATAAATCAATGTCCAGGAAGACGAGATGACTTCTTCATTATTATCGTTACTCTTACTTTAACTACTGTCTATTCTCAGACCAATTTATTCATGAGGAACTCGAATATCACCGACCAAATATGCCCATGTATAAATCTCCGAGACAACATGCCTCCATGGTCAGCATCAGTGATCTCAGCAAGGAGGGGCTCCTACATTTATTCAGTGTGTCATGAGATAAGGGTAAGTTGCCGAGGGAATGGAAAGAGGCTGCACCATCATTTCAATCAAGAAACCCGACAAGTAGCTTCACTTATAGCATTTATTTGTTATTTTCCATGTAAGCCGTATTGAGAAGATTATTCTAAGAATCAAGTACTACCTACAAGATGACAACATGATCCCTAAAGAACAATTCGACTTCCTTAGAGGTCACAGCACTATTGACAACCCTTTTTCGCCCAGAAAGTCAGATTCCCGGAATATGAAACCTACAAGACATACTATAGCTGCTTTTCTTGACTAACCAGGCATTTGATAAAATCTGGGAAAATAAACTCATCGGCAAGTGCTATTCTGTTTTTAATAACAAAGGTAAAGTCCTACCGTGACTTTCATATTTCATGAATAGTAAATTTTTCAAGTTGAAATTTAATTACTTTTCAAGACGTCATAAACTGAGTCAAGGTATACCCCAGGAGTCAGTTCTAATCCCAACTATTTTCTCTCTTTTCGTTGCTGACATCGATAGTGTGGCTTTTCCTTGCAAGATTGCCCTTTTCTGACATTATCATCTGCCGTAGTGACAATAACCTTACCACTGTTTACTCCAACATCAAGAATTCATTGACTAAATTAAAAACTAGAGAACACAAACTTAACTTTAATCCATCTGTCTATGACGCTTATTCACTACTGATCTTAAGAAAACTACGCCAATTATTTATCTCAGAAGTTAGCTGTGACAAACACACTACGCATCTGAGATTCTTCTAAGATCCTGAAATTAACTGTAAAAAACATTAAGAAACTTGTTGAGAAAAGCGATAGAAGGGCTAAAATCCTAGAATACATCTTGGGAAGAGATTGGGAAGCTGACGCTTTCACTTTAAGATATACTTATATCACTTTTATCCAGCCTATCCTCGAATATGGTTAACAAATTTATCACGCTACTTCTGAAACACTCATTAAAACTGGAAATAATCCAACTTAGTGCAGCTAGAATCATCATAATGGGCCTATGAAATCGCTGCCCAAATTATTGTCCTCTTTGAAGTAGATTTACTATATTTATCTCTCAGAACATTAAATAATACAGGTCTAAACATGTTAACAAACTCAAAAGTCTGAGTTCTCAGCATAAAACAACTGATTTCATTATAGAATAGTCAAACAATCAAACTTAAGACTTAGAGGTTTAATGGAGTACGAGGTGAAACCATCTTCCCTTGGTAGTCCTGAAATTTACCAAGTCAAAGCTAAATTTACCAAGTTACGCACGTCAAATTCTCTGAGCTTTCCTCATCATCTAATAAAAAACTTCACTTTGACTTCATTAAACATCTTGCACTTGAAGTCATTCGCAATATCCTTAGCAGTGCAGTTCAGATCCACACCACATGGAAGCAAACAAGAATCAGGTAGAACCGGCAGAAGGGTTTTTAGTGGCGACCTAAACGGATGCATCAAACTTAAATTTAAAAACCGTAACCACTGTTTAGTATTTCTTTCAGAACTTCTGGCCATTAGGGAAGCACTAAAGTATGCCGAAACATCTACTAGTGAATGTTTGGATTTCGACAGACAGCAAGAGCTCCATACACCTCAAAAACTGGCCAAATATAACAGACAGGTTAAACAGAGGCATGACCACTTTCCTTTCTAAGATAGCGACCTCAAAGTCAGTAAGGTTGCAATGGCGTGTTTGGAAACGAAAACAGTTGATAGATTTCTTTCGTGCATAGTGCTCTTTGCATCAGAGGTACAGTTTTTGGTGAAATCTAAAAGCCTCGGCGGACTCCTACTCATCATCGGTATTCAGCTAAGCGCGCCAGAACCCAGATTACTGCAGAAATAGACACACTCGTAGACTCAGAAGTGGAGACACCAAAAGCATGTTTTTCGAGCGCATAGACATGGTTTTTCCATTTTGCTCCTATATTGACTCGCTTGCAATTCCCTCTTATATTTTGACTTCATTGGTGCCTCTGGATTTATTAGTGGAAGACCAAAGAGGGCAGTTTCTCTCCTGCTCAGAAGACAGGATCTAATGAATCTGGTTTAGCATTTTCTAGACATGGGGCATAAGTAACAAGTGACAAAAGAATAAAATCGAATTTCGGAAAATAAGATTTGAATGGTGATTGCCATAAACATTTCGCAAACGCAGTCATTCGGAAGAGAATTCGTATCGATCGAAATGTGTCACTTTTTAAGTTGCAGTAGTCAGACTTTAAACCAAATAAAAGATAAACAGTAAGTATTTTTAATTAACGTCACACTGGAATAAGATAAACATATTTTTAAAATACTTTTGATTTTTTTTATACTTTCATTTGAACTGATTTCTTTTTTAAAAATCATAATTATATAAATGGGTCCCGAGTCTGTATATACCATTTGTCATCTCATTGTAAAAAAATTGTTTTCTTATTTCATGAATTCAGAATATTCCGTCCCGCGTTTGTGACAAATCTCTATCCAGTTCGACACTTACGTAACTTGAGATACTATACTCGTGCTGGATGGGGACAGACAATTTTTTCAATTTGTTTTAGTGGCATTTGTCGTGGTGCCATCTATAGGAAAATAAATTTAATACTTTGTATGTTGAGTTCAGTATATTTTTAAGTGTTGTTCAAGTACTTAGCCGATTTCTAAAGCATAGAATGTGATACGTGTTTGCGAAAATTTTCATTATAGCTGTTGGTTGAAATAATTAAACATAAAAGAAACATGTAACTTCGACGCATTTTCCCAATTCTGCAAAAGTTTAATAATCGCTTTCACTTCACAATTTATTTATTATGCCCATTTCGTTTTTAAAATCTTCCCATTTGTTTTGTTTTTCATACTCAAGCAAATTGTAATATTTATAAAGAAAAAACAAACAGGAAAAGTATACCAGCTAGTTATTTAGTATTCACACTGCTGCTGACATAACAGCATGTTGGAAGCATATCATTGTTAATAAAAATTCCACCTCAACAAAATGCATATTCTAGTATCCAGAAAAGAATTTTTGGATCTATTAGAAATTCTCACAGAAATTAAGTCATGTAGATCTTTGATTTATTTTACACACACAACACATTCTCATTTGTGTGACTCGGTTTAACTTCCAGAAAGATCTTTTTTTAATTATTAACTTACGATTATTTTCCGATCTTGTAAGTCAGGCAACTGATGAAAGATAAGGAACATTGCACTCATTTTTTATCCCATCATAAATTAAATCAGTTTCATTGACACTTTTTTATTACCTGCCACACATGGTATAAAGTAAAGATATTTTATAGCACCTTTATCTTTCATAATAATTTCATTATGAAAAATAAAGGTGCTGCTAAAAACCTTTATTTTATATATCTGCCATATTATTTATCTTCACGATAAAAGGACAGCGCAGGTGTTTAGATGCGATTGCCAATGTCTGAAGGCATTCAAAGGGAGCTCTATTGCTAAATGCTTTAACATTGTCATGTTTTAACATTGTCACTTAATCAGATTTTCTGGAATTTATTTTATACATCTATCAAAAAACAATTTCACTCTGGATGTCTCATAAAATGAGGCTATAGGCCCATGTCTTAAGATGATTACCTAGTGGAATTAATGCAGCATTATGCGATGACTTTTTCAAAGGATTATTTTGGCAATAGGCATTAAAATCTTTTAACAGAAGCAGTGCAATCCATATTTCCCAAAATACTAAATCAGATACCCCATATTTTTTAACAAATATTTTGACACAAATTTTAAGAGTGGTAAGAGTGTTCTGTCATATATTGAAGAATGGGTTGAGTATTGAGACAACACAAAGTCAAAAAAATTCTAGGAAATCAATTACCGTATAAAATTTAGGAATATTGTTTATAGTATTTTTGCACTTTGGCTGTTTGCCTAAACTTTAATGAATTCAAATTACGAAACAAGACCGAGAAAGCGATCAGACGGTTGAGATAATCGATGATAGCTGATATTTATGTCACATTACATGCTGTGTATGTATTGATAACACTTGTCTCACTCAGTCAAATAGCGAAGTCATTTTATGTCTTACTTATTTTTTGAACACCAATTGTAGCATCTTGTAAATGTCTTTAACATTTTTTTATTTTTAATTCAGATGGAAGATTTCAACAGATATGTTTTGTAGTATTTTAACCTAGTGCCGGTATTTATTTTACGGATGCATAGAAATGCTCCATCCCATTACCTTCAGAGCCTTGGCTCTTCTACTTAGTTCCTATTCTACACATAAATGGCGAATATCCACGTAAATAAACAATTTAATTACAATACAGTCTAATTCTTCACCAGCAACACAAAATTTTAATTTACATTTAAAAGCAAATTATTATGATTTCAATATTACCCATGGAATGACAGGGCATTATTAGCATCAGATAAGGTCCAGAATGAAAATAAGAAAATTTTGATTTTTAGACCTCTGAGATTTCTATGTGCAATATTGCTTTTACCCTACAACTATTTAATGACTAAATGGTCATATCTTTTGGTTGAAGGAATCCTTGATTCTATAGGTCAAGATAGTCAAAAGTGTTTAGAAAAGATATTCTGTACTGCAACCTGCAGAGATGACTGCAGGTGGCAGTATGGATATATGTATATGCATGACTGTCAGAGGGTTAAAGTTAAATATTTAACAAGTGAAAAAATATTTGTGCCAAAATACTTCATAAAATTCATCGATAGACATATTTGCTTAGATACCTGTCATCTCATAGTTTGACTACTGATGAAATACATAGTACTGTGAAATACCTAGTAATACTTATGAAATAAATGCCATAATATCCTACTACAGAGAGAATTAGAACAAACAATTTAAATTGCTGATTTACAATGTCCATTGAAATAAATGGAATGTTCAGATATTTTTTTTTTTGAAATGGAGCACACTGAAAAAGTAGCTATTAGATTTGCACAAATCATCAACACTATTGAGATGTTCATTATGTATAAAGTATTGAATAACTGTTTTTAAATAATATACAAAATTTATATGTGGTAATAAAACACTTTATTTTAAACCATACAGCGGTAAAGAACTTTATACATTGAAGAATGTACAAAAGTAAAAATTGTTTACCTACTTACAATTCAAACTCTAACTGTGAATCATTTTTAAAGCAAACATCCGAAAAACTAAGACATGGATTTTAATTATTTCATCATGTGTCACCAGACAAGCCAAAGACTTCTTTTTCATACTCTTGCAATACTTCCATAAAACCATCATTTGGCCTTATACTTGCTCTAACACTCTTTACTAAAGCAAAAGCTTCCTTCAAAGTTAGGTGGCATTTTTTAATAAGGTACGCTATGACGATTGTTGGAGCACGAGACAGACCTGCATTGCAGTGAATCAACACACAGCCCTCTTGACGTCCATCATCAATGAACTCAAAGCAGCCATCAAAGAATACTCTGATGTTGGTGGATGGCTCATCCAGTATTTCAACATTCTTATAAATGAACTTAGATTCAAAATGGTTTGGCACTTTATATGCTACATTCAATATATGAGTAACATTGAAATCTTCTAGTATTTTTAATTCTGCAGCAACATCCTGAGAGCCTAAGAAACAAGGAATCAAAGTTATTTTAAAATAAAATTTAAATAAAAAACATTTTTCAATAATTTTAATAAGTCAATGTCAGGAGATGTTTCAGAGACAGTATAAATATTTAAAATAAGCTTTATCTCAAAATATTAAAGCTACTTATTTTATCTATTTAATAAAAAACATGTTTTCAATAACACTGATCAAATTCATAAAATATTGTAAACCATTCAGTCAGTAAACAGAAGTATATGCCATGCATGACTGCCAATAAAAGAATATTCAGAAATAAACTGATACTAAGAAAAACATAAGTCATCAATTAAAGTATTAACTCGAAGGGTTAATTATACGTTACTTTATGTTTCAAATGAAATTTTTCACATATTAGTATAAAAATGCAATCAAAGTCCAAAACTCCATTGAATAGATATGCTATGAAATATTTAAATAATGAAACAAATCAATGAAACAATATATCATCAATACTTAGTCAACAATTTTCATAAAATTTAAGAATTGATAAATAATTGAAAAAGCACAGGAAGTTTCAAAATGCGGGCTTTGCACAATAAGTACATGCATTTGCATACAATACAAAGTATAGGCTTAGAGAAATTATTATTAAAGAGGTAGTTTGTATGACTACAAGCAGATGAGGCAATAACAATTATGACTGAAATCAATTTACATACCCATCATTAACAGTGTTGACTCTAAAATACTTCCATCATTATGGAACCACTAAAATAGAACTAGCTCAAGTTTCATAAGTCACAAATGACCATTGTCAAGGAACATAACATGGGAGATTAGCAGTATTATCTATCTAAAAAATATCTACAGCTGTGGTGATGAAGTTACTTGTAGAAGTATCATTTCATGAAGACAAGATGCAGTTACATATTTTCTTGAAATAGACAAGTATTTCTTTGAAAGGAATTGCACCAGAAGTTTTTGAAATAAAAATAATTTCTCTACAAATTGTGAGATATATTTTAAAATATTGTGTGGTTCAATTATTTAATTCATGGTTTGCAAACTGTTGTGGTGAAACCAATAGGAGACATATATTTCACATATATCTGTACATCTATTTACAAACATTGATGCCATCATGATATTGATAATTTCAATTAATTGTGGTGATTGATCAAACGGCATTGTATATAATTAAAGGTTTTTAATAAAAATTAGCAAGCTCCATGCAATCCGTTCTATGTTCATACTGTGTTCTATTCAACATACCATGAAAAAAGCAAAGACAGTATAACTCAGTAGTAGTGACATAATCAAATTAACAAATTAAATATATGAATTCTCAACAGTTTTTGAAGAAAATAGAAATGATTATTTATAAAATACTGAATTATATATATATAAATTTATTATTATTAAAGAGGTAGCCTTATTTATATATACATATATATATATATATATATATATATATATATATATATATATATATATATAAATGCAACCTTATTTAAAACAATAAGCTGTTATAGAATGTTGATATTCTATACATAAAAGATAGATGAACTGATATGGAAGGCATGGATATTTGCAATTTCTTATTCAAAGAATAATCTGTGAGTCATTCCATGTCAAATCAATGCACTTTTGAGCTGTTTTAGTCCATGACTTCTCAGATTTTGATAAAAATTTGATGTATCAAGTCTATTTAGTGATGAAGGGAAAAAATAACTTTCAAAATTTCCTGCCTCCACATTCAAAAGTTAATTCAAAGTTCCTCAGAAACCATGCGAGATAAAGACCTGGGTAAAGTCTCATTTCAAAACTCTTTTTATGAGCTTTGATTTCATGTGAAATATGATGCACTTTTAATTTATTTTATTTCTTAAAAATTAAATTTCCTTTTAAAACTTAAATTATTTTTTAAAAGATAATTTTTGAACTCTGAAAAACATGCAAAATCAGTTAGTACTATTATCTAATACCTCTGAAAGTTTCATGTTGGAATCTTGATGGGATCAAGGTATACATGGGGTATAAGTTTCACGTGTATGGAGACAGCTCATGTACAATATGCAACTTTTCATTTAAGTCCAACTATAAACAAGTCTAACTGACTGATAGCTTGGAAAACTTTAATACAAATTTAGTTATACATCTTTTAAGCATATGACAACTAAGAGCATGAGTTCAGTTTATAAGAAAACAATAGTTTTAGCTGCTTGCCTTAAAAAGTAAACATAGTATTAGTCAGTAGGCTGGATGCGATGGCTGACTTAAATCAAATTTATTGGTCTTTTCTGTATTCTAAGTGCTTAAATGCTCATCTTCAGAGTTCTTTACACCTTCTAACCAAGTGTAAGCCCAACAAGCTAACTTCTAACTTATCTCCTCAAGGGAGTCACTGGATTTCTAGTTGACAATAGAACAAATAAAAAGTTCATAAAGTGTCATGAACACCTTGAGGGAATGAAAGTGTGTAACTTTTGAGTATCTAAAACATTGTCACAATCTGACTGAGTGGATGTGCCACTTGCTGACATCTATTCTTGAATAATGTTTGTAATGTCCATGGTCCTGGAAAGATAGTTTTGTCTATTCAGAGTTGCAAAGGTGCCTTGATCTGATTTTGGGATGACCTTCGTAGACTCATCTGCTCACTCACTTTACTACATGGCCTTTTACCATGAGATGTAGTTCAAAAGTGCCATTTTGCTTCATTTCCAAAAATATTTTTGCTATCACAAAGGTTACTGAAGTTCTTTTTAATTTTATATTCACCAGAGCAGAATCATCTGAAAAACATTTTTTTCTTCAGTTCATATGTAAAATTGACTGAAAATCTTGATATCGTTCTTTCCTCAAAAGTACATTGGATTCATTCTACTGATGTAATTTGTAAAGTGAATTCAGTTACACCAACTTGCCAGGCTTACACTCGATCAGAAGGTGAAAAGAAGAAATTTGAAGAGGTCCTTAAGCGCTTCTTGAAATACTGAAAAGATAAATAAATTTGAGACAAACAGCAGCCATAACTTCCAGTATACTGACTAATACTGTGTTAATTTTTAGGGTAAGCAGTTAAAACTATTGTTCTCTAGTAAGCTGAACTCCTACTTTTAGTTATCATATGCTTAGAAAATGCAGAGTTAAATTTGGACTTTAGTGAGAAGCTACAAACTGCATATGAGCTGTCTCCACATGTGAAACTTATACTCCCATGTATGACTTGATCCGATCAAAATCCCAACATGAAACATTCAGGTGTTAAAAAACAGTACAAAGTAATTTTGTAAATTTTTTGGAACTTTAAAATTGCCCCTTTTTAAATATTTAAATTGAATTTATCGTTTAAGAAATTAAAAAAAAAATAAAACTGCATAATGTTTTATGTTGAATTAAAGTCCATTAAAAGAGCTTTAAAATGAAACATTATCCAGGTCTATCCCATATCAGACTGGATAATGTCTCATTGGCATTATCCAATCAATGTATACCTGGGTAATGTCTCATTGATATTACTCATTGTAATATCAATGTATACATTAACCAAGTCTGTGACAGAATGAGAGAAAATGACAGCTAACGATCTCAAGATTCAACAATTTTCATTACAAATTTTAATAATAAAAGCTTAATAACTTTTGAATGGGAAGAAACAAATTTAATTTTTATTATTATCATAACCAGGTGCAGTCAATGGATACACCAAATTTCATCAAAATCTGAGATCTCATAGATTATCAGTGTGTTGATTTGACACAGAACAACTCATGCAGTAATACAGGGTTCCCATTCTTCAAGCAAACAACTTATTTTTAAGGCTACATTTCACATAGATCACTAGATTAAGCTGTGAGTGCACATGTGAAGAAACTTTCAAAAGTGCTATGTTTGGGTCTCAGACAGTTTCAAAAATATCAAAACAGCTAGCATATAATTATCAAATTGATTTTTTATTGACACTTGACTTTGGACGAGTACCGCTACCCTTGGTGTTTGAATACAAGGGAAATAAAATTTGCAGCTTTCTTGTCAAAGTTAAGGCTATATGAAATTTTTAAGAACTTACAGCAAAAAGCTTTTGAAGAGTCCTTGACAAAAATAAAAAACAGGCCTTCTTAAGGCTTTTAAAGATCTGTGGAAATCCTGTAATAAAATAACCACGAAGAAAACGATTTATAAAGCATATGTACAATGGGAATTATATATTCTGATCATCATAAATTTTATCAAATTGATTTCCTCCAAGAATCAGAAGTAGAATCAGAAATTTGAAATTTAATAAAGGACTGAGTAAAGTTTCACAGAGGTAAAAGTTTCCTATTCCCTAAATCTGGAAATGAAACAGCCTTATATCAGAATTAAATTTTATGTTTCTTAATTTTGTACATCAGAAACCTGCTTCTTACTGCAAATATTTCCCCTTAACCTTCCAAACACTTTGGTAAACTGAAAATAACATAACTATTTAAAATGAACCCATATATGAGGGTTATTCTGAAAGTTCCGTTACTGTGTAAAAAAAGAAGACAGATGTGGACAAAGATACATATTTAATAACGATTTACAAACATTTCACTACTTTTCGACATAGTCACCCAGCACATTAAGGCATTTATCGTATCAAGAAACAAGGTTTTGTATGCCAGCATCATAAAAGGTGGCCACCTGTGAGGTTAGCCAGGATGTTATGGCATCATTATCTACTTCGTCGTCATCAAAACGCTGGCCACTCAAGAATCGCTTCAAGTGCAAGAATAGGTAAAAGTCACTTGGCTCCAGGTCAGGGCTATACGGTGGATGAGTCATTTGTTCCCAATCAAAGGACTCGAGATCTTGGGTCACACGAGCGGTATGGTGGCCTGGCATTGTCATGCAACAAAATGACACCATCACTAAGCAAGCCTCGTGTTTTGAATGGCACGTCGCAGCTGTTTCAATCTTGCACCGTAAGCAGCGGCATTGACGGTTTTGTTTGTGAGTGTGAAATCCACCAATATGACACCTTTTCTGTCCCAGAAAATGGTGCACATGATTTTGTGTGTGGAAATGGTCCGTTTGAACTTTCGCCGTGACTGTGAGGCGGAGTGTTTCCATTCCATTGATTGTTGTTTCGATGACGGTGTGACATGGGAAATCCGTCTCATCACCAGTCACAATGTGATTCAACAATTTGTCACCCTCGGCGTTGTGTCAGCTCAGAAACGTCAAAGTGGCAGCAAAACATTTGCCTTTATGTTCCTCTGTAAGCATTTTTGGTAACCACAGTGCACACTTTTCAGTAACGCAAGCGTTCAGTAACAATTTCATACAGAACGGTACCCGAAACTTCAGGAAACACCAATGTAAGATTGGAGATTGTGAAATGTCTATTCGCACGAATTTTCGCATCAACTTGACGAACCAGTTCATCATTCACAGCAGATGGCCGGCCGCTTCTCGTTTCATCGTGCACGTTCGTTCAGCCTGAATTGAACAATCGAACCCATCTTCCAATCATTCCCTCACTCATAACTGTACTGCTGTACAACTCACGGATTTGTCTATGGATTTCGCATGGTCGCAGATTCCTTGCATTCAAAAAGCGAATTACAGAACGAATTTCACAGTCGGCAGGACCTGCTAGTCTTAAACATCTTTAGAGCAAGATTTACACATGTCAGTGTTTCACTATATGAACTTTTCTGTTATGACACATTCTTTAGTCATTGAGGACGTGATACCACATAGGCAGATTAGCGTCCTCTATCGGGCATGGGAATTATTACATTCTGGAACTTACTTTCCGAATAACCCTCGTACATTCAGCATGTGAAAAATGATAAACACTTAAATCACAATCAGCATACATTAGATGGTCAAAAATGTCTAAGTTGTGTATCATCACAAATATCAAAAAACATTATGAAGCAAACATAACCACAAAACAGTATTGATCATGCTATAAAGTTTATCTATATAAAAGGTACATAAATAACAGAAAAGAGTAAATCTTTTTTTATAAATACTATTAAAGTTACCTAGAATCAAGCCCTCCATAACCAGTGATACCGTAATATCGGCTTCATTGTCAATAATATATCCAATACCGATTCCAGATCTACGGATCACATATCCTTCGTCTTCCAATGTTTCCTCGTATTGTCGACCATCGCTAGCGGTTACTGTTGTAGCTACACGTTTCAAGTTGCCGCTTCGGAATCTACGAACTTCTTCAAACAAGTCCGTTTGTGGCATAGTTATCTGCAATGAAATGGAAAATAAATTTATTAATCTCCAATGTCATAAAAACAACACAGTAAAGTGAAGTTATCTTCAATAAAAATGAAAATAAGCATCATTCACACTGCGAAAACAGACCAAAGTCTAAGAATTGCAATAAACGTTTCGCAAGCATGATAAAATATATCTTAATGCTAAGATGTCTCCTGATTCGATTAAGATGGAAACTATCTCAGTCATTTTCATTCTTCTGTCAACATAAAATCCTAACATACAAACCGAAAACAAAATAGCAACGACGAAAACAAAACAAAATTTTCTTGTTGCCAAACTATAAATAGAAATACTGCATTAATTTGTGATGCCAACCTAATTTTAATCCTTTCTCAAACATTTCTTTATCACGTTGGCGTGGTGTGCAAATTTGCAGAATGGGGTGCCAGCTCAGGTGCTGTCTCGTCATCCATCCGTGGTTCAAAATCACGAGGCGTTCTCCTAGGGTCTTTCCCTTCGGGATTGATCCCGGACCATCGCCAAGAACCAGTGTATTGCTCCAGTGTGACGTTAATTAACTACCTACTTAAACATTTATTTAGAATTAAGCTTATAATACCCCATTTCCCTCTCAAACTCGTACACGCTGTGTTGCTCCAGTGTGACGTAAAAGCAACAATTTACCTTCTTCAAACTGGGATGTTTAAAGTAGACATATTTTTGTTCCAACTGGAACACTCGTGATTTCGAGCCTGGTCCTGAGTTCAATTAGAGTTTTCAGTATACAAGGTGACTAAAGGTTCGTAAAAACTTTAAAAATTCATTTAAAAAGAATATATGATGATAAAGAAGTTCGTTTGCACGAAAGTGGTCGGATTTTTTAGTAGAAAAACATTTAGTTAAGAAAGTAACCGATAAAGAGCGCTAACGTGCAACATATTCAGCAGATTAATACAAATGAGACTTGTAATAGAAGACCTGATAGGTAGGTATTTTAATTAACATCGCACTGGGGATCAATACTACGGGCTATTGGGATCGGCCCTAAGGAAAAATAGAAGACCTGGATTCACATGGATTCTTCATTCAATTTTGGCAGCATTGCGTAATTAGGGGAAGGTTATAGTTTCCAGATGAATCATTGTCGGTGAAACTCTTCTTCCTGAACGGTGAATCCCACGATAAGAAAGACGAGGAAAGCCCATTTCATGACATTTTGGTGTGGCTTTACCTCCTTTTCATCGTCGGTCCTTTCTTCTTTGAAGGGAGTTGCTTAGTAACTGATTGGAAAACGTGCACAGTGATTGTTCAGCATTATCTCACTCTTTGCATGAGAAAGTCTTCAGTAAGTTTAGTGCAGGGTGGCGCACCACCTCACTTTGCCAGTCCAATGAAGACATTCCTTTTGGATACCTTCGGTGAAGACAGTGATCAGTCGAGACTGCAAGATCGAGTGGTCCCGGTGGTCACCCGACTTGACTCCGATGAATTTCTCCGATGTGGGGTTATTTTAAAGTCGCTTGTGTAGCATTCCTTCTACAATGGTGAAACAAAGATGCTATTCAGCTTGCACTATGGAGTATCCATCCCGACATACTGCACTCAGCTGTCACCGGCACCGGCTTTGTGAGCCCTTTTGTTCTTTGTTTGAGCTGTGCTGGATGTCATGTTGATCAATTGTTGCTATAACGAATCAATGGAACGCACAGTTGTCCTGTTCATTCGTTTCGAGTTGTCAGCGCCCTTTATAGGTGACTTTTAACTGAAATGTTTTTGCTAATAAAGCAAATCCGATCCTCTAATCCCTTTCGTGCAAACCACACTTCTTTATCATCATTTGTTTCTTTTTTTATGAATTTTTAAAGTTTTTACGAACTTTTGACACACCCTGAATATAAGAACAAACTAACGGAGAATGAAAAAATTATCTTCTATTAAGAACTAATTTGATGTATCGCCAATTCGGGGATATTTTACGTTTGTGCAGAGCACACAGCAAAAAACGTGACTCCTTGCCAAGAGCATACAACTGTGTGACCTCTCTCTGGCTCATATTTAGAGATACGCATGTGCAAAGTATAACACATAAAAGGAAATAAGAAGAATTCTGTTACTTTCTGTTGCGTCTTTCGTTTTGTGTTGTAATGTAAAGATTGAAGGATTATTTTTCTAAATATTGGAGCGTACCAGCAACACCACACATTCATTTTTAATATAACCAACTTAATATATGGCTGGTTCATTTTTAAGGGGGTATGGTATTCAAAAAATACCGAAAAATCACAATTTTTTTTTATTCTTTAAAAAAAATTCAGAATTTTCTGATTCTAATGACACCAAATTCATCTTGCTATGTTAAATAGAACCTATTATATTGCAATGTTAAAAATTGAACTACTGAAGTTGTCACCTGCCACGCTCATTTTCGTCTGCCCCTACTGTAACATAAACAAACGAAAGTTAAACCTCTACATATATATTTTTCTCAGTTGAAAATAGTGTATATATACCTTTCTTTAATTTGTCTTCAGTAATTGTTGAAATATGTGTTTGTTTTTTATTATGATTTTTTAAAACGATATTTGTGGTGTAAAATCACGTTTTTTTGCATTACTTTTTATTAATTTTTTTCTGATTCATATTTACAAAAACTGTGAAGACAATTTATTTCTTACATATTTTTATGTTAAAAAATGTTCAAATTAAAATTTTAGCCAAATTATTTTTCTACTTATATCAAAAAGAAAACTGTTCAAATTTTTAAAATTTTATTTTTTTAAAATTAATTGTTTTTAATTTTTAAAATTTTGAATTCACATTTTGTATACTATACTTAAAATCTACCTGAAAACCAAAAATTACACCTATAACTTCAAAATTGCAGATTTCAGCAATTTGGGTACCATACCTCTTAATATAAGTTACTGGCATGGATGCTTGTAGTGGTTCGGAATCTAAACCTTAAGTCAAGGTCTAATTTGCCCTAGAATAACAAAAGATGATTCCGTGGAGCGCAAACTAAATACTGTGATGATTGATGCTCTCAATTTTCTACAATTACACTTCAAGCAGTGTATCGTAGATTTATCATTAGCTTCATAAATTTTTCAACGAGCTGTAGGCGGAGTAGGTTTAATTCCTGCTAGGTTCGATTCCTCCATAGGTTTATTTCTCTCCTCTGTGTCGGTAAAACTTTCTGTGTGTGTGTCTATTTACTTGACGTTGTTTGTCGCAAGGTCAATTTGACCAAATATGGCCCTTGCGCCATAATGCCCAACGAATCATTAATTTTTCTTCATCAAGAATTTCAATTTCTGAACAAGTAATATTGTTAGTCATTAAAATAAATATCAATAACTGCACCTTTCCTAGGCTCTCTGCAGTAGTTTGGATAGGCAGATAGTTGTGTTTTATTACGCGAGGACCATATTTGACCAAGATACACGAAACGCAAAACTTACAACGTCATGTAATGTAATCCGTCAATAGACGGTTTGGGGAGAATGTCTGCATAAAAAAATATATTTCGTAGCAGTTCCGAAGGATCCGACGTTGTGTTGCTCAAGTGCGACGTAAATTCAACTGCCAATCAACTGAAAGATCCGTATCAGTGTTACGATCAAAATCGGGCAAATTTCCTCGTATGACAACCTTACTTAGTATGCAATTTTAAAATTCCGAAAAACTATATCCGAAATTCGATATGGTTGGTTTTGGGGGTTTTATGGCGCAAGGGCCATATTTGGCCATGCTGCGCCAGACACAATACAATATCAATTGACACAAGACGTACAATATCAAGTAATTGACACACACACAGTGAAAGCTTTACTGACACAGAAGAGAGAAATACACAAGGAGGAATGCACCTGGCAGTAATCGAACCTGCGCAGCCTACAACTCGAAGATTGCTAGCACAGTGGGCATACCCACTGAGCCACGACGGCCCCACCGAAATTCGATATGGATATGAAAGGTTTTATATTGAAAATATGTATTGAAGGGTGTTTGTATTGAAAAAGCTACCAGCTAATTTCTGAAGGTAAAGTCTACTCAATCATTTCACTTGAAAATGTTCTGTGAACTTTGATTTAAGTTCTCAAAGCAATTCTTATGGGACTTAAAGGATCGCCGTGGCTCAGTAGGTTTGCCCACTGCGCTAACAACCTGCGCTTTGTAAGCCGAGCTGGTTCCATTCGAGTAACTTACTCTGGGTGTATTTTTCTCTCCCGTGTCAATAAAACATTTTTCTGCGTGTATGTCCACTACCTTATGTTGTCTGCCGTGTTTGGCGTAGCTTTGGCCAAATATGGCCTTTGAACTATGAAACACAATCAACCAACCTTTCTGGGACTTGACGATTTATTAGCAGAAATTTAAGAGTCACAAGTCGGAATATATGTAATCTCAATCAATATTTTGGTGTAACACATTTTAACGTTTTTCTATTTTCGATATATATATATATAATCTTAAAAGAATATCGTTATTGAGAGAGAGAGAACTATTTTGTTTACAGCTCCTTGATCTGTTTACCATTTCGTATTGAAAAAATGAGTTACTGATAAAAATCTCGAAAAATACATTAGATGTTCTGTTTCAATGCGTCTCAAATGTAAGAAAAATATGTCAAAGTACATCAACGCGGTATAAAACAGATTATTACTTACAGACAGTTTAGTATCTGTGACTTCAGAAGTCGGCGATGCAAAAATGGACGTAATATCTATAATTGAAAGGAGACTTCTCAACACATGAACTGATGCTTAGATTTGAGCTGGCTCAAATGCTTGTTAAAATGCATCTGACTAGATTTTTATATAAAATGAAGAATAGATTTTCAGCAATCATAAAAAAACTGATCGTGTATATATCACTCTGAAGTCAATTATCTTTAAAAGATAAGCTCCGTCCTTATCTAGACTCGACCTTCCACTCAATTTAAATATTTTTGAAGCCATTCAAATCTTTCTAGACTTCTAACCCATTTTTTAAGAGAAAAAGAGTTATCTGTCCAATGGACAAAACGAAAATTTTTGATAGAAAAATAAAGAAACGATATCAATTTCGGTTCATTTAAAAATCACTTTCATTTCAAGATCCATCAAGATTTATTTCCAAGTAAAATAAACTTATAAAATCCTGAAATGTTGCACAAGGCATTTATTAAAATACAAAAGGAAACTGGTGTTGCCGATCGGTTAGATATTTATTAGAAGAAAAAAAGCGAATGAAATCCATATTTTCAAAATACTCTGGTTCGACAAACAAATGATGATTTTAGTCATTGATGACCTAAAATTCTATAATTTTCATATAAAAACAAGTTCCCGAATTATTTGGAATCTAAAATTTCTATTTAATAAATATTTCCATATTACCCGGTGAACATGTGTCTTAGCTGAAAAGTTTTACTCAGACAATTTGCGTTCATGCTTTAGGCACAATTTTGAAATGGAAGCATCTGGGAAAAACCCTAAAAAAATCTATGCAATCAGTAAACCCATTTCCTTGTGCCTGTCGTGCCTAGTAAACAAAATAACACTGATCGAAAAAACATCAGTAGTTATCTACATCAAATGAGATCAATTGGCGAAAATGAAAAATAAATCTATTTCATCCCCTTTTACAGAAAATATTTTGACTAAAACGGGGATGCCAATAAAAAATAAAAAAACTTGAAGTCGAAGGTCAAAAGGGTGATTTTCATAGTGATAATACTTATTCTTACCTATAAGTATGAAAGAATTTGATAGCACCTGCCACATTCAGGTTTTTAATATTTTTATGTATTAATTTTTACACGCAAGAATAATTGTATTTCTTTAACCAGTAAAATGCATTATTTACATTTGTACCTTGGGTATCGTGTATGTAAAATAATTTTTTTCGAAAATTCAAATGTGTTTGATGAGTAATTAAGTTACTTATTTAGATGTTAGTTCTATAAGTCAATAAACCGATGTGTAAAAAGTAACGACCAACTAAATTAATCGATTGATAATTTGAAAACACCTCTCGCAAAAGCAAGGCGATATAGGGTGGATATTGTTATTTTAGACAGTCACAATGCATCGTAGGTGACGCATCGAAATTCGATTACAAAGCTTGGAAAACCGAGAAGTCTAAACATGAACTATGGAAAAATCATGAAAAAAATTTGAACAAGGATGGAGTTAAAGTTCATCAACGATGGAGATCAAGTTCCTTGAGAACATTGATTTTGACAAACAGCGAGTAAAGACTAGTAGAGGGATAGCAAGGATGTGATATTGGAAATTCTAAGGAGAGAAAGAAATCTGTCTGCCAGATTTTTTATAGTGCTGAATTTCTTCAAATTAAAAGAATCCTGAATCTCCAATAGACAGTTGATAATCTAGTCTCATAACTTTAAATATTCATCAATTCTAATTAAAACTAATAGCTGTCATAATTGTGTTGTCATTTGTAAATTTTCGTTAAGGGGTCTCGGTACGTTGTAAGCATTTTTGTTTGTTATATTGCTTTAAAAGCAAATAAAACAGCCTTGCTTGCAAAAATGTGTTTGAATGTGTATGTAGTAAATCAGATAAATATCAGAATGAAAAAATGTTTCATTTTAAAGTATAAGGGAGGAAATTGTTTTAAAATTAAAATATTTAAAAAATCTTTTATAAATACCATTATTATAACCAGCTCAGGTGTTGCCTCGTCATCTGACCGTGGTTCAAAATCACGTGGTTCAAAATCCTCGGGTCTTTCCCTTTGGGATTGATTCCGGACCATCGCCGGTGACCCGTAGTGTTGCTCCAGTGTGACGTTAATTGAAATACCTACCTACGTGCCCTACCCATCATTATTGAATTTATTTTTAAAATACTCGTATAACTCACTTCGAATTTTGGATAACCTAACTACCATTTCGAATAACAAAATAAAATACGCATTCATCACCTAAAATTGTGTAAAAAAGACTACTTAAGCGTGCATTTTTATGTTTTGTTATGAATTTTATCAAAAAATTATACTTGCAATTGTTAATCATAAATAGTGAAAGCAAATTGAAGTAGCAGAAAAAGCCGTTCGATATATATGCTACAAATTTCTATTCATTAATTTTTATATGAACAATTAGAAACATTTATTTGACTTTTTGAAGCATAATATTCTCCTTTTTCTTCATTTTTTTCCTTCTTTCGTTTTGCAGGAGCCAATTGTGTGTGCCATCTTTCTAGCAGTATGAAATTTGACATTTGAGCGTAATTTGCGAAAATGTCTTTGCCCCGAATTCAATCACACTTTTTCCGTTTTTGCTCTTCAAATTATTCTTGTATCTTTCTGAATTTTGAGAACACCAATATTAGCCTATGGGAAACCGAAAGGAACACAGTAAAATGGGCAAATTTGCTTCGTGTGGCTTATTTTCTGATTTCAATGGACGTGATTTTAAAGTTACGAAGGTAATTGAATTTGCGTGGCACTGGAGCAACACACGGGGTATTAGAGATGGTTCGGTGTGGTTTTAAAGGACGCGTTTTGGGAAAAGAGTTCAAAAGTGAAAAAATATTCCGATAAGTTATAAATTACAATGGAATGTTTTTAAGTGATTGACAAACTATGTATGTAATTAAACAGATTTCAAAACGGTGGGCAATTGTTACCGAGTCTCTTTAAGTTCAAATAAAAAAAAACGTATTTTTATGAAAATTATTTATTAGGAACATCTACCTTTTTGTTTTAAAATTGTCGTATAAATTGAGTTATGAATTTTTATAGAAGGAAAATTTTCTACTTTTCTATTGACTTGTTCAAACCAATTGATTGAACAGTTTTTAGTTATTAAACGTGTAAAAAATGCCGTTGTTTATTAATTATTCAAGTGTGGTATTTTCTGAAATAGGACAAATGGTTTTTGTGATTTGTAACACGCGTGTCATGAGCAGATATAACAGCTCTTGGAACTAGGAAATTATCATTTTGGCTCGTCTTGTGGAAACATCCGGTATCTCATTTGGCTCATGAGTTGCAGGAAATGAATGAAAGCACTTTTCGTTTAATCCACCTCATTTCAGCACTTCGTTACTTATTTGGAAGCTTTAATTGTTAAGCGGAATATTTCTTTCTTTGCTTGTAAGTATTATATCCTCTCCATAATTATTCTTTAAATATTTTAATTCATTGCCATAAGTTCACAATTTGTGAATAAAAATCCTTAAAATGAGCCACGACCTTCTAATGATATTTCATTAGAAGGTCGAGGATTTCCCCACGTTGGCGTCACTGCAAGTGTGGATGAGATTCACCACCATGTTCTGCAACAAAGCATGTAAGAAGTGAAATTCCCATTTTGACTGTCCGATGTATTAAAAAATAGGCTAAATACTTGATTCAGTGATAAAAAATGAAAAGGACTTAAAGTGCTACATTTTTAGAAAAAAATATGAATTGAAAGCGCCCCCCCCCCCCCATTTTAATTCCCATGTTGTCAACTTATCAACAGGATTGCATATTGCCTGTCATAATAACTTGACTTTTTTGGAAATTCCTCTGCATTCCGTAATTCGTAGCCTCAAAAATAATTTTCCAAACATAATTTCTTTTGAGGCTTAAGAACCAATGCTTTGATACCCATTTAGTTTATTAATTAGACATAGATTCTCTTTTAATGGAGTCATCAGCTTTCTTCGTATTAGTGCAAAGCTTTTGTTTTTTAACGTTCTAGTTAAAGCTATGCAGATAAAATTCAGTTACCTCATGATAAATATTTACAAAACTTTGAATGCTTTCCATCTCTTTATCGACCCTTTCTGAACTTTCATCTCAATGATCCTAAAAATTATGTAAACATAAATATTTTTTGCTTTCTGGAGTTGTCCAAAGTGCATATCCTACTTGTTTGTTATGTGTGTCTTAAAAGCCATTCCGATATAAATTTCCTTTTTCTATCATACTCCCCCCCCCAAAAAAAAGTTCATTTTATTAGTTTCCAATTCTTTTACATTAATGCTAATTTGGAACTTATAATTTAATAATAATCGCTTTATATTTTTAATATGCTTAACTAAAACAATAAATTTCAATGACGCTCCTTTCTCCTGTAATAAGAAAATTCCAAGGATATTATTTTATTTCTTACACCATGATGGACCTATTATAAATAAGAAATTATTTTTTAAACATTTATTTAACTGGTTTTTATTGAGATTGATAAAACGCCTAAGAATAAAAAAATTAAAAATAACTTTTTACCGATTTGAAGAAATTAAGTGACTCGTTAAGAATTTTTCTGAAACATATCAAAAACTACTTAAAAATAATTTTTGAAAGTAACATTATATCTTTTACATGTTCCCTAGGAATACCCTTACTATTTTAAAGAATGTCTATGAATATATACAGTATTCCAGAGTGCTCCACTGATGAGGAAACATTTGATGATGATGAAACGACTGGAAATGCTATAGTTACTGATGAGAAACTCCGAAGAGAACCGTCTTACATTTCGCTGATAGGCGATGAATCGAATACTTCACGCGTTGGTTTCAGTTCTGAAGAAGTATATACCACTTTAGATGAAAATTCTTTAAAAGCTAGTTTTCTTTTAGGAAAAACCGCGAACAAACTGTCCACCTCTCTGATTGATATTTCAAAATGCAAACGGAATTCTGATAACGGCTCCATAGAAGTCGATAAGATGATTTTGTTTGCAAACGCTACGTCATGCGATGTAAATATCGAAAGGATTTCGTCGCCTTATCTAAAAATTGAAGATTGTAGCTCGAATTCAACTGAAAAATCTCCCATTGAGGAAACTTTCATTGAGGAAAATTTACTTTCACCTTCCCTTAAGGGCAATTCTTTCAATTCAACTTCTGAAACAAATCTGAATCTTAAACTGCCGGTTTCTGATTACGGAAGTTCTGACCCTACTCACGCAGATTTAAAAAGAAATATAGGTATCTCTGCAAGTACATCAGACCTTAGCTCCAATGAAAGGAAACAAACTCATGGCCTGGGAATAGCTGCTCCTCAACCAAGTCCTCGCAACCGCTCTGGTTCACTGCAATGGGTTCAGAACATTCTGCAAAACATCGACCAAAAGTATAGGGATCTCTTAGATATCCGGAGACCCAGTGACATCGCCGATGATCACATACGAAAGAGCAACGAAGAACTTGAAATGGAACATTCGGACGACGATTCTTCGAAAACCGGACAGAATATGGGAGCTGGTAGTAGACGTTACAGCGAGAATGTAATCGGAAAACAGAGACGGTTTCCGTTTTCATCAGGAATAGGACACCTGAAAGAATTATGGCGGGAACGGAACGTACACAAAAGGCAAGAGGTAAAGGACTACGATCAATTAAGACCAGACGTGTGCCCTTTATTCAACTTCCCGCGAAAGTATGATGAAGATGAAGTTATTCTGGATACGGTGAGTTTTGTCTCGTAATTTATTTTAAGATTTGTTTTTTTAAACTTTATTTCCTTCATTTTATTTATTTATTTGTTTGTTTATTTCGTAAGTACATTTGAGGTTTATGCTACAGCAGAGGTTCTGGTTTTTCTACTGTTCTAGAATTTACATACTATATACAATGACAGATCATACAATGACTTTGTGAAAAAAGTTCGAAAAGAACCTTATGAGTCGACAACATTTTACAAATTTCGAAAATACATAATAATCGGTTACTATTAACAATCTTCTAAAACTGTTACGTGAAAACATCAAAAAATATTCAGCAAAAAAATTAATAAAATAAATTGCATTATCAAAATCAAGCTCCTGTTGACATCGGAGGAAAATTAAAATATGGCTGAGGAAAATAGAAATTTCTCCGAAGCTCGAATTTAGTTTTTTTATAGAATGATAAAGGTCCATCGCTTCTGAAAATTGGATTGGATCTATGTTATATTGATGCCTTTTTTATACAACTGTTAAATTAAATACCTTTTACAATACACAGGAAATGTTCCATAGTTTCTTCCAAGTAGAGAAAAGAACAGATTCATCAAGCCCTACTTTATTTAATAAGGAGTTGTCAGCAGCATTTTTGTTTGCAGTTTATGTATCAACACGTCCAATTTTCTATTACCAAATAAATTATTATCCTTGATATTTTTAAATTCGGAGAAGTATTTGCAGTTAGTCCACGTATTCGTAACTGAGGAAAGGACTTAATTGTGAAATTGTTTGATCAGTCTCTGGGGGAGAGCTATTCATAACGTAATGTATTGCCGTCAGAAGATGCCATCAGTTGATCAGACATCTCATTCTCTTCAATATCTCATCTCATTCTCATTCTTACAACCACATGGTTTGGAATCCATACAAATAAAATTTAACTTTTCCTTAGACTTTCTTTTTGGATTGATTTATGGATTTGAAGTACTTCAGAAGAGGCTTTAATGGAGTTTTTGTAATAGCGCTAAGCACAGATTTATTATCCGTAATAAAGATGTAAGGAATTTGGTTCTTCAACAAAATCATTCATGGCTTTTTGAAGGGCACACGCTTCTGCTGAGAAAATGTTGTTTACTTCATAAATGCATTTTATGAAGGCCTTTCTGTTCTCGAAATTAATACCTGCTATAAATGTACGTGTTTAGATGCTGCGACCAAGTAGTTGCATCTATTTAAAACAGACAACTGGCCGCTCACCTGTTTAAGAACCGAGATCGGTGTCCATTTAGATAAGCCTAAGACAATCCTCAAGGCTTCGTTATATATTATTTCCAGTAACATCCTGGTAGAAATACAAGCATTTGTTGTAATAACACTTTTAAACTGCTTCTGATTATTGAGTTGACAATTTTAATAAGGTGTTTTGTGCGGAAGCCCCACCTATGTGCAACTAAGACTTTAAGAGCATTAAGATTTTTAAATATTTTCTTACGCATATATTGTATACGACGCTTAAATGTCCAATTGGACTAAAAATAAACGTCTAAAATTTTGAGAGGTGTTAACCATGGGATAGTTTGTAAACATAAAGGGAAATCAAAATCAGGAGTTGAACTACTTGAAAAATTGATTGATACACATTTATCAGATATTACTTCTAGTTTAAAATGTTTACGTCATTGTAAGAACAGTTATAAGGTCTTCTATGTCCATGTTCTTACTACCTGATAACTTTTAACACAAGTATATTAATGAATGTCATCTTGATAGCAAAGCCATTTAACTCCTGGATAAATGGTTTCAAACAAATCTATCATATATCTAGTGAAGAGAAAGAGGAGAATACATTACCATGAAGAATTCCTTTGGTATTTAAGACTCCACTGGAAATGCTATTTCTCCATTTAACCTTTATTTGAGTTTGCTCATAACAAAATTTTAAAGCCACACACCTGCCCTTCCTTTCCAGAACTTGTCCTTACCATTGTATGTAAACATCTTATGTATCTTACCAAACAGAATCCAAATTGATTTGAATGGAATATGCTGTTTTTCGAGTGTATTCAATTAATCATCTCAAAAGTATTCTTTCGAAAATTTAAAAGGTACTGAGTTTGATTTGATGATTTGTATCGAGGGTAGCTGCGATATGTATTCTGTGAAAAATAGATAATTATACAATTTAAAAAATAATGAGCAACCCCCCCCCCCGGAGAAAATGGAATGATTGAATCTATTTCAAATTACTGTGACGCGATTTCTTTAAATTTCTCCCCTAAAATTAGATGAATCGTCTCTAAAGCTAAAATAATTAGAGAATATATGCTTTTAACGAACCCATTTGCTAAGTGATACAGGAAGACATTGAAAGTGTATTATCCATACTTAGGTCTCGATTTGTAACCTAACACTACAGTTATTCTCTCTCTCAATTGGTAAAATTAGGTTAAACTAGAAAAATAACCTGTTCATAGAAAAATTTCCACATAAACTTAAATTTCAAAATAAAATTGCTAATTAATGATACTTATGTGGAGGGTTTTTCCTTTATTGCTACTTATAATCGAAATTTTCTTGTAAATCTATCGATAACTTATTTTCAGAACTAGAATTCATTGAATGCTATAAATGAATTTTAATCTTTTTGGTTTACCTTGAAGAGGGCAATTTGTCTTTTCCTTCGAATCTTAAATCAGATATTGAGAAACAAATTATACAGCAAGTTTACATTTTCGATTGCCTCTTTAAAATTCACCAGATAATGCTTCGTGGAACGAGATAAAGACGGTCTGAATTCAAGAAAAGGAACTGATTGCTAGATTAACGTCTTAACCACTAAAGATTACAAACCAAAAGAAATGCTTCAAAGATTCCATTGCTAATGAAAAAGAACACTATTATTTGTATATTGAGTGTAGTCATATATATACATACATATATATATATATATATATATATATAATAAAAACAATCAAATTACAAAATATACAAAACATTAAAACGTAAAATAATAGAAATGCAGACCAGCAAAATGCCAAAAGATCAAAAAGTCAAATATTAGAAATGCAGACCAGCAAAATGCCAAAAGATCGAAAAGCAGACAAGTAAAAAGCCAAAAAGCCAAAAAAGTTGGGGGTAAAAAATAGTCAAGCAGAATCCAGAAAGCAGAACTCTCCAAGTAAATTTCTTGATTTTAAAATTTTTGGATTTCTCTTTGTTTTGGTTTGTAATTTTGAATTATATATATATATATATATATATATATATACCTAATTCTGTTTTTACACGATAGATACGTTCCTGAAGAGTACGTGTAAAAAAAGACATTGTATCTATGGTAGAAAAGAAGATTGGTTCCGGATCTAAAAAATCAGTAAAAATAATTTTAAAAAAACCATATGAAAATATTCGTTTTAAGCTTATTATTTTATTTCAACAAAATACGCATGTAATAATATGTAATGAAAATGAAAAATTCTTCATGAACAAAAAAAAAAAATATGTTTTACATCCCCTGTCATCCAACTGTACTTGCAGAAAATTCATACTTTCTGTTTAACTGAGATTAAGTGCTTGGCTCCTTTTCTTTAATCTGTCTATAAATTCTTAGTGCTGTTTGCTTGATGGCATTTCCATCTACTGGTACTCTTTTTTGTGACTTATCTTCTATCCATATTACCAGAGCCTTTTCCATCTTTTCCTTGACAATATCTTTTGTATATGATGATGAATTAACACTTACTTTTGTTCTAGAACACACCGACTTCCTAATTGCAGCTTCATTTTTCCTAATTGTTCTTATGGTAGCTTCATGTACACCAAAATGCTTTCTTACAGACGTAGCACCTTGTCCAGTTGTAAGACGATCTAAAATTTGAATTTTAAGTTTCAAAGAAATCGCTTTCCTTTTCGCTTTGGTAATGGGTGAATTATGTGACATTATATAAGGGCTATCGAAAAATATCTCAAATTAAAAATAAAATAAAGGTATGAAAAATTTCTAAACTTACAATTTATTGACTTTCGGCAAAATTTATAAATTTATATGTGCACAAATTTCACTATAGATTCTTTCACTGTGAAATAGAGCTACATACTAAATGTCTTCCGAAGATACAATGCACGAATACGGTAGATGTGCACCAAATTCAATAATAAAAACGTTATGTAATTATCTAGGAGGAAAGCACGCGTTTCAAAACACACACACTAGCTGTTATACATGTAGAAAATGGAAATGATCTACTACGCCACAAATAAAATTTTGTTTTCTTAGAATTTAGGCAAAACAAATTGTTAGAAGTTGGATTGGACCGCTCGTGTTAAATCAAAATGACTCGCGTAAAAAGAGAATGAAATATTTATTTTGAATTCGTGTTAAATCAAATTCGTGTAAAAAAAGTTCGTGCATAAACAGAATTAGGTGTATATGTGTGCGCGTGTGTGTATATATAACTATGAAAACTATACCTCAAACTAAAATTCTTAGTAACAACTCTAAACATGAAAGCATAAAATAGATCAATAAAAATATAGCTTTGAAAGTTCCTACTTTGAACTCAAGGCGTCGTTCTTAAGAAATGGTAGACTGAAGTGCGAATCTCGTATTGCCGAATAAATACCACCTCAACATTTTTAAGTGGCATTGCTTATGTACATAATTTAGTGGGCTGCTTGAAGTTTCCTGGTTTCTTAAAAGGGACCAGCTTCCCCAAAGTCCTCCAGGAAGGCATGTCTCCCCTCCCCCAGTTTACGGTGGATGCTATGTGGCAGCACCTCCCATGTTGCCCCAGGTTAACATTGAAACTACCACGTTCTGCTTATACATCCATAAGCTAGCATTGAACGAGGGAATACTAGTAGATTAAAATGGGACAAAATATATTTTATTACAATTTAATTCAAATTATTACTATGTAGAATACTTCTTTCGTTCCCATAAATTTGGGACCGAAGGGATTAGATTCGGGATCTAATCCAATCCCTTCGAGATTGATCCCGGAACAATGACCCGTTGTGTTACTCCAGTACGACATAAATTTAACTACCTATCTTCCTTCCCTATAAATTTTTAATTGTTCCTTAAGAACAAAAAATTATCAGAAGTTTTTTTGGTCCCTTACAAATAATTGTGGCGGAGGAAAAAGTATTGATCATTCTTTTCTGGGAAATAAGCCAAATACATTTTAATGCAAATTAAAGGGGTATTAAAGGGCTGCAATTGACATTGTCGTCTGACATTCATATGCACTGCATGACTTTCAACTTTCAACTACTTGGGAATTTCGGCACTTTCTATGTTTTCCGATTACTGATTCTGCATAGCATGGCTGAAACAGAAAAATTACTGAAATTACTTATTGTAAAAATTTATTTTTGATAAGTAAAACTCTTTTCCCCTTCAATTTTTTAATTTCTATTTGTCCAATTTGTTGCATGCAAAAAAACAGTGGCTATTTTCTTATCCACGTGATGTAGGCGTCAAATGGAAAAGGAGGGTGCTGGAAAAAACATGTCAGAAAACGTGCTTTGTCAGCCCGAATAAGAGACGATAATCATTCTCTATAATAGCATATTTTTGTATTGCTAGTCGTCTATTTTATAGATCGTTCATTTGAAGGCATTATTTAAAAAAAAATTAATTCATTTAAATATCATTTACTGTTTTCCAGGATGTTCTGCTTTTAACTATGGATTGTTTTCTGCAGAATTGATAGGATAGGACTTCGATTAACCAAATCTAAAAATAGAATAATTTTAGAAATTCTTAGGTAAAAACAAAAACTTACGTTATCGTATCTGATAAATCGAAGTCCGCATTTTGTACGGAAAAAATGACTTTTCTATTACAGATGGTGATCATGATAATTTCTGTTGGAAAAATTAATAATAATAAAATATTTCTTCTTTAGGTTGTTGTGGAATGTATTGAGAATTATTTGTCCCGTTTCGATAAGATTCCTATAATTCTTATTCTAACTAGTTATGTTCATGATTTTTGCAGTTACGTCAAGCTACACGAAAGTGCACAGCAGTGGATCCAGCAGTGCGACCAACCTCTTCTTCTGTACTTGAGCAACTATCGCAAATCATCATAAAATAAAATGTTTAACTTTGTTTCACTCCTTCACAAAAATGTGGATTGGTACATAGCACAACCTGCCTTAGCTCGACTATCAAGTTGAACCTACCAAGCCTTAGGGAATATATGTGTACCTTTACTCCGTAAATACCAAGTTGGAATCAATAAGTGCGATTGGTCTTCATGCCAGCCTTTGTGTGACGTCACGCTCTAATTTCAAGCATTATACTCTGGTGTTTTCTAGAGGAAAAGACACAATGTTGCTGGAAAGATAAGTGGAATTGGTCTTTTCGGTGTTTTAGATTTCCTATCCGTTTTTAAGATGTGGCATCACTAATGGCAAACCAAATATTTGTGTCAAAGTCAAGTACACTCTATTTCACACAATATTTTCCTACCCTGGGACTTAATACATTATCGCCTATTCCCCTGCTTATGCAATAAAATGGAGTCTGGAAAATCAAACTTGTTACATTTTCTCAAATCGTGATTTCGATTATTTCAATGGTTAAACTTTCAAGAATATATTCTATTCTATGTTTCAAATTTCTTAAGAGGCCTAATGGTAGATTCCTCGCAACCGGAAATTAACAACATTAAAAATCTAAATCGCATCTATCACTTAAACTTTGATGGATTTACTACGAACTTGAAATACGAGAGCTTGACCTCCATTGATATTTAACTCTTCATTATTACGTCATGCATATGATTAATTCTTTCAACATGCGATAGCAGCTCGAAACACGTGGAAAGTTTCTTTTGCGGAGCTGAAAAAAATATAATTTTGTTTCTCAGAGTATCAAGTTCCCGGTGTAGTTGTCCTCTAGAGCAGTTGTTTTTCTATTCTGTTGCAGTTGTTCTTTGTAACATCCTGAGAGCTCTGTATTGACAGCTTTCGCCATGGTAACGTACCCTTGCAGAATGGACGAGTTCCTCTTCGCTTTGCCAGTCCTCCCAAAATAAAGAAATCTCCAAGGTTAAGAAATTTTGTGTACAGAAATGTTGCTCTGCTCTTTGCTGCAGTGTACTGTGTTCGCGTGGTGTTTCCATTGCCTGCTTCGAAGCTCTGTATCGGAAGAAGTGGTCATCAACAACAGTTCTCAAGAACACATTCTACCAACTCCTTTGATACTGCACCTAAACCAGTCGACTGCGCAATTGCTAATTCGAGAGGCGAACAGCATGTTTGTGTCCAACACAAGCCTGAGTGATCTCGTCAATGACAACGCGACTCAACAGATGTTGCTTCGATATAGAGAAAGGTAATGAATTTACTTTCATTATTCTTTCAAACATGCTTATACCCAGGCTTCTAATCGTTCTGCGGGAAACCTTGACAAAGTACAATTTCCCAACGGGCCACACATAAAATAAATAAATAATATATATATAATTTATTTAATCCATCAAGTATAAATTTATCATTGATGTGTTTGCTCTTTTTCGACATAAATTTTTAGGACGACTTCAATAACCAGTCGTTTGTTTTCTTCATAAACTTTATTAATTCATTTTGAAAAGTAAAAAAATTCAGTCCCGATAAATTTAGAGTCATGGAATAACGTATTAAATAGATGAAGAAATATATCTTCTGACTTCTGCGAATTTCTTGTCTCAAAACACTGCCTCAAAATAAAACTATTACTCCCAACTAATAAATATTCTTCTTCCCGTGCTTTTATTAAGGTAAAAGTATAAAAAGTAAGTTCAAAAATAAATATTATATAGTTTTAATTTATGTATTCCTGGTTTTGTTTTAAGATGTTTTTTTGACATTGTCTTGGGTTTGGAGTAGCTTAGCCACAAGTACGGCCTTGCTTCATAAAACCCGAAACCAACCAACTGTCGCTGTAGGTATGAGTTAGATGTGGTACTATAGTTCTTGATACATTTCTCTATATTTTATTTTTATTCCCATTAATTTTATTTTTATTGCTTTTTCGTGACTTGCCGGCCCGCTAAAAATAATATGCTGCGCCTGGTACGAGCCTAGGGTTGTACATATATATATATATATATATATATATATATATATATATATATATATATATATATATATATATATATATATATATATATATATAGTCCAGGTGTATCGAGACCAAAATAGTTGTTTTGGCTAGCAAATAGTTGTTTTGAAAACTATTACGTTATAAATAAGAGTTTTCCCTTTACTAATACTTTGGTTCAGCAACATAAAACTGGCAATTTTTTAAATTCATGTTAAACTTTATAAACTATACCTCAAACCCAAATATCCTGAAAGTTTACAACTGATGACAAAAAGATGGACCGAAAATGTTAGTTTATGTGCTTATTAAAAAAAATTTGAATTTCAATTAAAATAAACTTCGCGAGGTATAATTACTACATATTAAAATTCGGTTGATAATTGTGGAGAGAAATTATAAAGCTATAACTTATAAATGATTTAAATATTCAGATAATTTCGGGAATTAAAAAATTAATGAGTGCAAAAAAATGTGCAAATCCAGTACAAACAATGAAAATAAAATTCAATCTCAAAAAGACATGCAAGGAAGGAATTCGTAAGTTGTCTTGGCGAGCATCGAGTAATTTTACTATGGATATAAAAATGATTTCATTTGCTTTTCCATAAAACCCAACCAACCAGAAAATCCATTTCGTGGAAACGTACGACATAAACACGATGAAATAAGCTTTTACCTCTTCTATACAACAATGCTTCCAAGGAAAAAGTACCATTGTAAGCAAATTTAAGTATTGCATTACAGGGTAACGTAAGGAAAACAGATCTATTGTTTAGTGAAAGAAAAGGATGAGGTGAAAAATGTAACACATATGACAAATATTGCATAACTTCTAATTTTGTAATTAAAACTTTATATAACTTAATATTGATAAAGTGCTTATTTCTGCAATTATTATTATTAAAAATTTAACCTGGTATATATATATATATATATATATATATATATATATATATATATATATATATATATATATATATATATATATATATATATACCAGGTTGAATTTTTAATTTCTGTTGAGAATATAAGCTACTCCACAGAAGAATCTTCTAGTATGGCCTTTTCTTCAATAAATGAAACTTTTTATACAAATAAATTTGGTCTTAATATTTTGTTATGAAGTTTAAATTAAGCTTTTATACAATATTCTTTTTTCTTCGTAGAAATTTTCGATAGGAATACTGACACAGATGAGAATCATTGTGAGAGAGGTGTCATACTGCCACACTAAATTCAGTTACTGGAATATATAATTATTTACCCGTAGTAATTGGAATACCGTGAAAACATTTATTGAAATGCAATTTTAAATTCTAATTACTTAGCTCAAGTGACACGGTCATATGGTTTAGTTTCTTTTCTTCTGAGCAAATCGAACACATCTTCTTTGTAGTGTCCTCCAGAAAAACAAAAGGGTTCTACACACCAGCCACTCTTATCAACATTGGTCACAATTTTGACGGGTAGTAAATTCGGTTTCCCGATCTGTTTAACCATAACAATAGAGCAGTCTAATGACGTAGCCAGAGGGGGCTCCGAGTCCCTTCCCGAATGTTTGTTTCGTATTTGTATACATTTGTACTACAAATAAAATTGTAAAAATCCGAAGTTATTTGACTAATTGAAGTTTATTAAATTAATCATTTACTAGGAAGTATGAAACATGAAAATTGTTTTCAGACATCTCATCTTACATATCTACATATCATATCCTCGGTTCAAAAATCATGATCATCATCGATGGTACCAAATCTTTCCCACAGTTAACCAAATATTAAAAAAGAGCCATCGTCTCCACATCACATCCTATATTGTATCAATGTCAAATAGACAAGAAATTTTCTCCAACCCCCTTATAATAGTTGAAAAATTAATTTTGCACAACCTCCAATCCTTGGACTACTTCAAGGAATGGAGGTTGTGCAAAATTAATTTTTCAACTATCCAGCACCAGTCAACTAAAACTAACAGAAATTAAAGGTTAATTTCGAATAAATGGATCTGAATATTTATTTTCCCGATTACTTACTTATTTGTGTATCACTTAAGGTGATTTAATCATCAGAACCATTATTGAAATTAATCATTAGAATTGTTATGAGGATCACAACCATTTTGAACAATTTTTTCACTCGAATCAACTCAGATGCGTCCTTTTCTTCGCTTAAATAATCTTTTTTAAATAAATCTAGTATCGAAATATGATACAAAAAATTAAACTTTTAAAAATTTATTTTACGGTTAAGTGAATCTCCATTTCTAATAAGGTCCAAATTTTCATTTGGCATCCTTTAGAATGAAAATGTATACACTCAAGGAAATATATTTATTGAATTATTTCAAGTAATGATTAATATTTGAATTTAAAAACAGTGAAACGGTTAAATTTTTAAGGACTGTTAACAAAACGAAAAAGAATAGCTCAAGGTGCATTAACGTATACATGCTTCATTCATCTGGGAAAATATTATTTTTTGGATTGAATTGCTGGTTTGGAATGCGGAACAATGTTTCAAGCAAAATTTCAATTGGCAATCAATATCAACCAGTTGACCACGGGACCCTAAAACCGTATGGACCCTTGGTTATTACCCAACATTGCGGTCTGTCTATCACGAAAACTGCTCCAAACGCAGTCTGATGTAGAAACGAACATTATCCTGTTTTCCAAAGGAGATGTTTCAACAAATGTATTCAAGATTGTCACATTGGCGCACTTGATGACAAATTGGAAATACATTTGTTGAGGATTTTACTTATTGTGACCGAGATTTATACTCAAACTACCATTTTCCGAAGTCAAGCAGCCACAAGATGTAGAGCATTTGCTTTTTAGTTGTCCTGCATTTCTACAAAATTATTTGAGAAAATTAGGTAAAATATGGCCAGTGAAACTCAATGTTTTGGTTAAATCTAATCCGCTTTTCTACTCATTTGTCAAGTTCATAAAATCTTGTAATTTTAGTTAAATTGTTTTCCACTGTTTCTTTGTTAAATCAACTTACTTCTGTAGGCCCCTTGTTGCACTTCTGTGGTGCACGGGGAGTTTGCTTTGGTTCCATAAAAAAAACATTTAAATAAAGCGAAAAACAAAGTAAAAAGTCTTACCCATGAGTCACCCCTACTCAAAATAAACGCGAGCCTTGTTTCTATAGCGATCGCCACCACCCAGACTTGTGTCGTAGCAGTCTTAAGGTAAACAGACGCACAATGCTTTGAATGGTCCAGCACCGGATTATAAATTAAATCCCTTGTCTTAAATTCAGAGTTTTTATTCTTACGTTTATGTTACAGACTAATGTCATGCAATACATGCAAACATAAATAAGCATTAGTTTCTAATTTTGGTTTATTTTTAGGAAGCGCCAAGTGAGACTATTGTCGATTCAGCGAGATATTCTGCAGAAGCTTGGTTTGACAAGAGGGCCAAACGTTACAGCACGTCTTTCAGCTGAAGAAAGACAATCCCTCGTTCGGTCTTTCGACAGGACAATGATCGAGCGCACAGAAAGTAGTGAGAACAACGAAACGACACCTTGCACAGAAACAAATGATCCTAGCTAATAAACATCTAATGAACTGTTTCCTCGCTATCGCCACAAATGAGTTATTTGCTTCACAGCGCTTGGATCACTCTACATGTAGATAGACAAAGCCAAGAAAGCCGATTAGCCGTTCCAGATAGACATTGCTACTTAGAAGTATTAATCAGGATTTCTCACTAAAGTCTGTCAGAGTAGTAAGCCAAATATATGAATTAAAAATAACTGACTTTCAAAGGAAGTTTCTAATGGACATAATCGTATTGAATTGGAAGTTTTACATTTGTTAGATTTTCTATAGAATTTTTAAATGAAGTAGAAATCAAACGGTATAGAATAATATGACAAATATTATAAAATTAATACACCAATACAGCTATTGTGTTGCACTGTCAGTTTTCATATTTTAGGCTTGCATGGCACACATGAATTCTAATAATTTCACTTTCGAATATTTTTATAGGTTTTCTTAAATCAGGGTAAAACTACCCAAATTACATATTCTTTAAAAAAATCAATTGAAATTATGTATCAAACGAAAATAACAACTATATTTTTATTAGATACTGATAAATGAAATTTAGCAATCCATTGCTGTAGATTGTAAAGTACTTTTTTCATATAAAGTTTTACTGCCTATTGTCCAAAAACCCGTCTACAATTCATTTTTCCTTTCTGATACATGTTTATTATACTATAAAGCAAACAAATATACTCACACTTCAAAGAAATATTAAATTTGGGGAAGAATTACTTAAATATTTAGTTGTATTGTGGTAACGAGAAAAAGAAAATACACTAAAGAACAAAATACTAAGTTCAATTTATGTTCAAATAGGCATAATAACTTGAAGGCAACTGTATTATGCAATTACATATTAACTCCATTTTATATGATTATCTCTCTACTGTTCCAATTCTATTCCAGAATCTTAAATACACTGCTGGCCACCCAAATTGCAACACCAAGAAAGACAAGAGATATCATAACAAAATTTATTTTGTAGATAACATGTTGACCAAGTATCAAATGATTAAATTTATAGACTTCTGTGAAGTGTGGTTCCTGCCAAAATCAGTAGCCAGAGTAGCCGCCATTGTTGGAGATCACCGCTGCCACACGCTTCGGCATTGATTCAAAGAGACTTTGGATGTGTTCTTGGGGTACAGCAGACCAAGCAGCTTCCACACGTTGCCAAAGTTGATCTGGTGTGGCAGCTGGGGATGTATTCTGGGTCAATCGTTGAGCAACCATGGACCACATGTTTTCTATCGGCGAAAGATCCAGAGAGCGAGCTGGCCAGGGAAGCAATTCAATCTGGCGATTGACGAAGAACACTTGGACAATGCGTGCCACGTGTGGTCGCGCATTATCCTGTTGAAATATGGCTGTGGGCAAGCCCTGAAGGTAAGGAAGGACAACTGGCTCCAACACCTCGGAGATGTAGCGTTGGCTGTTTAAAGTACCGGCAATGCGTACTAGAGGAGTGCGAGAGTGATATCCAATACCGCCCCATACCATAATACCCGGTGCAAGACCAGTGTGGCGGTGCATAACGCAGCTGTTCAGCATCCTCTCTCCACGGTGTCTCCAGACTCGAATCCGACCATCGTGGTGTTGCAGACAGAAGCGTGACTCGTCAGTAAAGACAATTTCATTCCATTCTGCCGTCCACATCCTTCTTTCATCGCACCATTGGCGGCGGAAACGTCTGTGGTTCTGCGTCAAGGGTAGACGAAGCAATGGACGTCTTGCGGACAGACCACTCTGCTGTAAACGGCGTCGAATGGTACGCGCAGACACTGGATGATGCGGTACAGACTGAATGTGCTGTGCTCGTGATGTGGCTGAGCGATCCGTCACTGCCATACGCACAATATGCCTGTCATCACGTGAAGTGGTGCACTGAGGTGGATGCGATCGAACACGTCGGTCCGTCGTACCCTCCTGCATCCAACGATCACATATCCGCATTACAGTTGTTTGGTTTCGTCCAACACGACTACCGATTTCCCTGAAAGATAATCCACAATCTCGGTAGGCCACTATCCTTCCTCTGTCGAACTCGGATACTTGATCAAAAGATGATCGCTGTTTTCTACGAGGCATAATTGATCGTTTTTTTTGAAAAAACCACAAGAAAAACACAATTGCCGTACTTGAAATCGTCGAAATCTCCAAGCCTTAAATAGCGCTTTGAAGTGGCGCCACAGGCGCGCGTGATGTGCGTCTGCACTGAAATTCTAATCATTTGCATACCTCACCTCCGCTAATGCATGTTGTAAATTTCATATTATTAGCATGCTTCCTTCAGGGTGTTGCATTTACGGTGGCCAGCAGTGTATTAATGCTACCAAATAAATTACATTCACATTTCCGCAACTTTTAATAAAAAGTCCATTAGCCTAAAATTAATGCGAACTGTTACAGAAAATATGTAGGACTAGTTTTTCTACATGACTGGTTATACATAAAACATATTCAAGATTTATAATACTCTTGCTAAAACACACATAGGTTATCTATCACTAAAGTGCTAAATGTGTGGTTATCGAATTCTGACAACTCAAAACATTTTCCTTGCAATTATCATCTAGTATATTAAAACAAAGATAGACTAACATCCAAGCCACACGAAAAAATCATTTAGTGATTGTTTTGTACAAGTTTTCACTCAAGAACGAGGTTCTGTAATGGCTTAATGTTATTTAGAAAATAGGAGGTATATTTTCTAGTCAACTCCGTCTAACCCATTTTGATCTGGCACTAAAAAACTGGAATCGTGCAAGATACTGTAACCAGGTTTTCTACCATAAGTTCATAAACCATTCAGCAAACTGCTTAGTGTATATTTTGACAGAAAATACCGAGGGGTGTAAAAAGGACAAGAAAAGAATCTTAAGATCATACTTTACTAAGACCAAATGGCAAGGCAGAAAGTCGTCTAGGAATGTTCCATCACAATATTAATAAAATCTATGCATACAAATAAGATCATACATGTCTCTAATAGACTTAAAATTTAGTTCTGCACAATGTGACCCAAATTACAAAATTGGATAAAAATTTGGGATTAATGTTGAAAGCCTACAAATTTGATACACATTTTTATCATTTGTAGGCAGAAATAAATTTGAGGGAGGGAGGAAGTTGAATTTACGTAGCACTGAAGCAATACAACGGGCTATTAGCGACGGTCCAGGATCTGACCCGAAGGGGAAGATTCGAGAACACTTTGTCATTTTGAAATCACGGTCAAAGGACGATGCCAACACCTGAGCTGGCACCCCTTTCCACATTTGCGGTCACGACAAATTTAACGTGCACCAGCCCCCACGTACAATATGGTCTTTGATTGGATCGAGTTTCGAACTCGAAACTCTCTGGTTGCTAATCCGAGACTACCAATTGGGCTACCATATTTTTCATTCACATAAATTTATGATTGATGTGGACATCACTCAGAAAAATGCAAATCATTTAATTAATCTTAACCTTCGTGGTGGTTGTCTCGATGAGGTATCTCGTAATTAGCAAAACTGATCAGATCTTGAAGGACGAGATATCTCGTCATAAGCAAAATTAGTCATCTTGATGAACGAGATAGCTCGTCGAAACCACTCGGAGGGTTAAAATGAATAACTGTAGTGTATTTTGTAGAAAAATATGCATGCACTATGTGAACAGAATACAAATCTTTCACAGGAAAATATACAATGCATTATTCATTTAATTTATAAAGACGTACGTCCCCCACCTCAATCAACCCCAAAAATTATAAAAATATAATTTGAACTTATCTAGTATAAAAACCAAAAGTATCTGAAGTATGAATCAGAAATTTGAAATGAAAAGGCTCACATCTATATAAATTAAAATGAAGTGTTTGTACATTGAGTATTTTCGTCCAAATTCATGTTTATCCGTTTTCTCTAACGGCAAAATCAGTGGTTTCCGCGTTTCGTCTGTATGTGTGCACCCGCACTACGTCCAAACGACTGGATATATTTTCATGAAACTATGCATTGACCTTAAAATGAAATAGACGGAGCATGTGCCCGCAGCTTCATGTTATTTCTTCCAGTTGCTCGGTTTGAAGATCTGTCACGTGGTTGTAAGGTAACAGCATGAATCCTAAATTATTGTTTGGAGAGTGGGGTGCCAGCTCAGGTGTTGCCTCGTCATCTGACCATGGTTCAAAATTACGTGGTGTTGTCCTCGGATCTTTCCCTTTGGGATTGATTCCGGACCGTCACCAATAGCCCGTTGTGTTGCTCCAGTGTGACGTTAATTGAAATACCCCCCCCCCTAAATTATTGATCGGTTGGTGATTATCCACCGTGATCGTAAACATTAATCTGCGCTTCCATAGCCAATCGGCTAAGTCGATTTACCCTTCAGAGGTCTTACGACAACTCCGCCTACATCATCCGTCTATTTCATTAGAAGGTCGATGCTATGCTACTGTGAGAACTTGCAGTAAATAGTGACTGAATTTCACTAGCGTCAGTCTGTCTTCCCGTTTGTGCAAGTAGCACATCAAATTTATTCAATATAATTTCATAAAATGTTAAATATTTTATAAAACGTGTTTTAGATTAGTGATGTGACATCTTAGCGCCTAAGAGTCTAGGATGGCGGGCTGCAGACCCGGAAGTTTCCTGTTAAGAGCCCTTCACTACTGCGCTTGCGCATGTGAAGAGAATAAAAAACAGTTAGCTAACGGACTCCGTCTAGTTGAAACGTCTTCGTAGCAATTCGTAAACTTTAATATGAAATTAAGCATTTTGTTTCGCGCGTCCATTGTCAACCCATGTTTTATCTGTGTAAAAATAAATGTTATTTTTTAATGTCCAAAAACAGTTTAGATTAATTCGTCTCTCTCACAGTGAATACATTATTTTAATTTCCTTTCTATATATTTTTGGGCAAGTTTCATGCCAAAACAGCTGAATCTCCATACTCAAATCAACCTTTGGCAGTTTTGGAGATGGAATGTAAATTGAGTATTGCGATTATTCGAATTGTTTTACCAGTAGATATGGAAAAGCAATTAATTTTCCAAAAATTATTTCTTTGCAAGACACAAATAATTTCCAAATATTTGAGATTATATTAAGAAAAAATAATTCAATTTTCCCTGGTCAAAATTACTTGTTTTATGCCCATTATTGCTAAAGATGTGTTTGTTTTCTGGATGGTATGTGTAGACATTTCAACCAACTTAGCTTGTCCTTTGTTTAGTACACGTTTGTAGAATTCCGTTTTGTGAAAAGAAAACATACAGCACAAAATCTTTTGAACCAAGGCTGGTTGCTAATCAATTTATTCACAAAGTATTTTAAAATTTTGACAGGTTTCCTTAACAAAAGGATTAAACTCATTAAAACTTGCATTTCTTTTCTATAGCAGGGGTGCGATGTATGCATGATTGTTCGAAGAATATACAGGTATACGATTTGCGTCTAAACTTGCAGAAATTATAAAAATATCAAAAAAGGTGTTAATTATTTTCTAAACATTTAGATGATGTTGGCACTTTTCTACGAAAGAGAATTTGATTATTTTGGCCACTTTTTCAATCTACATTTAACCAATTCATTCCAAGTAAGGATGGAATTTCTACTAGTTAGTTATAAAATAGGCTGGTCATATCTTTTTGAGACAAAAATAGGGCACTAGGATGGCAAAAACAGGTAAGGGATTATGTAATATTCTATATTCATTAAAAAGTATGATAAAAAAAGCTTTATTATGTAAACATACTGAGCTTTCCATTACTCAACAGACATAACCCATACAAAAATTTAGGATGCAGAGAGGAGGTTGTACTTAACCACCGATCATACCACGAACATTTCTCCAATGATGTAATCTTAAGCACAACTTTTGGTCTTAATCCTATCACAAAACCACTCCACAACATAACTTATGTCTTACAACTAACATAGGGCCCTCATTGTTTCAACACTTAATCTAGATTTCTTTTTTGACTATATTGTTTATAACAGAAAAGGTCTAATTAGCCGTTGTGTTGTACAAAATGACTAGACAAGCCAAACTATAACAGACAATATGTGTACTTTCTGGAAGACAAAGAATAAACTACAATATTATAAGTCTTGAAAGTCGGGGTCCTTTTCGTTCACTTTAGAAAGAATCTACCCATCTGTTAGTAGATATTTTTATGTGACTCCTGGTTACACAAATTACTGGTATTCATATATGAATAAAGGTTATGAATAATAATTTATGATTGACAATTTTTAGGTACATTTAGTTTTTATCAGAAACGGGATAAAATTGATATTTTTATTAAAAAGACAAGAAGGCCGGAAAATATGAAAAAGGTGCATATAGTCAGTCTATATAAAAAGGAATGAAGCTATATAAACCTATGTTCCTTTATATAACTAGTTATATACAGGAACATATGCATAGTTCTTTTATGTGGTTCAAGTTAGGGGTATAGTTCTTTCATAGTTCCTTTATATTCCTATAGTTATATAAAGGAACTATGAAAGAAAGGAAATTTTAAGTTTCAAAAGGTGGAATAAACAAAGATGACAATGAAAAACCAAACTTTACCACAAATAACTTTAATATCATCTTATCATACATAGCACAAATAACATGACCATTATATCACAGGAATCAATACACAGAACTGTACAATATTTGATAAGCAGTGTAAAATGTTCCAAGATCACAGATTAAACCGTCGCTTAAAAGCAGATTCATAAGTATTTCAAAAGTGCACAAAGCATGGAATTGACAATAATTTTCTTTAGTATTTAAAAAGGTGAAATTCAGACAGCACATTATTCTACATATTTAAAAAAATGTGTTACCTTCTTTCTAATTTACTTTAACAAAGATATTAGGAACATAAATATAATATATAAAATAAGACCTTTCAATCATTGTATCCAGAATGCTCTAACATTCAATTGGAATGCAAACATTAAGCAGTTAATGTTTCTTAAAATTCGATGACTTAATTCACTTTTTAGATCCATTAGAAATAGAAACATATGGTTCACACCTAAATGATTAGTAAATAATACCATAAGATATTTAAAAAAATTGAACTTTAAATGATAATTCTTAAAGTTCCATGAATGAAAATGTAAGCTGATCAAATTCAATTTCAAATTTATAAATTAAAATCAACTTTTTCCTCTGAAAAAAGAAACACTTGATAATTGTAAACACATAAAAAGTTGCAAATGACAAAAAATGGAATGTTATCATAAATAAAAAATTCCTAGTATAAGGTCTACGGCACACCTATGTTGCACCACATGGGCAAGGCAAACCTTGTCAGAAAAAGCTCAAAACTGAATTCATTGGAATTTAATAATAAGAAAATCCACTGTTTGGATGTTACATAGATCTTTGGTTGATTTGGGGTTTTATGGCGCAAAGGCCACATTTGGCCCAACTGCCAAAACACACGACAATGTCAAGTAATGGACACACACAAGGAAAGTTTTAGTCACACAAGAGATAAATACAACCAGTGGGGATTTGAACCTATGGCACCTACAACTCATATGTTGCTAGAGCAGTGGCAAACCCACTGAGCCATGGCAACCCCTACATAGACTGTTATTTTTGTTTCAAAATTGCATTGTTGGACTGTACAATACAAATCCTCTTGTCTTTCAGAGCTTTCCTAGATTTTAATTCTAAAATAATTCATTGACGAAATAATAAATTATATAGTCAATTTCTATTAAAAATCTAACTTCCAGAATCATACATTTCTCATTTAGAGAACTTGACTGGTGAAGATGGATTTTTTTTACAATTTTAATGAGGGACAAACACCAACAATCATTAAAATTTCTTTTTTTTTTGCACAAAATCTCAAATATAGAAAATACTTGCTAATGGTTTTTATGGAAAATCATGTCTAAATATAATAGTGATTTGATCAGAAAACATTATGCAACAAAACGGGATGACTTTAAAACAATGCAAAAACACTCACTGGGAAACATGCAATGCAAATCATTTCCAAATATATTGATGTTTAACCAATAACAAAAGGCAAATTTTAATAATGAAAATTTCATTTGAATTTTCCAATAAAGGCCATATCAAAGTTTTCATTAGAAAGCTTAAATTTAAAACACTCTATTTAGAATAGTAAAATAAGAAAAAGGGTATTTTGAACTATAAAAAGCAAAAAATAAAAGTATTAGGTCTATTTTAGTCACTAAGCTATAAAATTGTCAAAACTGTCATGTGACAAAAAGTTAAAAAGTTTTGTTAAAAGCTCCACAATTTTTTTCTCGCTTATAACTTAAAGTAAAAGCTTTCTGAATGATACTTTACATCATGCATTTTGTATAAAGTAAATAAGTTATCAATCTTAAATTACAGCATATAAGGCAATAAATTTATATTTTTCTATTACATAACACATTCATCTTAAAGTATCAAATTTGATTGAAATTACATAGATACTTTTTGTGAAACACTTATGCAAAAGTTAATCATGCATTCAAAGGGAAAAGTTTTTTAAAAATTGAATAAATATTCTGGGAGCAATACTGTCACATTGATTTTTTCATCTAATAGGTGATATAAAGACAATTACTTAATCACTGTTTTGAAGCATAACTAATAACAAACTGCAAATACGAAATTACTTAATTTTTCTCTTACAATTTATTTGAAGGGAAACAATGTTATATACTCTTAATACATGTACACATAAAAAAAAGCTTAATTGTTAAAATTTTTCAATGAAAAAAATTGCAGTTTTCTGTAAATTACAGTTTTAACGACTCAAGCTAAACTACTAATGTGCATTGTCGCTTTTAATCTACATGAATAATAATCACTCTTAAAAGATATTCAAGGAATACCCATTCGTTCTATTATGTCCATAACAAAAATGTTAACACCATATGCAGTAAGTAAAAAGCAGTAAACTATCTGCTCACACAAATATGAATAATGTAATTCAAATTCAAAAATTTAATTATTCAATATTAAAACAAAATAGTTTTTATATATAGTAAATTATGAATTCATAATGTATGTTCACAATTTCATTCTGGCTTTGAGTCTAGGAATTGTTAATTTTCAGAAAAATGGCATTTTATTCAAATTAAAGTTCCAACACCTTTTAATGTTTTCCAGACAAAACAAGATTATATTAGAGAAAAATGTACTATGTATTATTGTATTGGTACATTTTATGGAATTAAAGTCATTATTTGCATTAAACTATATGCAAAAACATTGTGGTTTCCTGGAATACAAACCATCAATAAAATAAGAAATGACAATTTGTATTTTCCCTATGCTACTCTTATAACATATAAAGTATAAAGTCAATAACAAGAGTTAGCTATACTTTTGCTACTTGCATTTACTACCTATATACCTATTACCAGTATAGGGTTTTAGAAAATTATTCTGAGTAGGTTTGACAGAGATAATGAATACCTTAAATATATGTATAAATCGGTGTTAGTGTACAAAAATATTGTATATGTACTTGCAAAGACTATACAAGATAGCAAATATACCAGCCATTATCATAAAAACCGATTATTTTGGGATTCAGATACTCCAGTAGAAAATTTTCTTTCCAATTCCGTTTTGGTTAGAGTTTCTGCATGATCTGACGATCCATAAGTAAAAGAAGATCTTTCATAGGATGATCCAGGCCAACACTGGTTTACAGCTTCTGAAGACGTTAAAAGTCCAGAGGTTTCTCCACATTCTGCAGCATTTAACAATGGGGTTGGATGGTTTAGTACTGTTACCGACTTCACTATACTGCGTGTACCATGTGTTGCCACAAAGCAAAGCAGGGGAACTGCAATAATAACCACAATTATTGCTCCAACAATAATTAAAATTCCATATACTGTGTCTTTAATTGGAATTATACCTGAAATAAAAAATGAAATAAATACAAAATGAATAGTTACAGTAAGAGAATATGCAATAGCAGATCCTGCATAAATTTATAACAAGAATTGGTCATAAATTGTGTTGCGCCCACAATCGCTCTTTTGAGCATTATGTGATTTGCAGTCCAATAAAATAAAGAAACTCTCTGAATGGGGAAGGTCAGAAGAATACATATTAGATAGAACCGAGAAAGTAAACAAGTGCTTATCAGTCATATTTTCACTATTAGACAGTGGACATATGGGAGTACAAGAAAGTCAATGCAGAAGAGCCTGAAGATACTCATGCTCAGTAAGGACTCTGAAGCATGTAACCCTGATGGCTCCAGGAAGAACATTTTGAATACATTTGTGCTTACCAGTAAGGTAAGTCGATTTCTTTTGTTACAAACTTCTCCATAAATCAATTTCCTCCTACAGAATCCAAAAGATCACAAGGAGAAAGCAACACATTTAGCCATACCTAGAGTGCACCATGCAGAGGTGCACTACACTACACACACCTCATAAAATTAGAGAAATAGGCATACTTGCTATCCTATATCTTCTGTGTTTAACAGCGTGTCTCATCCCTTTTCAAAAAATCCCGTGATTTCAAAAAATTTAAGTAGACATAAGAAAATTGTCCTCTAAAAAGACCAAAAATCATTCAAATGTAATAGTAGGACCATTATCAACAAGACAACACTCCCTAGTATGTGAAGAAAAATGTGGTTTAAATAATCAAGTTTCAGGCCTTGTGGTACTAAACAAAATCAACTTCAAAATATTTATTTTTCTCATTTAAACTGCAAGGTATTGCAGAAAGTTAATTTAACTTCTCATTTGTCGTGATTTAATTCCTGTAACTACCCTGGGCGTATATCTTGTTTCAAAGTAAAAATGTTCATTGTATGTCCATTTACTAGACAGAAAAATATTGCTTAGTACAGCTTGGCCAAATCTCACTCTTGTGTCATAAAAAAACAACTCTTATTTATCTCATAGCCACACATCATTAGTTTGGGTTTTTTATGGTGCAAAGGCTATATCTGGCCTCTATTCAATATTGTGTAGGTGGCACAGTTTCGATTCCTATCAAGTATGATTCCTCCTTAGGTGTATTTCTCATTTCTGCCAGTAAAGCTTTCCTCGTGTGTGCATGTTCATTTATTTGACATAGTCTTGTGTTTGGTGCAACTTGGCCAAATATGGACCTTGCACCAGAAAACCCAACAGCTTGGCCATATTTGGCCAAACTGCATCAAACACAACAGTGGTGCGCAAACTATTTTAATTTCCGCCCCCCAATTTTCTTTACTATTTTGTCGCGACCCCTGGATAGACAATAGACGTTTTTTTAATCATCAACGTAGTTAAAGTTGAATTCTGTTTGAGATTTGCGCTTCTGTTTGTGCCTTATTAGAGGTCTGAATAAAACACATAATTTTATGAAGCAATGGTTTTATTTATGCATATGGGTATACATATTTTTTAATGGAAAATACTTTAAAAAAACTTACAACATAAGAATTCAATGTGAGGTATGTGCTTGCAAAGAGCTCATGATTGCTTCTATGTTCGGATCTGTATTGGAAATTGCAAGCCGTAAGTCATCCTCTGGATCCAATCGAGATCGATATTTTGTTTTAATGGCAACTAATTAAGAAAAACAGCTTTCACATAAGTAGGTCGATGCAAACTGAATCAAAATATTAATTGCCTTTTTCTTCAAATCGGCATATTCGTTTCCAATCGTTAACCAAACTTTCTGGCAAGTCAGACTTAAATTGAATGCGCAGTGTTTCATCGCTTGAAACATCAATTAAGTGTTCTTTTTCATTTAAAGAGATATTGGATTTAAAAATATCAAACGAAAATGGATCACGTATCTAACCTAATTCATTATCTAGAAGAGTGTTCTCCCAATTTTATCATATGACGGGAAATGGTGTTTTTAAATATCAAGAAATCTATATTATTTTCTTTATTAAATTCTGAAAAGCACGGGAACATGTCTGTGTTGTTTTTGTTCAATTCTCCTTGCCAAAGTATCAGCTTATTCTTAAAAGCTTCAATTTTAATGCTCGATGTTAAAATGTTTGTATTCTCTCCCTGTAGACTTACATTCAAATCGTTAAGTTTTTCGAAAATGTCAGCAATGCAACTGAGTTTTCCGAGCCAATCTTCATTAATGAATGAACTTGCCAATGTTTCTTTTCTACCAAAAAATGTAAATTTCGTTTCTCAAATCGAAAATACATCGCAGTATTTTGCAGCGTGAGAGCCATCTGACTTCGGTATGTAGTAACGTCCCATACACAGAACCCATCTCATCACAAAGTATTGAAAAGAGACGACTGTTTAGGGAGCTGTTACTTTTAATGTAATTAATTACAATAACAACATCCTGTAATATCTTGTGCAATTCTTCATCAATGTCGTTTGCAACAAGAGCTTGTCTATGTATCATGCAATGGTTGAATACTGTATGGGGAGCAATTTTCTTTATTAACCCTCTTAGTCCTTTATTACTACCTGTTAATGCAGCAGCACCATCAGAGCAAACCGCGACACAGTGTGTCCAGGTAAGGTCATTTGTTTCCCCAAAATATCATAATAATTTCAAATATTTTCTCTCCATTTGTTTTTCCTTCCAGTTTTTTACAACATAAAAAATTTTCTGATGTCTTCTTCATAAACGTATCTCACATAAACAATTAATTGAGACACTTTAGAAATGACTGTAGTTTCGTCAAGTTGTAGAGCAAATACATAGTTTTGTAATCGATTTAACAGAACTGATTCTATATTACGTGATAAGGCGGAAATTCGCCGAGAAACGGTATCTCTTGATAATGGTATCGTTTTTAAATCGTTACCATATTTTTCTCCTTGAATAAATTATGTCATTTTAATTGCTGAAGGAAGAATGAGTGGTTCTCCAATTGTATGTGGTTTCAAATTTTTTCCTATTAAATATGAAACTTCTAATGATGCCCGTAAAGCCTTCTCAGGAATTGTGTATTTTTCAAAAATACATTTTGATTTTTCACACTTTCAGCTCGTTTTTTTTAAATGTTTCTGATTTATTTGCTAATTCTTTATGTTTGGTTTCCAAATGTCTTTTTAATTTAGCAGTTTTCATACTTTCATTTGCTAATTTATCCCTGCAATTAACACACAACGGATGTTCTTTCCCATTAACAACGCAATATGTAAATCCATATTTAATAAACTCTTCTTGATATTTTCTCAATTTTTTATTAGATAGCACATTTTGTTCGATATTTTTTTATGCAGAAACAGTGCCATTGAATTCATTCACAGTTTTAAGTTCATTGGATGCTGACCCATCATTCTCATTTGTATTGTCATTCTTTTCATTTTCTAGACGTTGGGTACCTATTTTTAGCCATTTATCCATCATGAGGGTATTAAAACTAAAACAAAATTAAAAATATACAATATTTCATTTCTTTGCGTTTGTTCAATCACGTGCGGCTACCACGTGGGAAGAAAATAAAGTCCGGGATTACTCTGTATAAATCATGTTTATTTGTAGCTTATTCAGACGAGAATTAAAGAAAAGAAAACTAAATTATAAATTAAACATCTCTTTATACCAATTGCACATGTTCGCTACTTGAAATAAAAAATGCAACGCTCAAGTAAAAATTTACACATGATAATCGAGGCAAGGAAATATCTCAACTGGTGTTGCCAGTCGAGCACACATCTATATTGTACACAGAGGTTACAGTGAATCATAACATACAAATATTAGAGCTTACTTAAAAAAATACAAAACAAGTACAAAATTAATTATAGTGATTTAATATAATTATGTTTAACATTACTTACTCTAAAGATGGGAAAATATATATTTAAAAATATATTACAATTAGCGTTTACTTTTCAAAATTCATCTTACTATGATCTTAAATTTGTACTTGCACTTAAACTGCAAAAGCAGGCTTTGTTTAGTGTGCCGCCATCTGCAATAAAAAAACAAAACTCACTGTTCCCTTATACGTTTTAAAATAGTAACTACCCTTGTAGCGTTTTCCACGAAATATCAGTTGAGGATAATTGACTTTCGAAAAAATCAAAAACGAAAAAAATAATACAAAATATTTTTAAAAAAAGTTTTTCTTTATAAACATTTTGATATCTATATTGATTTTTTAATTAATTGCTTATTATTGCTCTCCGAGCACGCTACTGAACTGTCCTATACTTAAAAAATATGTTATGTACATAGCCGATTGCGAATTTTACTTAAAATTAGCAAAAGCAGTATATAAACAGAATTACAGAATGTACTTGAATGAACGTAAGAAGCAGCAAAACCGAACTACTGAGGCACAGACGGAAAGAACTGCACGGTCCTAACAGTGATCACAGTATAAAGACTAAATAGCAGGGGTGCACACCTAGATTGAAAAAGGTCTAGTAAAGATGGCCACTGCCAAACGTCAGACCGACCCAAGTTTCATATGGATCCCACCAGAGAGCAGGTAAAGGGCATCTCAAATTGACAATTATCTTTTATCACTATGTCTGTTCGCCTGCCGGTTGCCGAAGTATAGGTATTATATACTAATACAGACAATTGCTTTCGTAAAAATTATAGTTCTTTTTTTTATAAATATCTCATTTCACTATTTTACTGGTACCTGATACTTGTTGAAGAAAAGTCTTATATTTTTATTTCAAATAAATTTCTTTGAATTTGGCGACCCACAAAAATTTTCAAGCGACCCCCAGAGGGGTCGCGACCCACGGTTTGCGCACCACTGAAACACAAGATAGACAATGTCAAGTAATGAACATACACACACAAGAAAAGTTTAAGTAACACAGAAGAGAAATACTCCCAAAGTATGTCACAGGAACTGAACCTGTGCCACCTACAACTTGCTAGTACAGTGGGCCACTCTGTAATAGCTGCATAATATACAATGATCTCATAGGGGAAGCTTAAGAAAACCTAAAAAATAACCCCAATAACACTCCTTCCTGTCTTTGGACAATTAGATAAAAAATAATAACAATAAATTCTTATATAAAGTTTCAGCAATGCTTTCCATCATTCTCAATTCAGTTACCAACCACAGAAATTATAGACAATTCATAGTTGACAGGTATGCAACTGTTTAATGTGAAATGATCCAGGAAACTACACAAAACATAATGGAAATAAAACTTTTAAAACATGTGAAAGATAGTCATATTCTACTTTTCAAAAGTGTTAGATCCTTCTGAAATCATGCAGATACCAAACTAAAAATTCTTACAATTTGTTTCATCAGATAAATCTCCACAATTATTATGGCCATCACACACTAAATCATAGGAAACACAATTTTTGTTTCCACACAAGAATCTATGCTTTCCTCTACAAGCACCAGTTGCAGGGTTGGCTAAAAAGTAAGAGAAAAACAATTTTAAATTCACTACACATGGTACCAGTTGAGGATATATAAAAACATGAGTAGAGTTATATATATTAACTTTAAAGTTTGTAAATACTTTTTAGAAATACTATAACCTAGAAAGTTTCACATGTTTCATTAAAGAAAATTAAAAACAATAAAATAATCTATACATGGAATATAAATTGCCCAACACTAAGCACAGTATAACATTTCTCAGCAACAACTTGCAGTTTTGAGAAAAGTGAGCATTCATAACAATGGATGCTAATACATGCTTTACAGGCAATTCAATATATAGATAGTCGATTTACAGACATATAATATTCTATGAATAAATTCTCACCCAAACAATAAGGATAAATTTACTGTCAACTAACCTAACACCATTTAAAGCAAATGATTATTGATGGTCAGATAGAACTGCAATTGTGCAATTTAATGCACTAATATCAAGGCATTTGTGTCCAGCAAGAACATGAAAACAAGTGACTCCTATAGCTATCGGAAGATAATATGGCAACTGAGACTTAAGGATAGTTTCAGTTATACTCTTTGTCTATACCTTTGTATGTATTAGCTTAAAAATATTCAATTTTTGTATATATATAATCCTTTTTACTGTATGGTAATAGAGAACATGGTTAGGAAATTCAGAATCAGTCTTAGCTATGCCATCCCCCATTCCTAGTATGAGCACTTTGGGGATCCACTGTAGTACGATTTGAAAGGAAACTATAAGAGGTCAGTTAACAAATTATTGAAAAATTTTACTGCATATTAAAAACAAAATAGTTTGTACTTTCAAAATATATTGTAAACACCAAAATAGATTGCAAGTTGAAAGTGAACTTACCCACATCATATACAGTGTAGTGTGCTTTAAATCCTGTAACATTCAGAGGAACAGACACATTTGCACTGATAAACTTCAAAGTTATATTACTAAATTCACCAGAGTAAAACTTCAAGTCAACACAATTTTCAGTAGAGCAGACCTGCTGGCCAGAAAGGGCTAAAGTTGCATTATCATTGTCATAGAAAACAGTGAGATTGTCCATACTTGAATTCCGCAAACTCACGTGTGAAAAAGTCAAAAATAGATAAAAATTCTTTTCGGTGGCAAGAGTGACAGAGCAATTCAGACCTGGCATATACCAAGATACCAGTCCTTGGTTTTCAGACATTACTATGGAGCCCGAAGATTCCTCCCCATTTTGGGGGATAACTTCTGGATTATTTCCATCTAAACAATACTTCAGAAAAGGAACTGAAAATAAAAATAAGAACTGATTTTGAATACACAATATAAGGATATTAAAATTCACTTAGAAATAAATTGAAAACAAAGTTTTAAAAACATTGTTTTCTGATCAGAAGATCAGTCAAGTATCTAAACTATGATATCCTTTCTAACCAATCCTTCATCCCCAAACTATATCAATTACAAATAATTGATCAAACGAAAACAAGTAGTCAATTGTGCAAAACAAGAAGTGTTAAACTCAGGTAGTCTTCTAATGTTTCTGAAGCAATTTACTTTGAACTGTACTTTGCACCTTTGGTTATTGAAGAAAAATTAATCATTCAATCAGCTAAAATCTTTAAAAAGTAGTCTAATTGAAATTCAGAAATTGTTAATTTAGGAACTTAATTTTCATACTAGTATTTTATGAAGGCATACAATATGTGTCATACTTTCATGAAATTCTAATATAATTAAATATTTAACAGTAGGTCATATAGCAACAGTGTATTCAAGTAGTATCTCTAACTTTGTTGTAACTGTTATGTAATTTAAATAGTGATGAATATTGGGCAATTCTAATATCAGTAGCCTACTCTCATAACAAATTCATATATAATGAATTTTGAGTCGCAAAGAAATTAATTTTCAGTTTGGTTGAATCAGTATGTTTTGTATTTTTATAACATACATGGACAACATATTTTGGGTTATATTTTACATTTTTAATCTAAGCATGAAAAGAATTCATTGCAAATGTAATTTATCCTAGTGCATTCATTTTCTGTGTTGCAGACTTTCTTCAATACAAGATGAAGACATCATTCTGCCAGTAAAATAATTTTATTTATTAAATTTAAATTACATTGCATTACTGTTTTTCATAATAAGCAAATTTTTATTCTAATGAAAATTTTATTTCCATGATTTCTATAATTTAGTAATATTTTAAATTAATAAGCTACAATTCAGTTTTAACAAACCAGAGTTCTCACTCTTAAGCAAATAAAACATTTTAAGCCCTTTTCTAGGTTATTTTTCAACAAATGTTACGCTTTTTCATTTTTACAACATTGCTCTCCAGCTATAGAAAAACATGGCCTTAAAATTGTCTACAAATTTCAAGTTGTAATTACAAATTTAATAGAAACAATAGTAAGATAAGAATAGAAAGACATGTCCTTAAAGTTTAATTACAAGATATTTGAAATTGGAAAGTTGAATCAATTTTTTAGTGGAGGAAATATGACATTGGCACATCAAAATGATATGAAAGTATATTATTGTGAATTAATTGAAATAGGTTCAATCCCTCTAAAAATAACATCAAGAGAAGATATAAAGTTAAAAAATGAAAATCTTAAGTTGGTGAAACCATTGCATGAAAGAGAGCATGCAACAAAATTCATTCAGGGTATGCACTCTTCAAGCAAAAGAAAAACTAATCCTTTTAGGATATTTTTTGTTATTTAAGGCTACATCGTCACAATAGAAACTTTCAAGCTACAAATATATAATCATAAGCTAAGCTATAAATATTATGCTGTTGATTTTGGTGATACAACCTTGGATGTATTGTTATTTTGGTTTATGAATGCAGATGAAATTAAACATGCAGTGTTCTTGTAAAAGCTTGCTTTAAAAAAAAAGGACTTTCAGTAAACAGGCTTTTTAAGGGTCCTTAAAAACTCAAATGAAAAATCAGGAATTTTTAAAGCCAGAGTTGGAACCTTGCAAACTTAATTTCTGTCCTCATACAATTTCTTTGTAATGAGAAAACTAATAGGTATGAACAGAAAAGATGGCATAAAAAGACATGAGTGAAAGTATTCTTTGAGCAACCTTATGATTACATTTTCAGATTGTATTTTCAAGGCACAATCAGCAAGGTTATAGCTGATCAGTAAATTAAGGAAAGATGTGAGGTTAGCATATCAAATAGATTTTAATTTTGTTTCACAACTACTTAAAATTTAAATTCTTTTAAATTTTGACACATTTTATTCCAAAAGCAAATCTTGATGCTCTTCATAAAATTTTATCAGTCAAGCAGTAGTATGTTGGAGGCATACCCAAAATAAAGTTCATTATTAATACAAGTTAAAATTTGTTTTCATATCAGATTACTAAACAAACTGAAAATTATAACTAACATTAAACTACCACAAGGCATTTAAATTACACAAAACAAGTATAACATTTGAGAAGAGCAACAAAGTAAACCCTTATTTAATAAAGTGCTAGATGATTTTTAATAACACTGTAAGAATGTTATCAACAAACAAACAAAAATTCATTGAAACACTTCAATAAGAGCAAACAAATCTCACTTTCATTTCCTTGGGCAGAACGTGAATAGAGAATACAAAAGAATGGAACACACAAAATATACCACATGGTTAGACACTGAAAAAAATGGAAACTTTAATATGAAATAAAATGTTTAAAACATCACAAGAATTAACTAACAATGCACAAATATACTTTCTAGTTTTTTTAATGAAGATACATTATAGAGGCTTTTATATTACAAAATTTGCATAAAATGAGGTGCCTGAGGCAGGATAATTTAATAAATCATATTTCTAAAGTGCAAAAATGTCACGCAGATAACAATTAGAGGAAGCAATTTAAGATATCTTAATTTGTAAAGGTAGTTTTGAGACAAACATACCCATTCGACGGACAATTTGTCTAACATGAACTTATTTGTTTTGTAAATTCGGTAAAGATGTAGAATCCGAGACATGTTTGTCGCCAAGCAATTTTTGTTGCCAAATCAAGATGGCATCCTAAGCCAGTATGTTCGTTAAAAAAAACGTTGACTTTCCTACGTGAAACACCTTTTTCATAGGGTTGCCATAAAGCTGGATCAAAACAAGGTTACCATGTTTGGCGATAAATTGCCACGGTCTCGGATTCGACATCTCACCCGTAAATTCTATATTTAATTTATTTTGTGAAGTCTGCAAAGGAAAAATTGCACAACAGCTAGCACAAATGTCTTTTCTGTATACAGAACACAAAATTTGGGCTTATTCTAATAAACTTATATTTTGCCATATTTGACAGTGCCCTTTCGTTGTGTGCCCATGATATATTTTGTAACTGAAAATGTAAAAGCCAATTCAGTCACCATTTAGAATAAGACAGCCTTGTGGGCTTTTCAGATAATAGTACCAGTATACGGACAGTTTTGAAACCTGCCTAACAATTAACAGTCAGCAATTCATTAATCAAGTTGGTGATGAATTTTCATTAAGAAATCAATTAGGTAAAAATTATTTTCATTTTTAAATACTTCTGTGGCAATTTTTTAAGCTTTCCAAAATAGTTTCAAGGAAAATCATTGGATATTTTTATTTCACTGTGACTGGAAAAACATTAAACGTACAAAAATCCTGAGTATATAGGATTGTTTACTTGAATAAAATTAGCCTACATGCCATTAAAACTCAAACTTAACAATTGAGTAATCTTGAAAATAGGATTTTAAAAAAGACCAAAACTTTTGCCCGTTGAATTTTCGAACCCAAAATTATCAGTGTTTCAAACAGGCAAAAGTTTTATGAAAATGATATGACGTCGCTAATTATTTCTATTAAGGTACATATCCTACATATAAGCAGTATTCAATTGGTGCTTTAAGCATTCTACTAAATAAATGTAGTGTATGGAAAACACAAAATAAGCAACGACTAAAACTCAAAACAGAAATGGTGAAATTAAAACAGAGGTTGTTTTTAAAAAATATTGCAAAATGGTTTGATGACTTGGTTTATTCCAACTGTCAGATGATGAGTCAGTCTCATAAGAAACGAACACGTAGTTATGACGTAACATTTACCTTCATATTGGAATGGACACAACAGCAAAAATGATACGCCTTCTTAGTTTTTCTTTGTGATTAAACATAAAAATTTGCGATTATTTTTACTTTGAACAATTTACTCAAATAGTAAATAAACATTAAGCAATAGCAGTTACCTCGTGACAAAAAGTCACAGTTAGTATTCACACATAATCAAGTACCGGGGTCTTAATAATTATTCATATATATAAATGCATAACTTGCATAAAATCTATTTTCCGCCCTTTTATTAAATAATAAACTCTAATTTCGTATAAGGTATTTATTTTAATTGACGTTGCAATGGAGTAACACAACATTTTGTAAAAGAAACGTGTACTTAATTACATATTAATAATTCTATTTTGCTCAATTTTGAAATGAAACATACATGAGTTGTTGTAAATAGAAACATTTATAGGAAAAAGAATTCTAAAATTCAATTTTAAACCTTAATATTGATGATTTAATCAAGAAGGAAATATGAGTATTGTTAATTTATCATAAGAATGTTAACGAGCGATAGTTTCCGTTACCAATACAAGAACTAGAAAAAGAAAGTTACGGTTTTTGCAACGCGTACCCACCAATGACTAGACGTGGCATAAGCCTTGTCAACTCCTTTCTATGCCCGCCATTTTCTGCGTATTACCATTACCGGTGAGTAAGAAACCTTCCTGTTTTCATTCGTTTGAATTCTCACAATTGTGTTGGTGTCTGTGTGTTTTATTGTGTAGGAATCAAAGCAAGTTTACTTTGAAAGATTTAATTTGTTTACCTTTCGTGTAGGTATGTCAAAAGTGCTCCTAAATTTTTAACTTGGGACCTTTAAATATCCTTGTTTCGAGTACGCAAAATTCTGCATTTCTTAAAATTCCCCTATTGTATTATGAAACTTGGCACATTAATATGCTAATTATTTCGGAAGAAGACCGTTTTGTCAAATTTTGGTATTGTAAATGTTTTTAAGTACTATTATTGGGTTTCGTTGAAAACTTGTGTGACCCTGTAAATAACCTGCTATATGATTCTAGACTGCTGACAAAGGAGTGTTGATATTTTTGGGATACAATTTTGTTTTCGATATACTTCTATTAGTACAGTGATTGTGGGGATTTAGTAAATTTTTTGCGATTTCCTTATAAGGAATTACTAATGTATTTATTGAGTCGGAAGTGTGCTATTAAAATTCTTAAAAGTACTTATCTATAGTTCGCAATCTAAATATAGCTTACTAAGTCTCGAGAAGATTTATTTTTCTAACCATGTTTCCTGGGAGTGAACATACTCTTATCTGTCTTGACTTCACCCAATTTGATAACTTAAGCCTAATTCTATCGACGTTTTTCTTATTTCCTTGGTTTGTTTTAAGTAATTAGCGTAGTTTTGGTCATAATTCGGCACAAATTTTTATTTTTAACCTTCAATTTAAATATTTCGTATTAGGGAAAGTGTTTTGAATTGTAGAAATTGGGTGTTCCATTTATCATGTAAATGGTATTAGTAATGAATGGAAAAATTAGTTCCTTTTTATAGCAAACTGGTTTAGAGCTGTCAAGGTTTTTAAAATAAGCACAACTTCAAACAATATTGTCTAAAATTCAACCTGTTTGTATATTCTATCAGACATCTAGAAATTCTGTTTTTAACTAGTTTCACCATTTTAGATCCTAAATCTTAATTCTGATTCATCATGGGAAATATATTTGCCAATCTATTCAAAGGCCTTTTTGGCAAAAAGGAAATGAGAATATTGATGGTTGGTTTGGATGCTGCTGGTAAAACTACTATCTTATATAAATTGAAATTGGGAGAGATAGTAACTACAATTCCTACTATAGGTAAGTGTTGCAATTTGCTTTTCCAAATGTATTATTTCTGCAATCTTAACTATTCAGAATGGATAGATTACTTCTAAAACTTGAGGATTTTGTTGTATTGAAGTCCCTTTAAAATAAATATTTTATCCCACATGAGTAAAATAATTCATTTTGATCAATATAATTTTCATTTGATGTTGAAATTATAGTTCCAAACATTAATCTGATTGGAAGTATATGCTTGTGCATTTTAGTTTATTGATATTACATTCAAGATTGTTATCTACAGTTTAAAATTCTAGTGACAAAATTTGTTGATTGATTCAATTGTTCCTTAGAATAAGTGATAAATTTCAATATCAAGCCATAAAGATAGTTTGAAAATTTTTAGAGCTTTTGGTAAAATGCACAACTTATCATTGATGCAGCAAATGTTACATCAATGTGATGCAACATTTTCTGTTTATCAATTACTTGACTTTCACCTGTTGTTTGTAAGATATTCTCATTGTAAGTGGTCAAGTTCTACAAAACTTTTAGGTTCAGTTTTGAAAATCCGTTCTGCATTTGTTTATTTTATTTTTAAGCTGTAATTATGTTTATTATGTTCGACTCTTGCGAGATGCAATGCATTCAACTTGTCTATTGATTTAAATTTAGAGGGTTTTGTTGATATTAAAATTCTTAAGATATTCTTGAGCATAACCAGAAATTGATTCTGTTCTGTACTTTTCATTTGTTTTCAAATTTAGAATTTCCTATCTGAGCTTTAACAAGAGAATAAAATCTACATTACATGTTTCTAAGTTTTTAGTCAAACTTTTGCTGTAGGAAATGATATATTTGTGATTGTTATTTAGCTAGATGTATTTATTGCATTTTTTAAAAAATGCTTGTTGAATTTAACAAATATGAAATTGGAATATTACTTTTGTTTTGAAAAGTATAACATTGCATAAAATGCAACTAGTGCTGGAACTTATTTGTTGTGCACTTTTTCAGTTATTGCTTTGGCTGTGATTGATTGTTTCCTAAATATTTTTGTTTCTAAGAAAATTGATGCTAGCACTTTTGTTTATAAATATTGTAGTTTGAAGAATTGATAATCAAATCTTAGACAGCTTCCTCAATTTGAAAAAAGCTTTGTTGTAATAAAATGTTGAACAATTGTTTACAAATACAAAAGATATGGAACAGCTGTAGAACATTTGGCGTGTTTTTTCTTTGGCGACCAAAGTAGTCGCCAAGGACCAAAACGTTGCACATTCGCCTCTATTAAATACTAAATTTTATTAATTAATAAACACAACATAATTAAAAATAAAGCAACATGTAGTGTATTAACATTTTAAAACACAAAATATATAAATTTTGATCAAATAATAAAACATTTGAATTACAAAATTCAAAACAGCCACACAAATGCAAAAGAAATCAAATATCGGCAGAAATTTTTAAAAAATCGTATTAAAAATTTCCCTTATTATTTCCAAAAATTTTGAAAACAGTCAATTTGCTATTCATTGCATGATTTTTTTTAAACATATGCCAAATAGAATTTAAAATCCGTTTGCCAATTGTGTGTAGGCAAGCCAGTGGAACATTCGGGAAGTGAGGGGGTTGCCAGAAACCGCATAAATCTTAAACGCCAAAAAATGTCCTATACTTCAGCTGTACCAAAGATATTTATCATAAAGCATTGTCTTGAGATTGCTTTAAGGAAAAGTGGGGTGTGATTGCAGTTAATGTTCAGACTGCGTCCATTTTCCTTGATGTACGGAATAGCTTTTTCCATTTATAATATGAGTGATGGTTCTTTTTTTTCTTTACTCAAACCTTATAAAATTTTACCATAAGAATTTGGCCTGCTGTTATAAAATTATTTTTCATAAATGGGCATTGTAGCATTCTGCTTTTTAAATTTTTGACAGAAATCTCAGTATTGGTATGGTTAAACCTTAAAATCAAAAATTAATTTCATTAGGTTAAGCCCAAAACAGTCTTGTAAAGTGTGAATTCGCATTTAATAACATGAAGCTAAAATTTAACATTTAATTTATCCATGCATTTAGACTGATTTGGTGATATTCTGGAATGGAAAATCATTGTGTAGTGCAGCTCCCAGAAGACATTTGAGTCGTGGTTTTGAGTGAGTTGATTTAGTTAAAATAGAAGGCAGTACGAGGTGATGTAAACAAATTGCATCTTTAGTGTGGATTCTGGTTTTAAATTTTGCATTCAGTGTCGGAAGTGACTGCAGTGTTAATCACTGAGGGGGCAGCAGCCTTCTTGCAAGGTTTCACACCTTTTCAAAAATGGACTGAACCAAAGTCAATTGCCTTTTTGTCAGTCTCACTAGTTTAACAATTCTGTTTGATTCAATTTCTAATTGGTTGTGGTCTGAGCAGTTCTTGTGTTGGTAAAAGAATATTAGAGTGATTAACCAAACCTGATGCATCTGGGTCTTGAATCAACAGCGATTTTAAAGAAAGGCCCATTAGCTACTTCCATTTATTTACCTCTATTGTACTGTGACAAACTATTGTACTGTTATCTCTGCTTGATAATTTCTTATGTGTGTAACACATAGCTCCCTGAACACTTAACCATTGGTTTGTGCATGGCTAAGTCTCAGATCTTTTAAACACTAATGTTGAGGCCCCATTGGAGTTTTCAGTTAGTTTTAGAGAACTGTGTGCTATATTTATTTCTCTTTTAATGCTTTCTGGTTTTGCTCGAAGTTATTTACTTTGACAAATGTATGTAGTTATTCAAAAATGTTCTCATTTCCGAAGAGAATACAAGTCAAAACACAAATTTAATCTTGGTAACTTACATCGTTTATGTTATATATTAAAACATGCATAGTAATTGAAATAAAATGATAGGTTTGATAAATCGGTGTTTTATTGGTTTTGCACTGTATATTAATTTTCATTTGATATGCATTGCATATTTCCTTTTTATGGTATAAAAACAAGGATCACGTGCACAGGATATTCAAGCAATCTTGATCTGCTTTCACTCTACTCTGTTCCCTAATCTCTCTTTTCGTCCTTTCATGACATTGTTTTGTGCAGCTTGGACAAACATGCCTCCTCCTTTATGCCTTAAAACCTAAAGACAACCAACCTTTTTATGGTGATAAGTAGAAAAATCTTGCCTGTTTTCCAATAAAAACACAATTATAAATTAATTTCTACAAAACAGTGCTAATATATATTACGAGATACTTAAAATAATCTTCAGATTCATTTTTGCAATCAATGATTTGCAAATTTCCTGAAAATAAATTGAAAATTCCTTTTTTAAATTGAAAATTCTTGAATATTCTTATTTTCAATTTGGGAGAATATTTGCTAACAAATCTTAAGTTGATCAACTCTTTGGGGCAAGTCATGGAATCTGCAAGTCACCAACAAATTGCACTCTAAAATCCATCGTTCATCACTAACCAGTGTCCTATTTAGGAGCTTGCACCATAAAAGTCCAATCCAGTGCAATTTTGAGACCTATAATTTAACTTAGAAAGTTGGGAGAAATCAGGCTATGGAAAATGATTTTTTTTTAAAATCTGATTGTTATGATTTTTTTGCCCCTTCAAGTTTGAATTTGTCGGACAAGACACGCAGAGTTGTTTCTTGATGGTTTTGATGCAAGTATTATAGGAATTACTGTATAGGAATCAGCAAAGTTTATCCCATGACAGTAAATAGTAAAGTGCTACAAATACCAAGTATAGATAATATTTTTTCAGCTGATTACTTTGATCTGAACCCAAATGTAAGTAAACAGTAAAAAATTAGGCAAAATGCTTGAATTGTAATCAAAGATGTCTATTTTTCAAAATATCTTGCTTAAAATTATCATGAAATAGATTTGGAATGAAAAGTATACCAACAAAACCCCCAAGAATAAATTTAATTGTTAGAATATTAAAAAACTTACCCTTCTATATTTCCTAAACGCCATGCATGTTAATTAAGTATAAATCAATACTATCGGGAACTACATTGTGATTTGCATGTCTCATCAAACAAGTTTAAACAGACTATGAATTAAAATCATAAAATTCTGATTTTAATAAACATGTTCAGTATTGTTTTACAAAAAATATATACTGTTGTATACCCTGTTCATTCATTTATTCCACAATGTTCATGGCGTTTTAATGTAGCGGATTCTCAGAATGTCCTCAATGAAGTATTTGCTTGACATTTGGTGCAGCTCTTAGCCAAATATGGCCCAAATGCTATTCCACGCAAAATGAGCAAATCTGCTGTGGCTGACACATCACCGATTTTAATGAAAATCAGTTTTTAAATAGGTTACATAGTAATGACCAACTGCAAAATATTAGGTTTCAGAAATCTGTTTTTTTTTTTAATTATTATTATTTTTAATTATTGACACTTAAAGTTCAAGGTCACACAAATTTAGATCTCTAGCTCTAAAAGTGATCTGTTTGCGACCCTATATTTCAATAAGTTATTGGCACAAGTTTAAAATTTTTATATTGTTGCATTCTTCAGAAAAGGGTCTCTTAGGAAATGTCAGAAAATAATTTAATAGCCGTCGGTGCTGAATCTGAGAGATCGACAAAAATAGAAATTTTGCCAATTTGCTACAAATTTCAAATTGCTCTGGTATCGAGAAATGGGGAAGACAATATATAAATTATTCTTAATGAAGAGCCTGTCCTAACAAATAGTGGTGTAATTTGGTGATTTTATTTCTACTCCTTTATAAAGAAAAGGCATTTAACCTTTTCACTATGCTTTTATTCCATTATCTGAATACAGTACGACTGTTGTACCGCCCATAGTCTAAATGTTAAAAGTAAAATTATGAAAAATGCAATTTTTCAATTTTTAAAAATGCATATTCCACTGAGGGAAAGCTCCAGTAACATCAAAACTTTTCAACATTAAAGAGCAAGATGTCTATTATGTCCTGAAATCTTCATAATTGTAATTTGTTTTTGTCTCAGAAAAATTGTAACTAGAAGTAAATTTTACTTTATATCGCAGCTGATAATGAGTTATAACCTTCGATAATATAAAAAATGCAATATAAGGTACAGTGAAACTTCGATTGTCAAGACTGTTAATCGAATAGACAGAACAGAAAAACCTTAAATAACAACCCACCCCATCCATTGCATATGAACCAATGATAAAAATCCCATACTGACATGTATTTTATTTTACAGAAACAAACACAATTTACATTAAGTACAGTATAGTACATATTGTTACATGAACTTACGCTCTAGACTTACATACATATTCCAATTGTAAAAGTCTCATTTTCTTTTGTTTCTTCGAGGCTCGTGCTTTCTGAGCGGCAATGTTACATACTTTACGTAGAAGTATAGTATGTGTACGTACTAATAACTTTTAATATTTAATTAACTTTTAATAATGGACTTATGTATATATGTATGTTATATTTTTATATAAGTTTCACTGTATATAAAAATGGGATAACTATTATGGTGCACGTGCAAAAAATTTTTTTAAAGTCTTACTTAATCCAAGGAGTGTTTCCATCGGTGAAATAATTAGATGGACAGTTCATTTTGTTAGAGAAGTCTTTTCGATTTTCTTTTTCCTTAGGAAACATAAGTATTAAATACTACTACTTGTGAATATTAAATGTGTTTGTAAATATTAGATCATTAGTCAGGTAAATACTAATTTTGAGAGTAAAAAAAAAAAAGAATTTAAACATTGTTGTTATACTCGATTCTTCCAAATGTACATAACTCGCGAATCCTTCCATATTTATCACGATCACTAGTGAAATAAAGATTTCAAGAATTCAGCAGCACTAGGAAAATTTCAATTTAAGTAACTACCAAATTGAACAAGAGACCTTTATCAGATTGAAAGTGAATTTGAAGACAATCAAGTAAAAGTTTTAAATGTTTAAGCTCTTTCAATTTGGGTGTTTTGATGTCCTGCAAAAATTTCCTTCAAAAGTTAAAATAGTTTGGTATTTCATTGTTTCGTGGTTTCATTGTTGTCATTTGAAATGAGTAATATGCATAGAATGGGAATGAAATGCTATGATTGGCAATAATAAACATTGTCAGTTAGGGCGATACTGATGGGATATGATAACCCGTTGTAGACCTATCTGAATAGTCGTTTGGTGACGAAACTTTCAGTTGCCAATTGATTAGATGGGCAAGAACTTGTTTTTGCGTTTTACTAATTTTGTTATTGTTGCTTTGAGGTTCAAAATACAATCCTGAATTTTTTTACAAGTAATAGACATTAAAATATATTCCTAAATATAGTTTTCGTCAGCTGTGCTTAGCTTTCAAAATATAGTTTCGTTATTTCATTTTGTACGCCTATTTTAAGTGGGAACACCATCATTTTATAATTTTCCTTTGCTATTTGGAAGATAAAGGAAATAAAAGCTGACTTCCAAACTTCAGCAATAGTTTTATCATACCTAGCACTGTACCTGGCATGAATTTCAACGACCCGTTTAAATTCTTTTAGCCCATAGAAACTTTTATAATTCTATCGAAATTGACTATTTTCCATTTTTAGTTTAATTATGTTTAAACTTGTTTCCAAATATAAAAAGAAAATTTTTCATAGACAACATTTCATATTTTTGTAATCTATGTTAAGTAGTTTTTGAGAAAGATCTTCAAGCATGCAACATCAAGCGATTTCACAACTACTCTTCAAAGTTTCAAGTCCTTAAAATGCCTGAAACTTCCAAAATATTTTGGATATCGTTATTTATGCATAGACTTAACCCCTGTAGCAAATTTCATGGAAATCTGTCACATTACAACCACAGGTTTTTCTGATTTTTGCTCATTTCACATGGAATGATCCAGTAGTAACCTTCGAGAGATTTTCCTTGAAATAGTGCTTTGGAATAAAAATGAGTTATAACATTGTGTGCTGTTAAGAGTATTATAATTATTGTATTTTTCAGGTTTTAATGTAGAAACCGTGGAGTACAAAAATATAAGCTTTACCGTTTGGGATGTTGGTGGTCAAGACAAAATTAGACCTCTTTGGCGACACTACTTTCAAAACACTCAAGGTACTTTACACATAAATGTTAATTTATATATAGTTTTGAATCTAGCTGTCTGCTTTGATATTTTACCTAATGTGCTTCAATCTGAGTCGTGTGTGATGCATCTTTATTAATCTGTTGTACTGGCACAGTACGACATTTTATTTTTGTACCAGGTATATTCTAAATGAAAAAAATGCTGCAGAATTTTAACTATTCTCTTTCATGAATTATCTTAGTTTTGAAATTCCTAATTTTATAGTTTGGGGAATTTATTTGCCTGTTTTAATTACCTTTCCCATTGATCATAAGAAACTAAAATTTAGTTTTAATCATTCATCTTGGCTCATCAGTAATCAACATTTCGTTTTTGTAATAAAATGTGGCATATTTGGTACTTCAATTATTTTAACAATTTAGGAGGTTGAGTATGCTTAGAGGTATTCAATATCTTAAGATCTAACTGTTAGGTGAAACTTTTAGATTTTATAAAAAAAATTGTGTGACTCATACTTTGAATGTTGGAAATTTATTATCTCATGACGCTTGAAAAGGCTAAATGGCAATGTAGAATGAGCATGAGCAGCAGTAAGTGGATATTAAAAATGATAAAGCCCAGAGTATAAAAATGATTCTTTTTGCAAAATACGATGAATATACAGTGAGTGTAGAAAGTATTTGTACACTCTTAGTGTATGTTTAAAAAATGCCTGTAACTTAAAATCTATGTAACTAAATTTCTTGATAATTATATAATGAATAATATGTACATGTATTTATTTAGTATTCTATAAGATTTTACATTAAAAAAGGCAACTATACATATATTTATAACAAAAAAAAACCAAACTTCCATTTGTCTAGTGGTGCAAAAACTGTTCGTAGAGTTAAAAAAAAATTGCAGTTTTTCATAAAATATTTTGTATTTAATACCTGGTTGGGTATCCTTTTTGCCTTAACTGCTTGGAGCCTTCGTTGCATAGACTGAACCAGTTTTTAAGTTACAGACTTGGATATGGAACGCCATTCTTGAAGTGCTTTTTTTTTTTTTAAGATCATTGTTGGAAATTGATCTTAGTCGTACTTTTTCTCCAGAACATTCCACATGTGCTCAATTGGGTTGATATCTGGAGACGGGGAGGAAATTTCATGAATTTTGGTGTATTATACAGCACTCAGAGCCGCGTATTTACTCCTATGTGCTTCGGATCATCGTGCATAAAAACGTAATCACAATTGAGTCCCATTTTCGTGGCACTGGACTGCAAATTATTTTTTTAATATCTATGCACGTCTTATGGTCCATGATTCTGTAAATTACTACTAAATTTCCTACACCAGACGCACTCATACGTCCCCAAACAAGCAGAGCTTCAATTGCTTCACTGTTGGAAAAAGATTCTTTGAATCCATCTCTGCATTTGCTTTTCTCCACACCATTCGTGCACCATCGGACCCAAAAATGTTAAATTTACTCTGATCTGAGAATGTAACTTTTTTCCAAAATTCTGGGCTTTACGTGTGGTGCAAATGCCAAGCGCAGTTTACGGTTCTTCTCATTTACGAAGAATTTTCTACGAGCAGCTTGACCGTGAAATCCAATAAGGTTAGTTTTTTTAAGTTATATTGCTATAGGTTCAGCCTTTTGGAGTTGGGCAGATAAGTGTAAATTTCAAGCATCCCAATGTGATTAATGGCATTCGACTGGGAAAATTATTACATCTTAATGTACCAATGGAAAAATGAAAAATATGTCATGAAAGTTTGCTTTTAATGAGTATAATGTGGCTTAATTTTTAAAAGTGTCAATATTTTGTATGTAAATTTGTTTATGACCATTTTCTAAAATTGGTCGGTAATCCATCTGTCGTACTTCAATTGCCTCAGAAGTAGTAGGAAACATTTCAATGCTCTTTGCAATCCTGAACCTGAACTGTCTACTTTTGTTTTTTCTTTGGGATCGCTTGTAACCCTGGCAGTTTTCGTTTTCAATTTATTCTAAAAGCTTTATGAATTATTTATCTTAAAACATGTTGTGTTACCACTTTCAATTTCATTGCTTGCTATGTTTCACAGATGCTCAGAATCAAATTATTGCTAGTGTTAAGTACATTTCTGGAATACTTTATTCTTAGCCTCATGGCGATCATATTACGATTTTTTTTTCCTTTCCCCAGGATTGATTTTTGTAGTTGACAGCAATGATAGAGAACGTATTGGAGAGGCTAGAGAAGAATTAATGAGAATGTTAGCTGAAGATGAGCTAAGAGATGCTGTTCTTCTGATATTTGCCAACAAACAGGTAATTTATTTTCAGATATTGACTATTTTTTGGTTAATAACCATAAAAACTGTGGACTTGGTATTTGAATTGTCAGTAGTGTATTTTGAAGAAACCTTATTTTAAAATTTTTGAGACGCTTGGACATGCAAATCTCTAGTTTCCATATAGTAATGATTTTTGGAGATAAAGTGGTGCAAATGTTTGAAAGATTAAAATTATTCTTGTGCCGTCTTACTTTTATTCTTTCATAATTAAGTTAACAGTTCAAAGCATTCTTTCTACCAATACAGAATGAGCTATGGTGGTAAGATGTTTTCATTATCAGCTTTGCTTCACAAACATTAAAATCAAAGTTTCCCCATGCCAAAGATTGGATTTGGGGTTTTACGGTGCAACGTCCAAAAACGGACAGGCTGATGCAAACATTCCAAAGGAGATATCTGGGAAACAATATTTTCTCTTAAGAGCAAACTAAAACAAATGTCTATCTTTACTTCAACTGTCATAATTACAATCATGATATTCAATAAATATTGCTTTTGCAAATATTAAGACCTTAGAAGAGGTTCTTTCTATTTAAGCTCACTGAGTTGATTTTCTTCATGAGAGTATTTGATATGCTAAGAAGTAAGAGGGACATCCAATGCTTGTTTATAGCATACTTAAAACAAATGTTAAACAGCACTGACTCCTATCAGAAATTGCAATCACCTTGAAAGGGTATCAATTCAACTATCCAATCTTTCCATGGGTAGATTACACCAAAATTAACTCACTTGCCCTGTACAGTAATACCCCAAATTTACGCGATAAGTCCGACGAAAATCGCTGAAGTCGGGTATAACTTTGCATATAAATACATAAATTTTGTTTAATTGGGACCAAGGACTAACAAAAGCACTAGTTTAGAAGAAAATATTTAATGAAATTGCAATTCTTTATACATATTAATACAAAATATTAAAAAATAAATGAGTTACGTAAAAAAGTTATTTGGATGTTGATGGCTTCATAAAATCTAATAAATTTGTCTAACGACACAATGCCTTCTTTTTTTCATGCAGAATTTCTTCGTAGCAAGCTAATAACTTTTTATTTTCACCGCATTGAGAATTCTTTCTTTATGATTGTTCTTGCTGTGGATTCCAGTAGCTCAAACTTCCGCAGGTTCGATTCCTGTCACATCCAGGGAGGTGCATTCCTCCCTGGATGTATTTCTCTCTTCTGTGTCAGTAAAGCTTTCACTGTGTAATTACTTGATGTCTTGTGTCACTTGATATTGTATCATGTCTGGCCCAGCATGGCCCTTGCACCATAAAACCCCAAAACAACCAACTGTTGTCATCTCAACATGTGTAAAAACACTTAGGAGTTCAAACCTTTTGCCAAACAAGAAAGGATTTCCAATGAACAACCAAATAAGTTTAAAAAACATCTAATCCATGCTCTATAAGGCCCAACCTAACCCCCTTTAAAGTTTTTATGGGTAGGGCATACAGAATACTTCTGCAAGCTCATGGAATCCATGTCCCATTGTATTTCTGCATTCTGTGCTCCCATTGGAGGCCTACAAAGTATTAGACTGGTTTTTCTGGCTCTTGACTATTAAATGAATTCACAAATGTGGCAAAAGCTCATCTGAACTATTTAAAGGTGTACCTTTCATTTGGCTCTTCATGTTACTATTTAAAAGAATGGTCATATATATATATATATATGCTGTCTCATTTTTAAAAAATTGCATAGCATTTTCTACCTAGACTGTTTACAAGTACTTTTTCTTTGGGTTTCCCTCTCTTTTGGGGCATGGGCCAAATGTGGCCCTTGTGCCAAAAACACCAACTCTCTTGATATTTGGTCTTTTTTATTTGAAAGAATATTCATGTATGACTGCAGTCACATTGTTTTTCTGTGTTGTAGGTATGCAAGATTATATCATGTTTAAATTTGCATGTGGTTTGCCTCAACAAAAAATTAGTACTGTGTGCATTTTAAGTGTTTAAATCATAATTCAAGTATTTTAATGAATTCAACATGCCTTGAGTCAATTACTAGTCTGAGTGCTATGTAATAAAATGGATTTGTTCATTGAGACCTTGTTGACAAATATTTTTGCTTTGCAATGAAGTATATTGCCAGATCTGGTAATCTACTGAAAAAGGTTTTGTTGAGAGGCTAGGAAGTATGGTTGGCACTTGTATCTCCTTTCCACTTAGCAAAATTGAATTTTATGTGCCTTTCTTATTGCTTAGATATCTACTTGTGAATCATGAATATTTCTGTCTTAAACAGTTGGCTTGCTTTTGCACATCTCATTTTGTTACATGCACCCTTTTGTCAATGTAAGCTAACCTGGTAGCTGTTAGTTTTCTGGTCTAAACTCAACAGGCTCTTGTTTCGTATCCTAGTCTGAGCATTGATATCTAGCTGTTCAGAATGCAATTTAAGATATAGGTTCTTGTCTATTTTTCTGATGTTACATGTTTTTTGTCTCTAGGTAATTTTTTGTAACACATAAAAATGGCTACTCTAGTATAAATTTTACATTTTGTGGAGTGAAAGATAACTTGGGAACTTAAGTAAAGAAACATTTAGTACATGGAATTCTAGAGAAATAATTTTGTGTGAAACTTATTCCAATTGTTTATTGCTGCTCTAATATTTTTTGATTCCAGGATCTTCCTAATGCAATGAATGCTGCAGAAATCACTGACAAACTTGGCCTCCATTCCTTACGAAACCGTAATTGGTATATTCAAGCTACATGTGCAACCAGTGGTGACGGATTGTATGAAGGTTTAGATTGGCTTTCAAACCAGTTGAAAAACCAAAAGTAACCACAGATCTTCTTTCTTCAAGAACAATTTCACATGGCGAACTTTTGAGCATGGAGAAAAAGGAATTTCCATGGGAAAAGTATTTTGTAGGCAAAAAAAAAGAAGATACTGGCATTTTTCCCAGAAAGCAAGTGCTGCCCTAATTTTTAAGCCTTCAATTGATCTGTTCTACTAAATCTAATTTTTTGAATTTATTCTTAATCAGTTTGAGGCTTATTTATCAGGGTTGTCACTTTGAAAAGTGTATCACAAAGGAAAGATTTTGGAAAATGGCAAATGTTTGTAAATAAATGAGTATTAAAACTTTTCCGCTTTGTGTTTAGGGCCCAATGATCATCCATTTAACATTGTACTAAGATGTCTTATTACACTGATGTATTTGTTTAGCTTTTAAGATAATTTATCGCATAAAAAGTTTTTTGCTCATATTTTGTCTGTGCTTGGTGAATGTGACAGGTTAATTGAATGAGCTGGTACTCGTTTCATCAAAATATAGATAGTTCACAGAATTTATTTCTTGTAATTTTTTTCCTTCCAATAAAATTTATCAGACACATAATCCATGCTCTTTTGTCAAAATCTACTTATTTTTTTTCTTGGGCACCTAAAAAATCTTGATCTATAGAATAAAAGTAATATCAGTAAAAAAGGAATAGTAGGAAAACGGATTGCTGTCTTGAAATGATAGTTTCGATTCATCTTTGTTGAATAAAGTAAATTTCCAAATATACTGTTTTCTTTCCTTGTGGATTAAAATCTTGGTTATAAAGTATAACTTTCCATTAATATTAGAAAGTATTGAGTTCTTGAACTTTTTTATTTAATAGAAAGTATTAAGGCAAATTAATGCTAGAAAATGCTTCCATTTCTATTCAGAAATGTGCTTATCTATATTTTCAAGTGAAGTATTCTAATTTAGTATTGAAATATATAAAAAATGTTTTGTTTAGATACGATGTACTAAACCCTTGTTTTAAATTCAAGACTTTGTATCCATTAAATTACAAATTGTTGACAAAATATTCTTGTCAACTAAATTTCACTTATTCCTATTTTTTTTAATTTAATACATGCTCTTTCATTAAAGTTTAAAAATGCTTTGGGGAATAACTTAGTTTGGCACATTAAATCTTCTATATGCTCACCTTTCTCAAGAACGAATAGACAAAAGATATATTAAAAATTTCAAAGCTTTGTGTGCATGTGTCTAAAATATTTGGACATCTTATTCAAGTTTTATCCTCCATATCACCAGGGTCTGAAATTTGGTTCACATAAAGTTATACATTGATCCACATTTTTTATTAAAAATATACTATTAAGCTTTTTATGTCCTATACAAATAGAGTTTGTACCAGTCTTATGAGTTAGCATTTGATTCATTCTGTTTTGAACAACGATTTCTTAAGATTAGGTGACTTCCATAATTGCTCAGCTCTGATTTTCAACTTGTTTTATGTTAGGGTTCTATCTCAAGATGTGCTTCTTAACAGCATGCAAAATAAAAACTGATGTGCCACCTATGTCTAAACTTTGTCTTACACTATAGCTTATTAGTTCTTATGCTGTAGTAGCGTATTAAGAAAACCCAAACATCCTATTGGGTTAAAGTACAAGGGTCCATAATTAAAAAATTTTTGATCCATGGTGACCAACAGGAACATTAATGCTCATCATTGAGACTACAAATCTCAATACTTATATATACAATAAAATCGGCTAAATATTTCAGCAGACCTGTGGTGCTTGTATATAGTCTACCTGTATATAGATGATAAAAACCAGTTTTTTGCCATTTTATCTGCATGTTCCTGTTGACCTAGACCAGGTTTACAAGAACATGTGGCTGGCTTAGTCAGTTTTGCAATGTAGCAAATGCAACCATTGTCACCTTAATGCTTCAGAATTGCAGTGTGCTTCATGTAACCCCAACAGTTATACTGTAGTTTTCATGATAGACTCATAGATACTATTGCATAGTTAATTCACATCAGATTGTATGAATGGAAAGGTAGCATTTGCCAATAGCAACAGTTCAATACCAAAATCTTTCATTTCATTTGAACTTGACCTGGTCGGACTTTAGATGAAAAATACTTCCTCCGAGTGTTGTGGCCTCATAAAATAACCGTAGGTACATATAAATGCTTTTGCAACAAAAATTTCTGCATCAAAGTACCTGAAAGTGCTTTTGCTGTCAAACCTCATTAAAACGAATTCACTTAATATTACTGATAATACAAACTAAATCAAAATATATATTCAAATGTTAATTTGTTGGTTTAAAAATTCGGGTTATACTAATTGCTGGGGGGCTTAAGACGAAAAGTGTTTCGAACTAGAGGGCAAATGAATTCTTTTCAATTGTATTAGCAGACGAAATTTTACATTTGGAAAAGGAATAAGCGTGCCTTCAAAAGAAACTACTGACTTAGAAATTGTTTGCTGCTTTTGTTAAGCAGTGAAAATTCATTTGGTCAATTATTTTCAGATTTTCTTAAAGAATGTCACGAAAAAATACAAAAATCGATAACTATTTCAAGGTAAAAATTGTATAATTAGGAAATATCTAATCGAGAATTATCTGTATAGTCTGATGAATATGTATCGTGTATCCGCAAACCAAGAATTGTATAGTAAGTGATGTAAATGCATTACTATTTTGTTAAAATGGTTTTTCTGAATTCGGGTAACACTAACTGGATAATACAATTTTTTACTCGCGTAAAATTCGTCTCATCGAGGTTGGACTGTTTCAAACACTTGCATAACTATAAGATACTGGCAAAAAAAAAAACTATAATTTTGATCTGCAGGTTGGCCTTGAATTGCCAACTTCAAAATTGCAATGATTTCTTTTTTCAGATAATTTCGGAACAAAGGTCCAACTCGCTATTTGAGGTACACAGTAAATTCCTAACTTCATGTGACATTCTATATTATAAGTGCTATTCATGATTAACCCGGCAAAGCCTGAATTAAATTTTTTTCTCAAATTTACTTTTGCTCTTTAGTATATGTTTATTGCCTTCCTTGGGATAATATAAAATGTGTTTTGTTTTTTTAATTAAATTATTTTAGTCAGAAACTGGTACCGCTAGGCTCTTACACTATCAAATCGCCTTTTTTTTTCAAAATTCTTTATTTTTTTTAAGAAGCAAAAGCAATTTTTATAAAGAACAGATTATATTTTAATTCCCACATAAAATTTTAATTACAAATTCAAATAAAATTACATTTTTTGTATGAAAAGTGATACATTGCATTTCGCACATTCGGTACGTATGCGGCTTTTGCAATTCACAGCAGCACAATGACGCCTTTGTGATGTGGCTCGTACTAGGTGGTTCATTTTGTCAAACCTTAACGCATCAGATACTCTGGAAAATATATTTAAAAATATATATATATTGGATTCAAGAATATTGTGAAAATATGGAAGATGATAATACAAATATTCTTACCTGACTCCTCTGGAACTTCCACTTGAGGTTGGATTTCTACCCGAAGCTTTTGGAGGATTACTTTTCTTTGAAGAATTTGATCTTTTATTCTTCCGTTGTTTCTTTGCACTTGGTGGCCCACCAGTTATTGTCTTTGAATTGTCTAATTCTTCTTCGGAATCTGAAATTTCAATATCGCCACAATTTTTTTGAACTTTCATTCTTATTTCGGCATTTGCCCGTAACTGATTACCAGGCAAATTATCTGTAAGACCTCCTTCATCTTCCTCTGCAGAATCTTCGTCAGTGATTTCAGCAGCATCAGGGGGCTCAATATAAATTTCTTCAATATCATCAGAATCTAGTTCACCAAACAGTTGAAGTGCCTCTTCAAGTGTTAAATTTCTAGAAAATATGTATATATATATATATAATAAACAAGTATAATATAATAAAAATAATAGCTGTTATTATTAAATATATATATAAAATAAAAATCCGTCAATTAATTTTAAAAATGTAAAAAACAAATATGCCTGTTACTTCAAAAGAAAAAAAAAACTTATTTATTTTTTAAGTCACAGAAACATGAGTAAAATGAATAAATACACAGTTTCTACATAACTCATGAAAGCCTATTTAGAACAAAAATTTTCGTATATAATAAGACATTTTTTTAAATGTGGCCTACAGAAAGCATATAAATAAAAATACACATTTCATCAACTCACTTAAAATTTTTAAATATCTATAAAATGTACTTTTGTCGACGAGCCATTTTATCGCTTGTTTTCAAGACGATTAACTTTCTTGAGACTAATAGCATAGACAACGTGTTCAACTATTTCATCTGACTGTTATAATTCCTTCTTTAGACTGTCTAGGGGTGCCATCTATTAACTAAAAATCAGAACTTTAAGTTTTTCCCCAAAAAAAGAGGTATTTTTGAAGTAGCGATTGCTGGTACCACTAGGACTTCCCGGGTTAAATTAGTAATGAAAAATAACTTTCAATGATAATCCATGACTTTAAATTTCCCCTGATGACCATATTAAAAGCTACCTTTTCTAGTTTCACTAATGCTAATTTAATGTGAAGAGAAAGTCAATTTATTTTCGCAAAAAATATTTTTCTTGTCTTAATTTTACCTATTCAAATGTTGCACAAGATGGAGGTAGTTAACGTCGCACTGGAGCAGAACGGGCTATTGGCGACTTTCCGGTATCAATCCCGATAGGAAAGAATCGAGGACAACACGGGGTAATTTCGAACCATTGTCAGATGAGGCAACACCTGAGCTGGTACGCCAACGTGACATTTGAAGCCACGACAGATTTAACGTGCCTCAGCACCAGTGTACACGTCGCAATTTTGGCAAGGGGGTTATTCTGTCTTGGACGTAAGCTGTGGATTTGTTTGGAATCTAAAGATTTAAGTGTTAACAATTGGTTCTCAAACTGGAGTGTCCCTTTCGGGGACGACCGTAGTTCAAAATTACTTGTCCTCAGATCTTTCCCCTTTGGAACTAATCCCGGACCGTCATCAATAGCCCGAAGCAAAGTTAGATTTTTGATCAGTTTCAAAAACTGATTTTAACGAGTTTTGTGTATTAATCCTTTATGAACAAAATATGCTTCCATCACTATTGAAAAGCTGCTTCTAGATTATTTATTTGCAGCTAGTCTAATGGAAAATGATTTTAAGGAATAGGATTTGATTGAATTTCTTTAAAAATGATACATTGAAAAATTTAAGGTTTGGTAGGTTTAAAAGGGGCTTCGAATAAGGAAGTGTTTTGTTGCATTTAGTTAATAGTTGTCGCTAGATGGCGCAGTGTCATATCTTAGCATTGATATAAGGGAATAATGAATTATTCTTTCTGAAGGTTACCGTACTTCAAAACTTACGGCTCCTTTGCCAAAAAATAAATTTCAGTGTCTCCTTTTTGAGTGCATTTCAATACATTTAACTTCAATTAATTTTTTAATCAATTGTTCTATCAATTAGATTAGATGCATTACAATTTCTTTAGCAGGTAGAAAAGAAAAACTACTTACACCTGCCTACTTGTACGGTTTGGCGGTATTATGTACGGATTTTGGCTAATTTGTACGGGCATATGGTACGACTATGCGGTTTTTCACGAAACTTACAAATGAATCTCAAATTTTGTTTTTAATATAGATCTGACACGTGTTTATAGAGATGCCGACAACTACGACTTCTGGTAATAAATAATCCGTACTGCGGAAAATAAATTTTCTCTTTTAAAATTAATTTTTTCTTTTAGATGTTTTGCGTACCTATTTTACGAAACAGGCGTGTTTTCTGACCATGTGTCTGACAAGAAACGTCAGGAAAAGATCGGCGTACCCATTTCCGTAGGGTTGTGTTCTGCAATTGACAGCTTGCAAAAAGCAGTATAAGTATAAAGTACTAGATAGCGAAGAAACCAAGAGCAGAAAACCAAATATTCAAATCAACACATCCAACCCATCCCGGGGAGCAGTTTCATTCCTCTTAAATTTTCAAAACAAGATTCCCGATCATACTCACTTTATTTGAATCAAATGCTTTTCTCTTCTGAAATATAAGCAGCCATCGCAAACACGTAAAAAATAGCATAATCAGTATTTCTGGGATTCTGTAAATATGGGGTGCTTTTTTTTAATTGTATATATACTATTTCGCTGGTCTGCATGTCATGATCCTGTAAAAATTGTACGATTTCTAGAATGGAAATGTTAACATGTATGTAACAAATACTTGCTAATTAAAAACATGAAATTTTTAAGACTGATCTACGGACAGTATTTTTTCTAACGCTTTGTAGTACATGTCAAAGAATTGAATCTGGAAGGTTTGACACGTTCTATAGATGCGATTTATTTCTAAATACGAATACTAGCACTATGGGTCAATCCAAAGGGGATTGATGGGTTTCAACCCTTTCCAAGAAATTTTCAAATACAAATTCTTTTATTATCTGGGCTACAGTAGTCCGGTTGGAAGATTAACGGATTAGTAACCGGAGGGTTGCAAGTACGAATTCAACCAGACCATCGTGTTCAAAAGGGGCTGATGCACATTAAATTTGTCGTGACCTTAAATGTCCTCACGTTGGCTTAGTTTGGAGAGTGGGGTGCCAGCTCAGATGTGACATCGTCATCTGACCGTGGATCAAAGTTACGTAATGTTGTCCTCGGATCTTTCGCTTCGTGTTTGATCCCGGACCATCATCAATAGACAGTTGTGTTGCTCTCAGTGCAAAGTTAATTAAAATACCTACCTCTTTTTTTTCTTAACTTTTAAAGGAATTTTTAACTTTAGCCTTTCTGTAGTAGATATTTTTAGCGTCGGAAAGTGGTTCAGGTTTTAAGACGAGGCACTGTTGGTTAAGTGACGTCACGTACTAACATCGTAAACTTTTATCCGTTTCCTGTAAAAACCCCTGACGGACATGGGAAGACGAGTGACCACAGCTTGAAAACCGAAAGTAAATGCACTAGGGTAGGTAGGTATTTTAATTAACGTCACACTGGAGCAACACAAAGGGCTATTGGCGACGGTCCGGGATCAAACCCGAAGGGAAAGATCCGAAGACAACACGTAATTTTGAACCACGGTCAGATGACGAGGTTGGCACCCCATGACAATTGAAAGTGAATATACGATTATAATATTTTTGCCTACATCTTGGAAAAATATTGTCTAAAAATCGAGGTTCTATTTGTGCAATGCCCGACTAGACAATTTGTATCATCAACCGCGCAATTAAGACAATGGAAGAGAACGCTAAAAAATAGCAATGCTTAGAATTATTTTAATTGTAAAAAATGTGGGTAAAAAGTATAAAAAAGAAATATTAGGTCATCCGGAAAGTTCTGTTTTTTTTATGATAAATACTAACGAAGGAGTACAAAAGAAAATGTTATTGAATCACATAAGCACCATTTTGTTCTGACTTTTTGCCATCTTTCCGGCAGCTGGAAAATTCCGTTTTTAAAAAAGTCATTAGGCTAATTTGTAAAGAAGTTATCGAGGTGCTGTTTGACAGTCTCCAACGAATTGAACTCCAGGCCGTTCAGAGAATTTTGAAGTGACTTGAAGAGGTGAAAATCTGAGGGGGCAAGATCTGGTGTATATAGGGGGTGACACAAAACATCCCAGCCATAATCAATAAGTCTGTCTACATTCATTGTCATGCTGGAAGACAACATCTCGACGATTGGTCTGTTCTGGCTGCTTTGCTTCGATTTCTGCTTTTAATACTGCCATTTGAGAACTTATTTTTCGGAATTTATTGTCTGATTTTGTGGCAATAATTCATAATGAACAATTTCTTTGTAGTAGAACATTTACTTTGTACCATACACAAAGCATTACTTTTTTGGGATGCATCCCCCTCTCGATGTTACTTGGGGAGGTTCATTTGGCTTACCCCATGATCTTTTTCTTATAACATTATTGTATAGTTTCCACTTCTCATCTCCAGTAATGAGCCGTTTCAAAAAAGGAGTTCTTCATTTCGTTTCAGCAAAGAATCACATGCCGAAATTCGAGCAAGCATATTCTGTTGTGTTAAAGTATGGGGTACCCATACATCGTAGCGGCTTACTTACCCAAGCTTCTTCAGATGATCATGAACTGTACTTTTTGGAATATTTAGTCTGTGTGATAGTTCCTGAACTGTTAACGTGGATTTTCAACTATGGCACCTTTTAATAGGTCCTCGTTTATAGAGGATGGTCGTCCAGAGCGGGCATCATATTCGAGGCTGAAATTTATCAAACCACCTTCGAACTGTCATCAGAAACAGCACTTTGTCCATATACAGCACAAATTTTACGGGCAGTCTGACTAACATTTTTTCCTTTCTTAAAATAAAAGAGCATAATATGACGAAAATGAACTTTTTGGTTCTCCATTCTTAGCACTGCAGTGAAATTGTGCCAGAACACAAGCTAGAATTATGCAGTGACAGCAGAAAAGACCGAATTTACACATCTGCTTCAATCAAGGTCACTCCTTATCAGCAAAATAGTAAGAAAGCGCGCTTTGATTGGAAAAACCGCAGAACTTTCCGGATTACCCAATATATATATTTGTCCCGCCAATGCCCATTTTGCAAGTATATTGGTGATCGTTGATTTAATATATATAATTTAAATTTTTAATACAACATACAAAAATACTTCATAATGTTTATTGTCATACCGTATTGAGAGGGGGAAATAGGCAACTTTTTCTATTACAACTTTCGTCACATTGAAGTGATTTGTGGATACTCATCTCCCATGAATGGGACCCTTATGCTGTACAAACAATTTCAGATATTTTCATGAATATCTAGATTGGCCCCTCTGATCATGAAAAAATAAACACATTGTTCTTTAGAAATTTTTTTAATCTATTCTTCTTGGTATCGTAATAGTGTTAAACAGTTTAAGAATGGGACCCGTATGATGTTCAAAAAATTTCAGCGATATACATAAATATCTAGAAGGCATCATCTAGCTTTATAACAATCCAAATCACGAAGGAAAGGTTTTCATACACATTTTTTTCTTTAACGTCGCTGGAAGAGTTGCATCATGCCATCTCCATGTAATATTCAATTCAAATGCTTCAATACTTAGTAATTCACAGCTGTGGAAAGTGATCACTTTCAAGGCAATTTTCCCCCAAATCATATCAAAGATATATTTTCGGGGAATGCTTACTTATTTTCTCCAGAAAACCAACTAGCAATGATTATTCATCCTCGACAGCATATCACAGAATCAGAAAAATTGAATTGAAAAATGATGCAAGAAAAGAAGAATGTTTATTTCAAATTACCTATCTTAAATATTCATGCATTTGACTACATTGACACTTGGGGGAAATTATCTGTTACCGAACCACCTCACACTGATATGGTCAGCTGAATAGCTTTGTCAAATGCTAATACAAAAGGAAGTGCCGTGGTTAAATTGTTTCCTTGCCATACAGATTCTATAATTGAAATACGTTCCATTTTGTATAGTTTTTGATTTTTTCGAAGGCTCAAGGTGTCCGGTAATATATTGTAGATCGCAGAATGGTTTTTGAATAGTATGTATGAGACACCTATATTGAAAACCTTTCTCGTCACTTATATATATATGCCAATGAGTCGTGTAGACAAGGAGGTGTGTTGGGTATGTACGAGGGTGTGTACGATACCAAGGAAGTATCGTAGTGCCAAGGAGGTGTGTTGGGTGTTAGAATTTTGGGGGAAAAACAAATGTTCCTCGGATTCCATAAATTTGGATTGAGTCATTTGAATTTCAAAGGTTTCAAATTGAATATTGAATGTTTTACTCCTTTCTGTTCATACGACAGAATTTCCAAGAAATGAAAATTAATTCTTATTGTTTAAGCACAATTATCTAAATTGCCATAATTTCAATATATATATATATATATATATATATGAAACGATACCTAAAAATAACCCCCTAAGTACAATTTTCACTACAGATCACCCCTTAGCGGTTCCCTTTTATCCCAGTCTTTGTCCCCCTATCTAAGTGGTCAATATCTTGCCTTTCACTTTTGAACTCAAGCCGTCTCGTTAACTAGACCTCCCACGGACCTTGTGACTCCCTTTCACCTTTGAACTCAAGCCGCCTCGTTAGCTTAGACCTCCCAAGGACTCTCCTGCTTTCAAATCGCATATGTAAGATCACATTCCCCCTTCGTAAAACCACCGACTTCTACCAATGAAATTTGTTGTTAAATCCCCTGGTCCAATAATATTTTTCTTAATCCTAATCCCTCTAGCGAGATCTTTGTAAACTATTTATTCTTTCACGAGCCTCTTGGGCTAAGGAGCCCTCAGAGCCGTTCCAAATTCCAAACCCTCAACAATCTCATGATGTCTACTTGTCTACTGAAATAATAAAGAATTGTTGTGGAATCTGCATTACACTCAATATCTATGCATCATTCTCTCCGGTTGCCTTACACCACTCTCGTCACGACTGCAGGCTTATAAGATCTGTTATTATGACATATATATATATATATATATATATATATATATATATATATATATATATATATATATATATATATATATATATAGATAGATAACATATTTGATTTCATCAACGACCATAATTCCATCAACGAATCCGTTAAAATGAAAGTCGGGAAAAGTGCAATATAAAATAATTATTCTCATTTACAATTACATGATAATTTATCGCGTATATGTCTTAAAAACAAAAAATAACCATAGGCAATTGTATGGAATTTGTATTATTATTTTCTCAAATTTTAAGGAATCCGAAAGCAAAACTAGACAGGTCACTAAAATTTAGTTGCTGTGCAGCATGGAACGATAATTTTATTAGCGACTCTGATTTAAAATATTGAACAAACAATATAATGACGTAAAAATTTGTTTCCAATAGTATAGTAATAAAACACTCTTCATACCTAAAACACAATTTATTTCATACATATGCCCAGTCTGATGAGAATTATACAGATGACCGAGGTGACTAGCCTGTACTTGTGACCGTATCCAAAGATGAAGATTGTTGTTTGGTTCCTTGCGGAGATGAAGTTTTTGAGCAAGGCCACACTATTTCTGAAGCCACTAGTTTGAGAGTTCGACGTTTGCAAACGAAAATGAAGAACAAGTAGACACCATGCAAACAATTGAGCATACCCGCTACGGCATACAGATAATAGATTCCAGTTAACCACGGTATAAATTCTGTTATCCACACCAATCCCATTATGAGCACAAGTTTCATGCATAGACGATATCTGAAAGAGAAGATAATTACTTAAGAGAAGGTTCTTAAAGTAATTTTTTGGTATATATGATCACGGAAATAGCAATCACTTAATGAAAACGGTTAGAAACTACAATATAGAGAAAATATATGCATCCGTCGAAAAAATATATTTTGGATACATTTTTTTACTTCTGTTTATGATTTGCTTGAAAAGGAGTTTGTGTACTATATTCCCTCCAAAGTAAAAAGTGTGCTTTTGACTCAATTCTATGCACTGCTTAAAGTAAGAGGAAGCATAATGTGACTAAAATTTTAATTGGCATGAGAGAATTTGACATAGGGAAATAATAAGTTTTTTTATTTAACTGAAATAATTTTACAAAATAATTATAATTAAATGTTTACAAAAATTGAATAACTTGACGATACTGAAAAATAATGTTTAAATACTATTAATATCGAAAAATTAAATAATATTTTAGTATTTGGAGAAAAGATCAAATTTTTTATCGTGCCATTTCGGAAATGTATATTTTCATCAATCACATCATCCCCTATAAAATTTTTCCGGACCTACCCCTAATCCTTGGTGAGAGCTACAACCTTTTTTGGAGCTGTGACATCATTTAAGCGGATATTATATGTAATTACACTTGGCCAGATCTAGCCCTTGCGCCATAAAAAAAAACAATCATAATTACACAATGTTAAAATAATTATCCACGATTTTTTAAATATACCTCAGCAAATAATAATAGGTATTAAAAACTCACGAAATTTCAACCATATCTCGTAATATGTTAAAACTAAAGCAAAAATACTTTGAGAAATTGTAAATTCAATTAAACATTTTTTTTATGTCATTCGTCAAATATGAACAGGGGTCACCGGACCTTAAATTTGGAACCACTGTGATAGAGAAAACTTTATTCTAACACATTATAAACAGATGTTTAAAGAAATCACAGTATTACGTATCACATAATACCCTATACATATAGCAGCACGTTTCTCAAACTTCTCATTTTGTAGATCTCTCGTGTCTACATTACTTCCTATAAAAGTAACTTTCTTTTGAGAACTCGTAAAATTATTTTTAACCTGAGGGTTAGTAATAAATGGATTGAAGTTAATTAAATTCTACAAGTTACTAATTACAAAATAAGAAAAAACGTTTGGCTAGAAAAATAAAAAGCGAACAATGCACTATTTTAACATTAACGTTGAAGATGCTCTGTACTAATAATTGTGTCAGGAGAAAAAGAAGTCTCAAATCTTACTCAATATCCAATCCTTTCCTACATGTTATGTGAAAACTAAATTTCACTTTCGCATTTACATCGCGGATCGGTTTCTATAACAAATTTGGGTACAAATCTTGATTATAGGATAGTGTCTATTCCTGGTACAATGCCGATGCAATCAAAACGCTCCTGTGTACTTCGACATTTTGTGCGAACTATTTTCGTATATTTTCCCAATATATTTAAAGGATCGGTACTGTTTCCTTCGGAATCGGTACTTGGCCGAAAGTCAAGACTTAAAGAAACTATTCCCGAGAGTTTGGGGAATACTTTCGTATATCATAATAATATTGAAATATTTGCTTACCTTTTCTTATGTCTATTCGCTGCTAAAATTGCTGTTGCACTTCTAACTCTAACAATTGTTCTGGCAGTCATAACGAAGAATATGCAGTTAGCAATCAAAGTTAGACCAACAGGTGCATTGAAGTAAACCAAAAAAGCCAACTGTCCAGACAGCCAACATTTTTTCACGCCGAAGCTTGGTTTGTATTCCATTGGGACCCAATCTGTTTTATCTATTATGATAGCTGGAACAACACAAAGGAAAGTCATCGTCCAGGCATATATAGAATACTTCCAGAATTTGGACGTCCGTTCTAAATCTGGCTTCACTGAAGCCATCGTTTGCATGATGTCGAACGACATGACGTTAGTCCAGAAGAAGGTAGCAAGGAATGTGGTTTGTACCGTAACACCCATAATGAAACAGATCTCGTACGGTATGCTATTCCGCATGAATAAATCGACGATTAGCAACACGTATGTTACTATCAAACAAAGTGAAATGGAGATGACATTTTTGCCTGGTAAAGTTCGATGCTCTCCAATGACCACGTAGACAAAGATCAAGAATACGGAACATAATATTGAAAGTGCTAACTCTACTGCAAGAATTGGATAGTACTTGCTCAAGACGGGCTTTGTGATCGTAGTGTTGAAGTTGTCTTCGGTAACGTTTAAGTTTGTAGAGTTCCATACAGATAGAATGGATTCAGTATTGTTATATATATCCATTTCTTCCTAGTTAATTTTATGTCAATAGTTATATCATCTTATACATAGTGAAAAGTGTACCTGAAAGAAAATTTGCAGAGAATAAATTGTTAGTCCTTTTACAAGCATACTGAAGTTTAAATTATATTTCTGATAAAATAAACATAGTGAAAGAACAAAAGTAGTGCACTTTTTCTCGTATCAAGTTACCTCCAATTACTGCATGAGGGACTTTTAGAAATTTGGAAAATAAAATCTAGTATACAATTTCTATTTTATTACCATTATACCATGTCTTTTAATATACAAGTTACCTACATTTTTTCCTTAGTAATGCACACAATTTGTGCATTTGTTTGAGTATTAACTTAGTAAAATATGTCTGATAATCATTAGTACATTGAAACATTATTTATAAAAACTTAACTGATTATTAGCGTAATAAAGACAGACTAGAAATTAAGTATTTGTATATCTACATGATCTTGTAAATAAAAATGGAATTTTAGTGTTACTCACAAGCGAGATGGATTCTATAAGGAATGCCGTTTTGATCGTTGATCGTTCTGCGTTGTAGTTACAAGCCAATAAACTACTGACCACTTTCTCTCGCAATATAAACTAACGGCTGCATGGTACAGCGATACAATGAACAATGGGTATAAAACGATCATTAAAAAAGTTATTTCGCCATCCTTATAAAACTTTAGGTGGGAAACGAGAGACCTTTTTCAAAGAAAGTTATGAATATCAATTCACTGTGTTGCGTATATGAGAAGAAAGGGAATGATGTGTGTTATTTCGTATCGTCAAAGTAATTTTTTAAAATAAAAAAGCTGGAATATCCTCAGATTATTTACCTTACTTATTGTGATGTGGAATTTTGTATCAGTGATGGCCGATTACACAATTTAAAGTTCCGAATGTTTTTAGTGAGGTAAAACTCAAGAAAAGACACACGGTACCGGCCCCTCGCCAAATTGGCGACTAAAATTTTCGCCCTCATGTGTTAGAAACCTACCACAAAACTAATAAAAATAGGCTTACTTTACTTCACCTAATCCTTTGTTGTTTTTAAATACAGAACATATTCTGTATTTAAAAAGCACCGAAACATTTCTTTAAAGCTGCTATCATTCATTTTCCGCCACACATATCCTGCCGAGTAGTTGTCAGATTGCAGTCTCGTGCCGTTTTCAAAAATCTTGCTTAATCGCGCTCCACGACCCCTCAATGGCATTCGTGTGCACACCAGTCCCTGGTTTTTTTTAAATAGATGCTGTGATGCACTGTAAGGTGCTGGTAACCCTTATCCCCCTATGATTGCCAACAATGGAAGATTAGCGTGCAGCCGGCAAAATAAATCTTTTGATCACATCCATTAATGCCTCTTTCGTTCTATACTCTACCACTCCAAAATCATTTTCTCGATCCCCTTTCAACCCCACCAAACACTCATTCACTGTTTTACACCTGTTATACTTCCTTTAACCTAACTTAATTTCATAAATCTCAGCAGTTACACCCATAGAGCAGAGATAAAGATAGAGAGCGCTTCCCCATTCCAGATGGTCGAAAAAGCTGTTCCAGAGTAACTTCACGTTTTAGCCCACGGTTAAACCAGATTTGGCTTCATATCACCATGTAATGTAAACAATCTTGGCGATACCTTGACTTTTTGAACTAAATAAGCAGAAGAATAAACGAATTGTACTAATTTTGTTACAAATACTGTCTTCGTGATTAAACAGATAATTTCGACTTGAAGTACTCGAGGTACCGATTTTGAATCATTATTTAATAAAAGTAATTTTTTAGCATACCAATTTTTGCTACTTTGCTGACTTAAAATGTTTCCAAAGTAACGAAAGATTTAAAAAAAACAGTGATGCAGAGTAGAAAATTGATTCTAAAGTTAATGATTTTAGATCTCTTTGTTTTTCGAATATTGAAAAGGTTTTGATTTTAAAACTTGTAAATCGTAGCCACCACCAGAAAGAAAATATAATTAGATTTCGAACCAGATTTTATTTTTCAAATATAATATTTTCACTGAATAAATTTTACGGCTTTTGGACAAGCATTTTGTCAATATATATATACAGGGAGACCATTGATTTTTAAAAATGACTCAGATAAATAACTTAAAATGAACAAAAATATTGTATACACTAACAGAGCAATTCCATGAAACATGGGACATCCAATCGAAAATATTTTCAGAAATTTTATCTCGGGTTTTCTTTAGTTTTTCTAGACAGTTTAAAGTACAAAGAAGCAAAGAACGCAGATAAAAATTACAGAAGGAAATTATGACTAAAATATATTGTCTTAATATGAAAAAATACCAAAGAAAAACCAATGAAAATGCCACTAGCTGTACAGTAATAAAATTTAAATAAATGAATTACTGACATATTGGAAAGAAAAAGTTAATAAATTGATGAAAAATATATTTGATTATACATTTAGTTTACATGAAATATACAAATGAATCAGCGACCTTTAAATAAAGTTAATTTATTATTTATGCTTCTTAATTTATTTTTTTGGAGGTCTTCGTTGTAAACTTTAGCAATATGATGTAATCTTATTTTAAAATATTCATTCCTACATTTACTAAATCTAGACATTTACTGCATAGTCTAATACTATAAGCAGTAAAAATTAATTTTTGATTTCGATGGCGTAGGAAACATTTCTTGCAAGATGTGGGCCTTGCGAAAGTAATGCGACATCATTTTAAGCATGTTTTGCATTAATGTAACACAAATTTTAATTAGATTAGACGGCTAATTAAATTAAACAAATACTCGTGCTTTAAACAATCATTCAAGCAAAACTAATGAAATTTCTAAAAAGGTATCCATCAGCTCCTATTCTAAAAAGTTGATGCAATCGAATGAGACCATCTGCATTACTTCAAAAATAAAAAATTCCTTAAAAAATAATTGTTTTTAAGTTTTTAAATTTAACGCAAAAGTACATGTGTATTGCTTCCAATTAAAATGAAACAATCTCTGCAAATCAAAATTCAAATAAACAGCTATCCGGAGCTTTCACTCACTTGTAATCTATTAACAATATTAATCTTAAATAAATGAACTGCACAAATCTGCCATACAAGAAACTACCAACAATTTTCTAAACACGCGATATTTGATTACTCTAGCGGAAGGCGCCAAGATTCGCCAACCTGCATTTTTGCGTTTAACCGTAAAACATTCGATTTTTTCGCAAAATGCATAATTTTAATGACTCCCAAACATTTTCTATCAGGTTACAGATATTCAAATTGTTCTCACGACATCAAATAATGAAAAAAAGTGTTCACAATAACGAATAAACATTGATTTTACTATGATGTGATGCAACGCTACTCTTTTAAAAATGCTTTAAATATTAAAAAAAAGCAGATAAGTAAATAATAACATACCTGTGAAATGAGTAGGGTGATCCTTTAGTTCCTCTTTCCTTGCAATTGTATGCACACCAATATGCAACCATTTTTTTTTCACTAAAAGTGCAGCCTTCAACGTGTCAATTTGACGTCCCAATGCTAAATCCCATAGAGAGTGTTCTCCGTGTCCAAGAAACGTCCGCATGTCCGCTGATTTTATCGTAGAACCGGATTGCAACCCCAAAGCGCTCTCTATCCTTATCTCTCCTCTAAGGTTACACCCTGATTACTAATCTCGCAACTATCATTTACTAAAATTTCCACACAAACCTCACGACAAAAAACTCTTCCAATCAACCACAGTCCGTTTGGCACATTCATCTCATCCGTAATCCACTCATTCGTCATCTTGTTTACCCATAAATTGGTCATCATTAAAACTTCTCTCAAATTCAATTTACTTTCTTCAAGCCACGAACCTTTTCTTACTGACCTTTTCACATCATGCTTGCTCGTATCCTCTCTCACACGACAAAAACAGTTAAAACTATCATCCACATTCCTTTTAACCAAATTCATGCTCTCTCTATATTTTGGACAACCATACTGTTTTGCAATTAATCCATGGATGCGAAATATGACTTTTGTGAGAGGAATTAAGTACTTTCTAACTTGCCCTTGCTCCCCAACCTCAGTAACTCCTTCCAATATTTTCGATTGTATCGATGACTCTGTGGGACAGCTTCTAGATGAAAAAGAGTTGGTAGCTGTGCAGCTTGAAAAACATGATCTTTTGAACTTGGTCAACCTTGGTATACCATGACCAAAGGAATTAGTAAAAACAGAAATTAATCATCTTACATCCATCTCCCTTGAAACATAAAGTCATACAAACTATACAAACCACCACAGTTCTAAAGATATTTACAAAACCTTGCCATAACTGGGGTTCAGGGAATAAACTTGCCTATGCATGGGTAAAGTGAATTAAAAGTATAACTGACTGTTAATTTACCGTGCGAGTCAAGATATGATCTTTACAGACATTTTTCATCTTACCTTTAGTTTGATTTTAGAGCTTCGAAGCGTACTAAAAACAATTCCCATGGATAATAAGACTAGTAGATTTCATACTTATTCTTGAGCTTTTATATTATCTTCAAGAATGTTATTTTTAAGTAGTTAGAAAGAAAGAGAATGAGTCCAAAAGCAACATCACATGCTCGAAAGTGAGTGCTGCCAGCTCGAAATATACAACTTTCAATTAGGAAACAATAATGAAATATAGCATCCATTATTCTAAAAAAGAGAGGGGTATTAAAATTTAAAAAACACCCTTCAAAACGGAAGTCTCGAATCATAATTCACAATATTTTAATATCTTCGAAACTTTAAATTTATCTATTGAAATAAAATTTTATTCTCATTTATTAATAAATAAGGCTTATGAAATATCATATCTAATATGCAAATTTTCTTATTAATTGAGAAATTCATTTCTCTCTCGGTCATAAGTGCGCAAAAATCACAAGAAACAATTTAAGTTTTCATTTCACATACCAATTAAGTTGTTAAACCTTGAAAATCAAAATAAAATAGTATCAGAAATAATTTTTAGAAAATAATAAGGAGAGGCAGAAAAGGATCCCAAGACTTGTACCTGAACGAGCTTTCCAAATTGTTCAAGTGCATCACTTGATGGGGAGCCAATTAATGCTCCGAGCCCCGACTGAATCCGGAGCTTACAACATGTACCTGGATGAAGATGCTCAGTTCATTCTCATGCAGCCCGGACAAACACCCATTCGCTAACACTTGCATAATAAATTTATTGGAAAAACCCGTTAGAGAAAGAATACATATGGTTCGGGGTAAAATATCAAGGTCAAGAAGATCATTGGTATGCCTTCACATGCTCCTATGGATTGTTTAGTAAAAGTGTTCGTTGAATTCACTGTGATGCGGTAACTTGTTTTAGTTTTATCGTCACTTGCTTGTGCTTAACACATTAAAATGAATTCCATTTAATTAATTTTCTTCTGTTACTTGTTTTGAAGATAGTCGGGTATAAAGAAAATTTCTTCGCATCTGTTTGTTTTTATGTGCTTTGGCCTCAGTATGTTCTCAATTGCATTTGCATCACGACATTATGTTAAGCTATTAAGGAGATACGACGAATACATTCATTTCTGAAAATATATGGTTTAACTGATACAAGTTAAAACAAAAGGGAATGCAAAAGATCCAGCTATCAAACTGCTAAATGTTTCGGATTTACAAGATTCAGTATTTTGAAAATAATCAGGAAGAAAAAGACAAACTAATTACCATTAATTATAAACTTAATTCTCAAACCATATATGTAATGTATCTTAAATCCATGCCGTCGGGTTGGAGCAAAAACTCATTAAATGACAAAAAAATTACATTTTACAGCACAGCCGATTAAAGACTATTAGTTTTTAGATCAAAAATAAAAAATATAAACATTTTGATAGTATTACATTTTCTTTCAAACCAATACAATATGACAGTTCATTTCTCATCATCTAAATAACCATTTAGTGTCAAAAAATGCCTCTCCTAAAAATATCAGTTAATGAGTTTCTGCTCTAAGCCGACGATATGTAATATGTCCTGAAGGGCAACTATCAGTAACGAATAGACCCACAGGGAAATATGGAAATTCCCGAGAGGGTGGTAGCTCTAGTAGGCCAGTAGGGCTTTCAATCAAAAAATAATGTGGCATTAAACAATAGAAGTTAACTTTATGCAATAATTTAAATGTTTTTCCAATTAGAGACAGTAATGTTATAGATCAATAATGAAATCATCTCTATACATCGTAATATGACTAGAGTATTAGTTTTATGTTTCACTGGAGGGCAAGGTTTGACCGTGGTTGAACTAAAAGGTCAACGATGCTACAAGTCTAGAGGCCTCGGTCTGGAAAAACATGGTAATGATTTGAGAAATTCTTATCAAATTGGTAGTGTAGATATGTCACACTTTTTTTATTTCAAAAATATAGGCCATGGCATTTACATAGAAATATAACTCTCATTTCATAAATCCATCTAAAATTAAAATATAATTTGGATCAATTTTGTAATGCCTTTTGCTAATATTCAATCAATATATATTTGACTTAACAAATGAATTTTTTTTATAACGAGATAATTATAGAAGAGGTGATATTTCCCTGAATTAATGTTGTTAAAATCATTTATATTTAAAAATTATATTGTGTAGTTATATAAACTGTTTAAAATGCAAAATTGTGCTTTTAACGAAACGAACTCTTCCCCACCTGGGGCCGATTAGATGCTAGATTTTCCCAGACCGATCACTCTGAGCCTATCCGACATTGGCAGATACTGAATTCAACTTTCAATGTTTTTCAACTGTTTCTTCTATGCACTTGTTTCTCAAAGTGGGCGCTGAAGGAATTTGAGGACAATGCTGACTCTAGGGAGGAAAGGGAGGGGGATTTAGAAACAGGATGCTTAAAAAATTGTCACATAAAATGTTTTAAGCAAACACTTATCCATTGACAATAGACGCGCTCACTATAGGGATACATATGCATTGTCGCAAGAATTATATGATGTAAAATGCAAGTCACAACTGATAGGTCTAGAAGCAAGACTACAGGTCGTAACAAGCGAGTGTTAGCATGTATGTGTTTACAAGCACTTCCAATAGTTATATTCTTAATTGCATTTCTGTCATTCTGTTTAGTTGAACGTGCATTTAGTGTGGTATCAAGTCTTTTAACTAAGAGAAACCGATTGCAATAGTTGACCGTGGAGATTTAAGGATGCTTCTGTCAAAAACAGAATCTAATATAGATAATTAGTAGCGAAACCAGGACCAACCTTCTCATTAGGGATTATTTTTAATTTTATTGATAATCCTAACGATAGTGAGAAATCTAGTATGTTTATGTAACGCTTTATGAATTACTATTTCATTTTAATAAATCGTTTTATAATTGCAGTTCCAAGTTGTTTCATTTCCAAACCTTTTTTACCATTAACTTTTAAAACAAGCTTTTTGAAATCGTAAAATTACACACACAGCTATTTAAATGTTTTTGTAAAATTAAAAAATTACAGGCACAGATAAACTTGCAATTTATTATAAGTTGAGGGCGCCGAAGAAAATTGGCTTTGAAAAGGGGACATTGAGTCAAAAAAGTTTGGGGAACTATGTTCTTTACAGTCATAAATATATACGTATCCAATATGCATTTAAATTAAAACCACTTGTTAAATTTCATTCAGTGATGCGAATATGGAATCGGAGGATGCAGGAGAGAACTGACCTATGTGAACAAGCAGCCTCGTCAGACCATCGAATGAGAGGAAAGACATCTCAAGATTGCTATTACGGATCGTATACAATATCAAGAACCCTAGTTGAAGAAAGAGCGTGTTGCACAACAACCTGTGTCACCGTGTATAATTCAGTGTTGTCTCCAGCAGCGGGAATTGTTTCAAGGCGTCCATTCCTGCGACTACCTTTGACTACACCACAAGCGGCTGCAATGGGGGGTAGATCGCCACACCTGGACAAACGAATGGCATGACATCGTCTTTTCAGACGAATCTCGATTATGTCTATAGCGCCACGAGTCTGAATGCACCGCGTTTACAGATGCGTGGCTTTTGAATTATGCATCACCATACCGTTTCTTTACCTAGCGTTATGGACGGGGGCATTGGATTCTACTTCCGCACCCACCTAGTACGCTTTGCCGGTATACTCAACAGCCACCGCTACATTTCTGAAGTTTTGGAGCCTGTTGTCCTGTCTTATCTTCAGGGCTTGCCAGCGGCCAGTTTTCAACAGGACAACGCGCGATGCACGTGGCATACAACGTACAACTATTCCTCAATGTCCACCAGGTTTCACTTCTTCCATAGCCCCGCCCATTTACCAGATCTGTCGCTCATCGAACACGTCTGGTCGATGATCGTTCAACGACTGTCTCAGCACAGACAACCCTCGCCAGATGTACTTTGGCAACGTGTGGAAGCAGCGTTGACAGACGTACCCCAAACACTCATCCTAAGCTTCTTTCAATTCCTCTTTCGATATCTACGAATTACTCATAGAAACGTCGACAAAACCTGTCGGTCACAAAAAACATTCAAATTTTTATCCTTACAGAAAGAAATTCGATGAAAGTTTGACAAATCGATAATAGCGAGTGTTATAATGACAAACTATACTGAATTACAATGCTTTTCTTATCAGCACACATGTCGAGACGTCATAGCACTGGATCGTGACCAGGATCAGGCCATACCTCTCTAGATAACCTTGACTTCACTCATTAAATATTCAGTCACTTACCGAATCATAATATTTAGATTGAAAAACAAAAAAGAAATAGATAAATAACATTTATAAGAATTGTTTGATCAATGTTTATTTGGTAAACTTGAGTTCCGTGTAAAAACTATATTAAAATTCCATTCAGATTTCTAATTGCATTGAAAAATTAATTAAAAGTGTTTAGCATTTCCTTGAGATGGCTTTGCTTCATGAGAAATATAAAGTTGTGATAGATATATTTATGTACGTGAAATTATATATTATTACATTTATATGTATGTGTGTATAATTTAAATGCATGTGAAACTATATTTATATTGCATAGAGTATGGATAATGTTTAATGCATTTTTTATTATAACATAAGAAAATTACCACTCACGAAATACACATTATATTCTAAATTACAATTACTTTAATGAATACTTTTTTCATTTTGAAAACCATTGAACCTTAATGAAGTCGGGATGTTCGCATCATGCACCTTGAAAGTAAGAAGAGGCATTCCGTAAAAACCGGTTTAACAGATTTTTCTTACGCACGTGCACCTGTTTTGGTAAGTATAATGACGGAAGTGAACTAAACAAAATGTATGAAATAAAAATAGAAAACACAATTGCACCTTGAGCCCACTCACCTACAACATTCCTTATCTATTGAATTTCGAACGAAATACTAGTACAAAGTACAAACGTGTTTTAAAAGAATTTATATAACGCTCCCAAAGTTGCTGATGAATAAATTTCAACAAAAAACATGAAAAAATTACCTGTTCCGCAAGTGTTAAGGTAACAGAAAATAAAAAAACAAGGGATAAAAAGAAGCTGGTACAATAATATTCTTATTTTGGTGGGACATTAGAAGATGCTATTCTGTAAAGTAGAAATACATAAAAAAATTTGTGAATGGATATGTATTTTTCACACACCACCTCCCTTTCTATACACTATCCAATTTAAATATCGTATTTCATTACTTTTTATTATCATAAATTAAAAATTAGGTAAACATAATGTGCTTGTGGAAAATTTGTACATTTAATTGTTAAAAAAATTCATGCAAAAGCATTGGATGAAAACAAGTTTCTATGAGGAAAATGATGGAAATTAAAGAGATATTCTTTTTCATAAGTAATATCAGCTCCAGAAATAAAAAGAAACCCTCTGTTCACATCATTATAATTTTACAAATTATCACTTGGAGTAAAGTAATACTTAAGTCCAAATATATCTCTAGATTAACTGAGCTGAGTTAATAATTAGTAAAATTTCGTTAAGAAAATTGTTTTGGTAACTTAGATGTGGTAAAGGCTAGAAACGTAAAAGAAAACAATAGCAGCAAGAAAGAAGACAAATAGTCTCGAAATCGGATCTAAACTTCCTTTAAACCAACTGTAATTAAGTCAATTCAAGTTGAAGTTCTGGAAGAAAATCCACCAACTCAACGCAGATTAGGACAAAGGAAGGTTATATTGAGAAGAACAATTGGATGATTCACAAATATGTGGTCTTGAAACGATGACTCTAAGTTCGTGGACACAAATTGATTTCTAATCACGAAGCCCAATCGTGAACGTCTGACTAATACTAACAAATTCAGCAATCACATAACAAACTCAGCAATCACATTTTAGTGAGTCATCTTTCGCAGTTAAATGCCATTTTGGATGAGGGCTATTTGTATCTAAAAGCGAGACCCAAACAAGCCCTGTATTATTTACGAACATTGGAAAAAGAATGAAAAGACGGTAGTGAGACTTATGCATAGAAAAGGTTTTCAAATGCTTCTGTGACGCAGTTTCTGTAACAAGACAACCACCTGGTTCGGGTGTCAACTGTCACTACTTAAAATAAAGTTTCCTTAGTTAATTTTTGAATCAGTTATTTTCCGGGCTTAAAAGGGTTAGTCATAATCAATAAAAATACGTTTCAATAATAAAAACTTTACCAACTCGGCGAATTATTTTTCAAACAGAAAAACATTTAAATTTCTTTATAGTTACAATAGCAGCAAGCACTTTCTTTATAGTTACAATAGCAGCAAGCACTTTCTTTATAGTTACAATAGCACTTGTGCGAAATATCAACATAAGATTTTCGACATAAATACAAATTCATACATATCTCACCAATATGACGGACAGGTAAAATTGCTCTTCGGAGAGCTGACTGCTCGCCATTCATTAAATGCATCCATAAGACAAGAGCCAAATGTTAAGCCACAAGAATGAAAAAATAGACCATCGCTTAAATACTTTTAAAAATTAAGTTTTCCTTTTTCATAAAAGTGAAAACATCTCGTGAAAAATAAAAATATGAAAATAAAATCAATTTTAAGGTGAATATTTTAAAGTTCAGAAAACACACTGAGACGCTACACTTTATTTGAAAAACTTTATTTGGTAAAGATATTTTTCAATATTAAGCCCATGACAAAGGGTCGAAGTCGATACGAAGGTGGATTTTCAAGCTTACTTCCAGCAGAGAGTAATTGACCCTATCTACGACTGAATAATTCAACGACTACAGGGAAAACGCATGTATGACATGGGTTCCATGGACAAGCACACCATCCGCACTGCTATATCATTGTTGTAGTATTACGACAGTAAAGCAATAGGGCATACGAACATAAAAGACCGACATAAGACTAATCCCATTCATGTCTGCCCCTATCGAGTTGCTGAAGACCTCATCCTAGATTTCTGTGGGTTCGGTTTGTTATGAATTGGAGATACCAATTCGCTGTTTAAACGCTGTGTATGCACGTTGGAAAATAAGCCAAGTGGTGTGTGAGACTCTTAGGACAGACACTGAGAAATGATGACCAGGAGGAACTCCTTTATCATTTCTCCTTTCACCGGAAGTGGGGGTGTTGGGAGTAGTGTCATCCGGGGATAAACCGGGGTGCGGAAAAATTTCTTAGAAGACTCTCAGAAGAGACCTCGTGCTCCTATGCATCAACAGTTTAACACCTTCCCACACCGACCAAAATGTCGTTGTCGTCTTTCGTTTGGACCCTGAAGAGTCTGACAAATCCTCAAATTAATTCCCTATTAAATAAACCCTCTTTCCAATTCTGATCTCCAATAACTTTGGTTAAGACACCGATGGGATCTCTAATGGTATCACTACTTCCAAGTAAATTTCTGTTTTATTAATTCTGAACTCTTAACTTCCCTGTAACTGATTCCCATTTGCATTAAATTTTTAATGCTCTTAAAGCAACTCCAGCAGCAGTACAAGAGATTAAGTCCCGACCTGTAATCGATCTCCAAAACTTAAGCACCCACGATCAGTAGTAGGGAAAGTGACCACTTGACTACACCGCGACTCGACAAGTGTATTAAAGTTTGCACTAGCTAATTCTTATGCTCGTCAAGCCCTTAGATTTATAATTTACAAAAAAAAAATTATCTTTTATGCTAATTTCTTTTTAATTTAATTCTTTTTATGATGAAATGCGCTGCAGCTGGTGTTTCGATAGTGTTATATCCTGTCCATTTCGGAGAAGAAAAAGAGAAACAGGGGAGCTTCAGGAATGAACACGAAGAAGGGAGGATTCCTTCGATGTCCTATTGATAAGAGTGGAACAATTTTCTTGTAATTGAAATGTATAAAGATGTATATAAATTATACTAATCGTAAAGAAATAAATGTATTAAATTACACACCGTATACTAGAATCATCCCTTAACCCCCTAAGGGTACACACGCATAATTCCACCTTGCAACCAGCAGTCTTCGCTGTATAACTTCTAACCAATTTTGATCTTCTTGGCCAATAGAATATTTCCAAAGAATTCTGTTCTAAGGAAAGGACCAATAGAATCTTTCTAAATGATTTTTTTTTCAGAATGGACCAATAGGATCGTTCCAAAGGATTCTATTTTAAGAAAAGGACCAATAGAATCGTTCCAAATAAGTCTGTGCTACAGAATAGGTCAATAGAATCTTTCCAAAGTATTGTATTTTAAGGAAAAAATCAATAGAATCTTTCTAACGGTTGAAGGAATTCATAGATTCTTTAGAAAGATGTTGTTATTTAGTCATTAATAGTTGTGCGGTAAAAGCAATGCTACACAACTCGCAAATCTCGGATCGCTGTCCACCTCTCTCTGATGCACCCACGTCCACGGCTTTGTGGATCATTTGTACATGAAAGAGCCTACAATCTAGTTTTCGCTTATTCATTATTAGAACTGCTACTTTTCCTATCTTATTAGACGGAAAAATTCTTCATTTTCAGAAAAGCTACTTCACCATTTCTCGAATCTATTTTATCCATCCCTGCAATCCTTTCAAAATCCATTCGTGAGTGAAACAGTGTCTTCGAACCACCTTCTCTACTCCCTGTAAGAAAAGAAAATAACCACATGTCCCTATTTAATGCTTCTCATGTGAATAAAGGTATCAGATATTCCAAACGTTTAAAGAAAATAAATTACTGCTACGCCGACAGTCTGTCAACAAAACAGTGTTCACAGGTGAGAAGGGGAGCAAAACGCTTTAAACATAATGCAAAGAGGCGAAAACAAGATTAAACTACTTTCAATGTCGTTGTAAGTTGATTTTTTCAATAGGTCACGAACTGAATTGACCGATGAAAATGGTTTCAAATTAGTTCTGTAAATGTTGCTTTCTTACAATTCTTTAGAAGAGGCAAATAAGAGAACTTCTAGGATTAAAATATGAAAATGCCTGTAACATCTTTCCTTGAATTCTAAAACTCGGTTGAAGAAACAGTTGTTTTTCTACACAAATACTAACATTCGATCATAATAAATAATACAGATTGAAATGTCTGTCGGAAAATATGCTATGGCAACATGATCTAATAACACTCATAGAAAATGTTTTCTTTGCAGACACATCTCGAGTTGCCGAGTAATAGTCTAATATGCAAAAGAAAGTATACTCTATTACGATTCTGATCAAAGTTGCAATTTATTATAAGCACGATATATAAAAAATAGAATTCGAAACGAAAGTTGACAAAGGCTGTTTTAAGTAATTCAAGCATTAAATTTAAATACAAATCTCATAACTATGATGGCGAAGAACGATCTTTTGCATCAAAATGCTTCATCTAATTCGCTTTTTTTTAATTAATAATTCTTTGTGATTCCTTTTCATATTTTGCCTCCTTTGCTGCATCACTAAAACAAGTCAATAGCCGTCTATTGACTTGTACAATTCTTTAAAAACCCATCTAAAACGATATGCAATGATTTAAACGTATATCCTCATCATCTGACACAAATTTATAATCAAATTGTTCTCAAGTTTCAACAGATTTTGAAATTTTTCATTTACGTCTTTAATCTATGCATCGAACGTACTTTCGTTTGTTAAACACTCTCTTCGTAGTAAAGATAAAGGGGGAAAACGTTAATAGGGGAGACTGATGTACCTACGGACAAAATTCACATTTTAATTTTTCTCAGCCACTGGGAAACAGTTTCACCCAGTTGCTCAGGTTATACTCTAAACCAGGCCTGGCCAACACATGGCCCGCGGGCCTCATGCGGCCCGTCACGTTAAATTGTGCGGCCCGCCGGTCGATTTTATATTTCTATTGAAACTTTTGTTTTTCGTTGCATGTATACAAAAAATATTAAATAAATTGGTATTTGAAATAACGATAAAAATTAAATTTTAAATTAACGATAGAAAAACCACGTAAAAAATGTAATATAAATTTCGCCAGTAAGTGTTAATTTCGCCAAGGGGTAATCTTGGTTGTGTATGGAAGCCGTCAGTCAAGGCCGACTGGAGACACTAGTCTAGACACGTTTTGGTCCGTCATCGTTTCGTTATCCACAGCACGAAGTTATTATTTCAAGTGAATCTCTGTTTATGTGCTAGGTTTGTTTTTCACTTACTGGCGTGTTTACTAAGTTTTTTTGTGTGTGGTGCTGATAGTTGAATAAAAGTGACATCTGAAGACATCCAAAGTTTGAAATTTATTCAAGTGAGTATATTTTTACTAATGCAGGTAAATTTTAAAATTAATAAAAATTTAATAAAATGTTAAATTGATAAAAGTTATAAATTTTCAAGTGATCACTATTTGCATTAAGTTTAAAAAGTTATTAAATATTGGTATTTTTACCAGGGCTTCGAACCGGAACTGAACCGAAAAAATTGAAAAATTGCGGTTCTTTAACTGTAAACCGAATCCCAAAAATAGTCCACCTCTGAACCCGAATCGAAATCGAAAACGCTATTTTTTGTACCGGTTTTCAGTTAATTTATACTTATTTCAGTTCAGACACAAATTTTTAACTAAAAGACTTTCAAACTCTCTTTTTATCTGCCGCTCAAATATAGCAAAGAGTAACTGACTGCGTGCGTTTTCAAGGACTATTTATTGCATTGTAAGCAAAATTCCGTAGAATCCACTAACTGGCATAAAACATTGACAGTTCTTTCTTTCGACACGTTCCCTGCGAGAATTCCAAAAGGATTATGAACTTTATAATCAATAATAATTTAGAATAAAAGTACTACGTACTTTATAATTTGCATAAAGTGATTATCAGGTTAAGTGCAAATATTTTCCGCTATAGGTTGAGTGCTTGGTAAGCAAATCTAAGGTACAGGGGATTTTTATAATTTCATGATAATTTATTTCACAAATTAAATTTTTATGAAAATTTTAAAAAGATCTCTTTAAAAGACTTTAATGACCCCTAGACACCCTAGATGACAACATTTTAATGTAAATCAAATTGCAATCGGAGAGAATAAAACTGTTCGAATATACGTAAACCGGCTTACGTACTATTGATGGCGCAAACCGGAACAGAACCGAATTTCAAAAATTTTGGTTAATACAACGAAAACCGGAACGGAAAAAAATACGATTCGAAGCCCTGATTTTTACATAATTAGAAAACAAGAATTCTAAATTTACTTAAAAAGTAAATTTTTTTGCTCTGTGTAATATACCAATATTCTCCAACTAACATTTATTTGAATTTTTCTTTGGTCCATAACAAGGATGAATTCAAAGAAAAGAAAAGTTGCTGATGAAAACAGGAAATTTAATGATCGTTGGGAAAAAGATTATTTTTTCACAATGCAGAATTCAAAATTAATGTGCTTAATTTGTAGAGTCGCTGTATTTAAGGAACATAACATTAAAAGGCATCATGAGACAAAACATATTGAATATATAAATTTCAGTAAAGAAGTAAAAAGTTTTAAGTTAAGTTAAGTAAAAAGTTAAAGTCAAGTTTCAGATGCGCTTAAATCGCATCTGAAAGCTCAGCAAACGATGTTTGATTCATTATTACAACAACCATCCACCATTGTCAGAGCAAGTTATTCTGTTGCCATGTTGATTGCAAAGAAAATGAAACCATTTTCGGATGGTGAACTGGTAAAGGACTGTTTGGAAGCAGTTTTAAAGATGTTTTGCTTGATAAAAGCAAATTATTTTCAAGTATCAGTCTTTCACGCCAAACTATATGTCGTCGCATTGATGACATTTCAGCTGAAATCGTAGTAACTTTGCGAGATAAAATTAACCAATTCAAAGCATATTCTTTGGCATTTGATGAAAGTACAGATATATCAGACACATCTCAACTTGTGATATTTATAAATTCGTGGTGTGAATCATTCATTCCAAGTGACAGAAGAAATGTTAAATCTTTTACATTTAAAACCAATGATATTTTCATTAGTCATTACTGTTTTATACATCAACAAAATTTATGTGCTCGATTATTATCCATGAATCACGTTATGAAAGTAGTTCTAAAAATAGTAAATTACATTCGCTCACATGCTCTTTAGTATCGGCAATTCAAAGAATTCCTTAGCGAATTATCTTCTGAATATGGTGATATCGTGTATTTTACCAATGTTAGATGGCTAAGTCGTGGAAAATATTTAAAAAGATTTTTTAATTTAGGGGAGGAAATAGATATGTTTATGAACGAGAAACAAGAATCTGTTCCTGAATTAAGTGATGATTATTGGTTGTTAGACCTGTTTTTAGTGGATATAACAGAAATACTTAATCAGCTAAATAAGCACTTGCAAGAGCAAGATAATTTAATAATCGATACTTGTAATTTCATCAAAGCTTTTAATAAGAAATTATTGTTATTTGAGTGCCAACTTAGAAGTAATAATTTCATCCGAGAGATATTCCAACTTAAGATATTTTGCACAACGAGTTGTAAGTGCTTTTGGATCCACATATGTTTGTAAAAAATTTTTTCGAAGATGAAATTTACAGAGTTCATCACGTGCTTCATTAATTGATGCCAATTTAGAAAACTAGCTACGATGTGCAACGTCGAACATAAATATAGATTTACAAAAATTAAGTGAAGGAAAAGATATGCAAATATATCATTAATTAAGACTCGAAGAGTTCATTATATTTGAATCATAGTATAACAATAAAATTTTATTAATTTTGTATTATATTTTTAAAAGCATGTTTACCTAAAGTGCGGCCCGCTGTAATGTTACTCGTCATCAAAGTGGCCCGTGAAACCATTTGGGTTGGCCAGGCCTGCTCTAAACCTTTGTGAATAAAGTCATATTTTTTAAAATCTAAAATTTTGAATATTGAATTTTTAAAAATTCAAAATTTGGAGATGTAATTTTCGTCCTTAGGTACAACAACCTGATATACCTATGGACACACCCGAATTTACCTGAAGACATAATATAAAAGTTTTTTCCCTCCTTACTCCGAGGCATTATAGCCAATTTTAGTGATTTCGTATCTAAAAAAATCAATTTTAAAACTCTCTTGTAGGGGACCTATAACTTCCATATAACTTTACAACTATGTTATTATATGGTTTTTACAGAAAACCAAAAATGAAACACTATTTTGTAGGGAAATTTAAAGAAAAACTAAAAATAATGACGAATTAATAATAAAAATAAATTCAAAAAATGGCCATGTACCTGCGGATACAAACGACTGTGTCCGAAGGTACAACATAAGCCATTTTGATTTCTAAAGGGAGAGAGCAACAGATAGGTTAAGATTTCGATGACTTTAAAATAAGAAATAAATCAGCAAAATCTCGATAATAAACTATGACATGACAAATACAGGTGGCCCTCGACTTTCGCAAATAATTGGTTCCTGAAAATGTGTGCGAATGTTGAATGTTCTAAAGTAGAGGGATGTAAAAAAACATCAAAAATTTTATTTAAAATATTTATTTATCAATAATATATTAAAAATATTTATTTATCAATAATATATTAAAATATTTATTTATCAATAATATATTAAAAATATTTATTTATCAATATGCATAATTAAGTTAACGAGGCGTGTTTAAGTGCTTTCGGGTGTTTTCTTTATAAACTTGTCAAGAGTTAGTTGAATACCACCCTTTTTTTCTTTTCTTGATAAAGAGTTCTATAACATGCTGTGTGTTTCTCAATCGCCCTACGTACTTGAGATATACGTTCTCCATTGGGATCACATTCTTCCATGATAGTCACAAATTTGTCAAGATGCATGAAGGCTTCATTCTATTTTTGATCGTCAAAGCCTTGACGATTTTATCAGCTTCTTTTTCCTCCCTTTCATTGTGTATTTCATTTAACTCTTGTTGCTCAATTAAGTATTCATTTGACAGAAGTTCTGAGTGAGATTCAATCAACTCATTAACATCTTCGTTGTTGACGTCCAAGTTTAGTTCATTCATTAGGCTAACTATTTTATCTGTGATATGTAGTTTCGGGAGTTTCTTCAGAATTTATAAAATCACTCATCATTTGTGGACATAATTGTTTCCAGGGACCTTTCATTGTTTACTCTTTTATTTCAGCCCACGAGTCTCCAATATTGTTTATTGCGTTCCATATATTATAGTTCTTCCAAAAAATCTCGGCCCACCTACCCTGCCAGTTGCTTTGATGGCCTGATTCATTATTGTCCTCATATAATATCGTTTAAAAGTAGCTATCATTGTTTCGTCCATGGGCTGTATGAGGCAGGTGGTATTGGGAGGAAGAAACACGACATTGATTTCCGGGTATAAATTCTGCAGAGATTTTGGGTGTCCTGGAGCATTGTCTAAGATTAATAATACTTTAAATTGAAAATTTTTTATCTTTACAATATTGCTTAACTGCCGGCACGAAACGAAAAGTGAACCAATCTTTAAATATTAACGCAGTAACCAAGGCTTTTTTTTATTTGATTTCCAAATGACTGGAAGCAATTCTTTATCTTTCCCTTTCAATGCTCTGGGATTTTCTGCTTGATAAACTAACATTGGCTTCAATTTTAAATCACCAGCTAAGTTTCCACCAAGAAGCAATGTCAATCGGTTTCTAGAAGGTTTATGTCCAGGGGCACAACTGATTCTTCCTTCGATAAAAATGTACGATTAGGCATTTTTTCCAAAATAAACCCGTCTCGTCTACATTGAATATTTGGCTAGGAGAATATTCTCCATCTACAATAATTTTGGACAATGAAGAAATAAATTCTTTTGCAGCATCTTCATCTGCTTCAGCCGATTCTCCAGTGAATTTAATATTATGTAAAGAATACCTCATTTTAAATTTGTCGAACCAGCCATTATTTGCTTGAAACACCGGGTTAGAATCTTCTTTTAATCTAGTCTTCCAATCTTCATGCAAACTAAGAGCCTTAGCTTGAATAATTGAAAAACTCAGAGGGACATCGTTTTGATGTTGATCATCAATCCATGATGACAAAGATCTTTCCATTTGATCCATCACTGTGCCGTCTTTTGGAAACAATCTTTGAAGCTATATTTCCACAATTTTGAACGTACTCCTTAATTTTATTCTTGTTTTTCAAAATTGAACATATCGTAGACCTGTTTATGTCGTAGGAACGGCTGATTGAAGCAAAAGATTTACTGCTTTCAGAACGTCTAATTACTTCCATTTTTGTCTCGATCGTATGAAGTTTATGAGTTCTTAATTCTTTTTGTTCGTATCAACACTGTAGTTTCTCCGTTTCTCGCTCAGGTTTATAAACTTATAAGGGCGAAATATTTAAACATAAACAAATAAATTGGCAAAACACAACGCTTCGACACGCGCCCTAACGCAAGACTAAACCTTATTTGACATTCGGCCCCTGCCACCGCTGCTCGGAACCCTTGTGACGTCACAACGATTCTGAGAAGTCCGCTACTCTAGGCGGCAATGTGAGTGAGCGCGATCTACCGCGCTCCTTAGAAGCGACTGCATGGAAGCGAACAATTTTTGCATTATCGACAAAAGTCTTTAAAAATTGAATTTTTAAAAATGTGTGAAATAGCGAATTGTGCGAAAGTCGAGGGCCGCCTGTAATCATAAAAATTTAGAGGGAAAGAAAAAATAAAGATGAGATGCATTTTTTTACTTTGACCTTCAAAAAAGAGTAAAAATATCATATTTACTTACCTTGAGTCTTCCACGAGCCGACTTCTCGTGAGCAACTGCCTATCACTAGTTACATCCGCTAGGAACAGCCACCCTACATTCCCACCTGTTTTCGAATTTTAAAACGAAATGTCCGTAGGTACAACTGTCCTAAGGTACAGCGGTCTCCCCTACAGATAATCTGTCAACAAAGCATACAGTAAAGGCTCTAGTGATACTTTGGAAAATGTGTTTTTAGTTAAAGCTGATTTACCAACTCTTTCATGGGTGGAGGACGTCTGACATCGTATATTTCTTGAAATGGTTAGGTTAGGAAATAAATATTCTCTTATTTGATAGCCTGATATCTAGGAGCGATCAGTGGGCGGTAAGACAAATGGGTTTCCACCACCCTTTAAAAGTACAGTGTGGTCATCAAATTAAGGCGATAAGTCACTTATATTTTCCCAACAATTTTTATAGTATGGAGCCTTTTAAGGGTTGCGTTGCTTTAAAATAGCAGTTGAAGCGAAAGCTCAAGCCTCGAAAACCTTATGCTCACGCCTACATATCCACATACGATTGAAATAAAAAACGAGATATCAATATATATCATAAGATCCATGTTTCCATATTCATGTGCTGCATTAATGATGCGATACGTGAGTAAAATACGATAAAATGGCATCGAAAAGAACATACACAAGAAACTTGCGTCTGCTCCTCAACCTAGCACATAAAAAGCGGCAACTTACCTCTTGAGACTCATTTAGCGAGACTGCACAGCATGTATTGATGTTAGTACCTAGCAAGCTCAACCACAAATTATTTTTCAATGCGAAGATAAATCATTCGGTGTCTTCCTGCCGCGAAGTCGTTTTCGCTTCCTGTCCAATCAGTGGCGATTGTACATGGCTCGTCAGGTCATCTTGGTTTTTCCTACTGTTATTGCACAACGAAAGGTGGAAACAAAATCCACAGGAAGCCTTAATATTTTTAGTTCCTGTTCCATGAAAAGGAACTTCTTTTTTAGCCAATTGCAAATTGACTTGTTACCGGTTTTTGTTCCTTTTGACAGGTAGAATACTGATGATTTCTGAGTTATATTGGAGTAATAAAAACAGATTTCCTAGTTTTAAATGTATATGGAATTAAAAATACAAGAGCACAACATACATATTTTTTAATTATTTAAAAATTCGCTTACGTTCTTGTTTCAGAAAGTGTACAAAACTAGGTAAAACGATGAAATCTTAAAATTAAATAATTCAGAAAACTTATTGAAGCAAAGATCAATAAGTTAAATTGCTCAATCGAACACTTACAACACATCACACTGCTTGAATAAGTTTTTAAAAACATGTTTACTTTGGCTACTCAGTTATCTGTGCCGGAAATGAAAAAAAATTATATCGAAAATGTAAGACAAATTAAAACTAACTCACAAGTTTTAGAAACATTGACTGAATATTAAAACGAATAGCACACCTCTAACTCCACCTCCAAATTGATAAACAATTCGAGACCTGTAATTTTACTTGATGGATTCCATCTGAAAAGATCGATTCGTATACCCTATTGATCCAAGTTTGGACAATTTCGAAATGCCTAATTTCAAAGTTGGGAGATCGTTGTCTGTCAAAGTAAATTTACACAATCTGTGATTCAAGAATTCTGGCAAACTTTTAAGTGTTCCACACTGAAGAGAAAGAAAATCAGCTCGAGGCTCGTGCTTGTTTAACGATGAAGTCTGAGTTTCTTTGGTTAAATTCATAACATCAAAGTGAAACGGACCACGCTAGAATTTAAATGCCAATTTGAAGACATTGGAATCAGAAAAACGTGAATTCAAATTTTTGGGATACGTGTTTATAAATATAATTTACACGGTCGCCGCTTCGCATTAAGTACACTAATTTCCCCCCTATAGAAATCTAGTACAGGTTTGCAAAATGTGTTAAATCACCCTTCCGAATTATATCATTATATTCTTTCCTTACAGCCTCAAGTTTAATTTAAGTTACTAGCTATGATATCGCACAGAAAATTGAAATCTCACTGACATGAAGGGTTCTCAATTTAAAAAAATATTCATATTTGACGTTTCTCAACGAGAAAAACTTTAATTAATTAAACTTTAATTTAAGAAAGCAAATACCATATGCCGTTCAGAACTTTTTCTCTAACTCATTTACTTTCCTCCCCACATCTCATTATACATATGCAGTACATTCCGACTCTGGTAAGTTGACTTTGAGTCTAGTGGTTTTGGTTTGGTTGTTATGCCGCAAGAGCTATATTTGACCAAGCTCCACCAAATACACGAGATATCAAGTAATCGACGACATACACACAAGAAAATTATTAACAATTGGAGAAAAACACCCAGTGTATTACAGAAATCGAACGGAACCGCCTACAACTCACGTGGTTTTGAACGTCTATTCGTTAGAATAAGTGACAGGTTGAAATGTAAACAAAGCACTTTCACAATTGGTTCATCGTTCGATGCCAGACGCGATAAAGCAATTTCAGCGGAAAAATCACTTGAGAGGGTTTTCCAGGTGAACATAAGCTATCGAAGGAAAAACAATATTCAGAACTAATTTGACTTTTTGACTTTAGTTTTTAATATATTGATATGTTGACATATTACTGGAGTAGCATATAAGTTACGCACAAGTTCCAAAATGTTACGAAAGCACTAACACACTATTTAGTTTCACAGAAAATCCCTCCGAATCAAACTGAATGTTTAAATGAAAGTAGGTTAGTAGTTGAATTTACGTCCCACTGTACGCAGGCCCTTTTTTGTTTCTTTTTATTTCCGTGGTCTGGAGACAAAGTGTCTTAAGCGGCTGGTCGGCAGTCTGCGTCGAGCCACAATATGTTAAAGAGTGACTTTTTCGTCTTTAAGACTGAATTTTTGGAAAATCAAGTTTCAGTCCCAAGCCATGTCTGATAAAGATAAAAACAACGTTTAAGAGGAAATTTATTTATTTAGAAGTAAAGATACAAATCTTGGATCGTCTTTTAAAAGGAGATAAAGCATCTCACATTGGAAAAGTCTTAATTTAAATGAAGCAACAGTCCGGACTATTAAGAAAAATGAAAAAGAAATATGTGCAGTTGCTGCAGGATCTTCGATATTTGCAAAATATTGCAGCCCGTCCCCGGGCGCCAATAATTGAGAAAATGGAAAAGGCACTCAGAATTTGGATTGATGATAGCTGTCAAAAAAGAATTCCATTGGATGGTAACATCATTAAGCAAAATGCACTTAAAATTTACAAATACCTTAAAGAACATGGAGAATCTTCTGTCAACTCAGATTTTGTGGCAAGTAAAGGTTGGTTCGAAAAATTCAAAAAGCGCTTTGCAATTCATAGCATAAAAATTCAAGGAGAAACTGCGTCGGTTGATCATGAAGCTGCCAGGACGTATCCAGAAAAAATTCAAAACATTATAGAAGAGCAAGGATACACAGCACATCAAGTGCCGACGAAACTGGGCTTTGGTGGAAAAAATGCCCAGTAGAACCTTTATATCAAAAAAAAAAAGAAAAACTGCACCCGAATTTAAGGTGTCTAAAGATCGTATAATGCTACTTTTGTGCAGTAATGCGTCGGGGGACTTTATGACAAAACCCTTGCTAGTTTATAGATCTTTAAATCCCCGTGCACTTAAAGGCGTATACCTTACCGGTATATTGGAAAGCAAATCCAAGAGCTTGGGTGACTGGAAATTTTTTTAAAGACTAGCTGAATTACCCGGCGTTGCTCGGGTTGAAATGGTTAAATGTTGCTTGAAAAGTGAATTAGAATAATCACTTTTCTTTCACAGAAAAATGCAATAATTTAAGTTGTACGGAAAATACGTTTTAACTTCTTCATAGCTTCTACAATATACTTAGGACGCAAATATATGCATTTAATTCTTGAATATATTGCAATATGTAAAAGAGTAAGACATAAATACAAACACAAACGAAATTCCGACGAAAAAATGCAGAATTCTAAAAAACGAAAGATGAGCAGTGTCGAATTTCGACTGCCTGAGGGTATTCTGAAATAGAGCAATTCGAAAAAAGACATTTGAAAATATTGATAAAGACGATAATGATTTATGAAATTTAGTAATGCTCAAATATGGCTGCAACATTTCGCTGTGTTAACTCAAATAGACAAACACAGGATTCTAAATCAAATTTATAAAATAATAAAACATTAATTCTGGTTTGCCAAATCTAAAATAACAAAATTACGCTTTTATGATTAATGAGTTGAAGTTTTTCGTGTTCCATTACAAAATGTAAATTATGAAAACTGAAATATTTTAAATATCCTTTTTTTATCAATCAAATATTCATGTAAAAATATAAAACTCATCATATAGAAATAAAATAATAATAATGAACTTTAATTCAATAATGCACATTACACCTGTCAAATAAAGTAGGAAATACTTGTACAATTAAATGTTTGATTTAGTAATGCTCAAACATGACCCAAACATAGCTTCTCTCGGGTATTTATCCCAATCTTCTATTGGACAGGAAAAGGAATGAAATCAATGTATAGTGTAAAATCAAAGTAATTATATTAACAGGTTTTTAAAAGTATAAATACAGTACACGCATTATAAAGTAAAATATTTTACAAATTCACTGCATTATACATTTAACACAAAATATTACACACAAAACACACACACACACAAAATTATTAAAACACAATTGATTATACACATTTTTAGTTTCACCTCCGGGAGCAAGAATAAATAAATTCTTGGGTGAACACACCCTCGAGCAACCAACATAAAGTTGTCCGTGGGAGAAACACGGTGATCTCAAATCCACTCCGCAGTACTTGATAGACTGCCCCTGAGACTTTTTGATCGTGATCGAGAACGCAAGTCTCCACTCTGGAAACTACAATCTCTTAAAGTCGAAAGGGAGATCCGTCGGAATGAGTGGTATCCGTTGGATAAAAACTGTTGCACCCTCTCCCTTTCCTGTCAAGATAGTCGCTTCCATAGTCGACCAGCAGCTTCTTGACACACAGCCTCGTGCCGTTGCAAAGTTTTGGCGGGTCGAGGTTCCGCAGTAAAATAACCGGAGATCCCACTTTAAGTAAAAGACGATGTGGTGGCATTCCAGCCGGATCAAGCGAGTTCAGGAACTCTGGCGGGAAATTGACGACATCATAGGCATCTACTACGGTATCGATGGACTTGTATTCAGTGACAACGCTTGGTAACATGACAAGTATTTGATTGTTTATATCGTGGACGTCTTCATTTTTAGCAGAAAGAATGGCCCTCTCTCGCAACCAGTTTAAATCGTGATAGTTTTGGGAAACAGACGGATAGACTGCATCTATCAGCTCTGCAACGGACGACACCAAAAATCGGATGGGAATTTAATCTTGCCAGAAGACTTGACTGCCAATTTGCCTTCTCCGATCTCCAGTAGTTGTCTGAGAAAATTTGAGCACTCTCATCCCCAGATGTACTCTCATGTTTTGCTTCAACGTTATCTTTCGCACATGTCTCCACAAAAACGAATGTTTCAAACATGCGTGGATCTCATCGGCCGGCATCGACTTCGGGATGACAGGTAGAGTTTGACGAAAGTCTCCACAGAGGAGTACCAGAGCTCCTCCCATCAAGTTGTCGTTTCCTCTCAGAGTGACGTCGAAGGCCTCGAGAGCTTTCTTGTGAGCCATGGTGCATTCGTCCCACACGATTAATTTGCAAGTCTCGAGCACCTGCGCCCGACCACTTGCCTTGCTTATGTTGCATGTAGGATTTTCCTGCCTGGCGATGTCAAGTGGCAACTTAAGTGCAGAATGGGCCGTCCTCCCTCCTTCCATTAACGTCGCCGCAATTCCCGAAGAGGCGATGGCAAAAACAATTTCTCCCCGAGTCCTGATTTCGGCCAGTATTATATTAATCAAGAATGTTTTCCCTGTGCCCCCAGAAGCATCGAGAAAAATGATACCACCTTGTTGTTTTGCTGCCTGATCCATGATAATTTGGTATGCGTTTCTCTGATCTCGATTCAGAAGTGGCTTCTTGTCCGCGACGTATGCACTCAGCTCTTCGAAGTCGTAGTTCGTTTCTCGCTCGAAATCCGCGCGAAGTACGTCTCGTCGATCTTGTACTGGTGCAGGCAGGCCCAATTGCAGTAATGTTTTATTTGTCATGGCCACACATTTGTCCTCAAGAGTAACCAAAGCCTCGTTGAAAATATCCGGACCAAACGCGATTTCTAATGTCGGGGTCGTCCTAATCCGGACTTTGGCGAGTATATCATCACTCAGGGCCTCCTTATACTTTTCCCATAAAGTGTTTGGATTCGATGGACTGCATGTAGTCAATATTATAGCAAACAGGTTTCTGATTTGCTCTGGTAGGGAGATCAATTCGGCTTCTCGCAACGTGTCATCCCAGTGCTGGTCTCCTTCCAGCAAACCCAACTTCTGACAGGCCTCTCTAAATGTCTGGCATACTTCGTCGTTTACCGTTCTCATCTCTGCGAAAGATCTAGGTCCTCGTACCGAGTGAAGAAGCATCCTAAGGAAATAGCATTCGGCGTTGTTGGGGTGAACAGTGTACACTCGACCCAAGGCGTCACTCGCGACTGCATCATGTCCAGGGACGGGCTGGCCAACTTTTCTTCTACAGAAAACTTTCCTCGATGCATAATATCGATGCATAATATCGTATAATATCGAGGTATCTCAGGATACAACAAAGTCCTCGCAAAAGGATCCTGCTGACACAGTTGAAAGAATGCCGTCAAAGTCGTGTTTGGTGGCTGATCAATCATTCTAGGGGCGCTCTCTGTTGTGAAATAAACTCTCTGACCATTTTCTAAATGGACGCTGAGGTGAACAACAGAAGGGTGTCTTTCGTGAATCGAAAAACCCAGTATTCGCCAAACTGCCTCGTTACTGCTGAAGTATCTTTCCAACTGATACCGCGTCACTTCACCGTTCGATCTCTCGTCGCTGATGCCGAAAACAGCCATATCACTACCTTTGTTGACATACTTGCACACATATTTAATCGATTTCACACTGTTGCAGTACTCCACGTTGATGTGTGCCCGAAACATTTTCGACAGCAGCGGCGAAAAGGGCACAACCCACCTATTGTCGATTTCTATTTCCGTGTTGCTGCGTATCGTTAGTTTCGCCGTGAACCCTCCATCTTCCGGAGCCCGCCGTCTGTACAGGGGATAGCCGTCATTTCCGGTTTGTGTCTCTTTAATCAATTTTCTAGGGTATTTCTTGGTACACTTTCCGTCTTTCATACACGGAGAGATGGGATTGAGATTTCCACACGGTCCGTGGATCATGTTTTTCGTTACCACTGCAAAAAGTTCGGAATCTTGTTCCGGGTCAGGCAACTCGGCAGATATAACGTCATCGATTTGAGTGGGCTGAATTTTGTCCGCTAACCAGATCCAATTGTGCGAGTGTGGCAGCCCTCGCTTTTGCCATTCAATCGTGTACATCCAGCATCTCGGCACTCCAAATACATGGCCCTTTGTTATAATGTCAATCAGTTTCAACTGCTTCTGTTTAAATACTCTCGCAATCAAGTTGTGGCGCTCACTGGGTAATTGACCATTGGTGAGAACCTCCTTGATTTTCGTCCAAGTGGGATTGCAGGTGAAGGTGATAAATAAGTCTGGTCTCCTGTACGTCCTCACGTACGTCATAGCATCTTGCGTGTTGTGAGGATTCATTGATGGACCCCTCAATTAACCCTCCTAAGGCAAACTTGCTGACAAGAGTCGTTAAAACACGGACAATGCGTTTCAATCTCTCTGGAACCAGACGGTCTGGACTTGTACCGAAGATGGACAAAGGGAATTCGTTCCGGACCGCCCAGGTGATTAAGTCCACCTGCGCTAAATAGCTGATCCCATTTTACGTCAGACAGTCGTCGCCAGATCAGCAACCAATTAAAAGCAACAACCAATCAAAAACCACCAGCGAACAAAGGCTGCGAGGTTTCGAGGGGAAAGAAGGGAGTCGAATCGTCAGTTCTTGCTTGTGTTCTCGTTCGAGAGGCTTGACTCAGCGACCCTTTGAGCGGTCACTCCTTAGAGAGAAAAGATATTTTTAGAAGACGGTTCTCTCACCCTGAGAGGACGCGTTCTTGTAGCCTGGCGTAGGCTGCCTATCTCGAGTTCCAGCTTTGGTCCCATCCGAGAGGCTCGATCCAGCGACCCTGCGAGTGGTCTAACTCCTTAGCCTGCAAATAACTTGGAGTTGTTTTCTCAACCTGAGAAACCTCAGGAACGTACTGGAGTTCCGGAAAGATACCGTTCCCGTCTTGTGCTGACCCGACGACCCCAGCGGAGTCGTGCCTGTCTTGTGCTGACCCGACGATCCCAGTGGAGCCGTCCCCTGATTGTGCCGAACCGACGACCTGCGAGGAATCCGGTGCTGACTTCTCGTCCGGCAGGGAACCTGAATCGACCCGTCATCCCGTGAGGATCCGGTGCTGATCGAGTAGAGTCTCAACCCGAGACAATTGAGAGACCTTTCTCCCACTCAGAGACTTTCGTACGTACCTGAGATTACGACAACCTGTCGCATCCAATTAGCAGAGGCACAGAATTCGTGAAAGTGCCTTGTAAATAGATCCTAATATAGTCAAGAAATTGTTCTGAATAAAATTAATGTTTATTATTTAAGCTAGACTGTTCTCTGTAGATTTGAATCTACCACGCTACCCAGAGAAGTCGTTACAGTGTATTCCTGCATGTGCCTGGGACTGCCTGGAAATGTAGCTGGTAGTATGACTAAGGCACCGAGGTTTTCAACGTTCCCGTCATTTGCCACAGCATCTCTCAGGTGAATATATTCGTCAACTCTCAGTTTACGTTGATTTAGACGAATGTAAAGGAGACGCTCACTCTCGACTTTAGCGTACATATCGACGATGAACTGATGAAACAATTGCCTGCAGTTCAATACGTGGTTCTGCTAAGTATCTCGAACCATTAATCTGTACGCATAGAAATCCATCGCTGAAACTTTCTTGCTGGTTGTTTCACCTGTTCTTGGGTTGATCTGCCTCAGATTAAAATGATATCCATCTTCACCATGGGGGAATATTACTGGGTACTGCAGAGCATCATAAGATCGATGTGTTTCCGAAATGCGCTGCAATGATTCACCTCGTCGTTGAATAACGATATCCCGTTGATGAAACTCATCGCCAGATATAACCACCGCGACTTCATCTGCTTGAGGAAAGTTAAAGCGCCGCTCGTGTTCGCCTGCTGGTCTTCGGTCTGCTCTTATGACTACTTTATATTCATCTGTTGGCATACGTTCCAATGCTGTTTCAAACGTTTTAATAAGATTATTGTGCTCATGAAACATCCTATGTAAGTTTAACACAATCTGACGTCTTGTTCCCGAGATGTAGGCGCACCTCTGTTCAGTTTCTATTTGTTCGTTTTGAATAAAATATAGTTGTAGAAATTTTGGTGGTTGATCTGGCAACGGAAGCAACGATCCCGCTCTATGGTAAATCTGCCCTTGCACCTTGAATGTCGACGGAAATCCGGGCTGTCCAACAACTGATGTGGCGCTGAATGATGTCATTTGGAAACATGAGTTTTATTTTCTGATGTTACTAAGAAAATGCTTCGACCCTGACGTATCTCCTGATGTGTAAGTCAAAAGTTCTTGTGGTGGTGGTTCCAGTTGGCAGAGTTTAACCTTTCCATTTTTGCAGCAAATACCAGTAGACTCTGATTTAAACTTTTTGGCTTGACAGTAAGTACAAACCATTTCCATTTTCCCGATCGTAACACTTGCATGCATCGAGTAGTCTTTATGTGAATCGTAGCGAAATCCTTCCAATGCTAAGCTAAAATGGTGCGCAGTCCGTGATCGTTTGGCTCTATCTCTCATATCCTGTAGTCGGGCCTCACGCTGCTGTGCCGTCTCTGTTGCTCTAGATGTAGTAGCTGTCTCTTTCATATCCTGTAGTCGGGCCTCACGCTGCTGTGCCGTCTCTGTTGCTCTATATGTAGTAGCTGTCTCTTTCATATCCTGTAGTCGGGCCTCACGCTGCTGTGCCGCCTCTGTTGCTTTAGATGTAGTAGCTCTCTCTCTCGCAATCGCAAGTCTTCTATTCCTCTTCTCGGAAGTTTCTTGACTACGCTCATCTTTCATCATCTTCGTTGACTGCACTTGGCCGATCGCCTTCCGCTTCCTTGGAGGCATTGCTACAGCAAAGAAATCTGTAAAAGAATACAAAGAAAAGCTATTTCATAAAATAAGTAAAAGGCACACTCTCACTGAGCAGTGAAATCTATTATAGAATACATTAAAAAGTTATTTCATAAAATAAGCAAAAGGCACACTCTCACTGAGCAATGAAATCTATTATAGAATACAATAAAAAGCTAATATAAACTGAATGTTAAAACAAATTTAGGTGGAGATGTCGAATCCGGGGCACTAGCGATTTATCGCCAAACATGGTAACCTTGGTGTTTTTGATTCAGCTTTATGGCAACCCTATGCAAAAGGTTTTTCGCGTAGGAAAGTCCACGTTTTTTTTTAATGAACATACTGGCTTTGGACGCCATCTTGATTTGGCGACAAACATGCCCCGGATTCTACATCTTTACCCAAATTTAAAATTGTGAAGTACTTACATCAGTTTATAGGAATATATATCAAACTTTTAACACAAATAAAAAATATTAATGCCTTACTTAAAAGCTGTCAATCACAAAATACTCAAACACAGAATTCTAAATCATACTAAAAAATAAACTTTTATTCTGGTGTAAAAAAAGCATTAATTCTGATCCCATTAAACTTATTTAAAAAATTAAGCAAAAGGCACACTCTCACTGAGCAATGAAATCTATTATAGAATACAATAAAAAGCTAAAATTAACGACCAGCTAAGAATCGAGTGGGTGCTGGAATGTTCTCCACCATGAGTCCAAGGAAGTTTCCGTTTCCCCAACTTTCTAGAAAGTTCTATTGGGAATTAGATGTTGAATGTACTTCAAAACGAAATGCCCCGAGTGAGGATCGAACTCACGACCTCCAGATTACTCCATTTGAGTGATTATGAGACTGACGCGCTGCCGAGGCTTCTTCTAGAACGTTCTACAAAGTTTTATAAAAAAAGTAAACATTAATTCTGGTGCTGCCAGATACCGAGTAGTAAAATTACGCTTTTATGATCAATGAGTTTTTCGTTTGTGCTTTTCGGAATAACGGTGCTTGGGTTAGAAATAAATGTAACCGGTGTAGACAAATTAAACTGAATAGATAAAATTTTTTCAAAAAGCAGAAGGTCGATTTTACAGAATTTTTCAGAAAGAAAATCACTGCTTTCAACGGAGGATTCACATGTATCTATTCCGGACATTTTAAATTAAGTTACACGCCTTACCTAAAAAGCCTCGTGAAACAGAATTCTACAAATCATTAAGTATTCAATAAATTATTTAAGGAAAGTTGGTCGAAATATACACCAACTTTCCTTGAAAATAATACTTGAACTCCTGAAAACCTTTCCTTGAATTTCCTTGCAAACATAAATATTTTAAAATATTCTTTCCTCCTTCATCAATAAAATATCTATAATTTATTTACATCATGGGAAGAACTAAAAAGTCAGTTCAAACATAAATACTGTAATTTAATTTGTTTCTGAAAAAATTGTTTTTCGATCAATATTGGTAAAGCAACCATCGCTGCCTAAAGCAATCAATCTATGCTCAATGTTATTTCTATGGCGATTTCGAATAGTTTTTAGCCCCCCAGGGCCAATAGAACGGGGGTTAAGAGTTAGCCTATGCTGACCGCAGTGTTCTAAAGTATAAGTGTACCAAATTTGGTGTGGATTGGTCAAACGGTGTAGATTTGTATAGAAAATATACACACATACACACATCCTATTTTATATATATAGATTGGTTTTTAAATTGTTTTGTGCCAAACGTTGAAAATTATTTTAAAAGGAAAAATTTGAGCTTCAAGGCGCTATTACTATTAGATAATGCTCTATGTCACCCACAAGATTTGAGTCATCCCAATGTCAAAATAGTGTTCCTACCACCTAACACTACTTCGTTGCTCCAACCATTGGCAAGGTATTATTTATACCTTTAAAACTTATTACATAAGAAGAGCATTACAGTGGATTTTAGATGTAACCGATTCGAAATCAATTAATGTAATGGAAGCAATTTTCAATTAAGCACTGCATCGACATCATATCTTTGTCGCAGAAAGAACTAAAAACATCAACGTTAAATGCAGGTTGGAAGATGTTAATTATAGATTAAAAATAATCTTCTTAACGTGTACCACACATTATTATTTAAAAATACTTTGAGAATTATCGAAGAAATTACGAGTTAGGTAAACACAAGAACTTTATTCTTCATAAGAAAAGAAAAACTGTTGCCACTCACAAAAACAAAACTATACTAAACTGTGATAATCGATATAAATTTAAATAAAAATAAAAAATACAACCTTACTTTAACATACTCCCACCTTGTGATGTGGGCATCACAACATAGCTTACATTTCCGACTGAAACTTCAAACACTTGTAACAATACACAATCACTTAATTTTAACATAGTAAATAATACTAAATACTTTCTCTCACATTTAAATACAAATGATATGTTCACAAGTCAAGTCTGTTGGGAATTTTTACTACTCTTCCAACTCTAGATGAATATGAGCCAGCCTCGGGTTTCACAGCCGCAGGAAAAGATGATGAACAAGGGTAAGATCTCTTCTTTGGATTACATTTAGCATTTTCCAAAATTTTAGCATCAGAGGCGACTTCTAATGGGTAAATTCGCTGAACAGGTCTCAGAAGTACTGAAGTATAGGTCTGAACTCGAACCAAGCGAACAGTTCCGTCTTTTCCAGGGAGAAGCTCGACGATTCGACCAAGTGGCCAGTTAATTCTCTTGCTATTATCGGAGCCCACAAGAACAATCTCTCCAATGGAAATTTGTCGGAGGTTTTTCCTGTTCTCTGCACGCTGTATAAGCAAACCCAAATACTCCGAACGGAATCTATTTCTTAGGTCCTTTTGCAGATTTCGACGATATATGATTCGTCTATTCAAGCTCTGATGATCGGCTGCATCAATATCAGGAACTTTCCACTCAACAATGTCCTGAAGAAACATTGATGGACAGATAGGTTGAAAGTCAGCGTCACTATCTGAAAGATACGTTAACGGTCTTGAATTTATCACAGACTCACAATCACAGAGGACAGTTGTCATTTCCTCGTAGGTCAACTGAGCACGTCCCAATACACGTTTCAGTAAATCCTTCAGGACACGAATCAACCTTTCCCAGAAACCGCCCCACCAGGACGCAGTTGGAGGGTTAAATTTGAACTCGATGGCATTGATTGATCCATGTTTGACCACTCTATTCCAATCCAAGGAAGCCAGAAGATTTCTTGCACCAGTGAAGTTTGTGCCATTATCACAGTGAATAACACAACATCTTCCACGACGAGAAATAAATCGGCGCAGAGCGAGAAGGAAAGATTCTGTTGAAATAGACGTAACCAGTTCAAGGTGGACCGCTCTGTACGTAGCACACGTAAATAAGGTCACCCATGCCTTTTGATTATCTTTCAGATACAAGGGACCTGCCAAATCAATTCCCGTAACTTGAAAGACAGCAGTGTCCTTTACTCGACCTTCGGGAAGAGTAGATGTCTCAGCTTCAAACCTTTTAGATGTATGCCTGCGGTATACAACACATTTAGACAGCACTCTTTTAACTGTTTTCCGTCCATTCAAAATCCAGTAATGTTCTCGGAGAAGGTTCAAAAGAATCTGTACTCCCGCATGTGAATACTTTTGATGATGATAAACAATTAACTTTTCTACAACTTCATGTTGTGCTGGGAGAATCATTGGTCTTTTAAAGTCTTCATGGTCTTTTCTGTTGACAATCTTGGTTTTCAAACGAAAAATGTTTTGGTCATCTTTATATACACTCAGAGTTTTCAACTTCTTGACTTTCTCACCAGTAAATGTGTCCTCTTGAATCATTTTCACAATTCGTCTCTCTGCTTGCTGAAATTCAACTGATGTAAGTTCTCCTTTAATTCTGTATTCATCTACACAGGAGCAATTGTGCTTAAAGCGAAGAACCCAACCTACTAGACGCACAATCTGCTGATACCTCGAAAAATATGAATAGTACCATTTTCTGTCTTGCACATCTAGATTATTAGTAATCAATATTGTGGACTTCATCTTTTCCTTTTCAATTTCTTCCTCCTTGCAGTCTACATTTGTAGAAAAACTCACAGGCCATTCTTCTATAGGACTTCTTAACCACAGAGGACCCTCCCACCATCTAGCTGCCAGTAGGTGTCTTGATTTGCAGCCTCTAGAAGGCAGATCAGCCGGGTTGAATTCACCAGAATTATGATTCAAGGAAGAAGAAGCAGATAGTTTTCTAATCTCTGCAACTCTGTTTCTTACAAAAGCAGACCAATTCTCTTCTCTTTTGATCCATGCGAGAACAGTCGTCGAATCGCTCCAGTAGTAGCATGGTACTTGTGACCAATCCAGTGCCTCTACAACAAATTGAGTCAACCTGGCTCCAATTAATGCAGATAGCAATTCTAATCTAGGAATTGTCCCACCCTTCAAGGGGGCAACTCTGGACTTTGCGAAAAGTAAGGATATTTTGACATCATTTTCTGATTCAAGTCGCAGAAACACAACAGCGGCATAGGCGTCTTTGCTTGCATCGCAAAAGGTATGAATAGTGCAGTTCTGCAAATTATCATCCGTTATATGAAGCCATCTGTCAAATTTTATTTCTTCTAAAACATGAAGTTCTTCAAACCAATTTAGAAATTCTTTACTAAAAGCTTCAGGGACTTCATCATTCCAACTCAATCCCAATTTCCAAGTTTTCTGCAGTATCAATTTTGGGAAAAGCATAACAGCTGCAGTATAACCAAATGGGTCGTAAACTTTCTGAGCAACTGACAACATCATTCTCTTTGTGATAGTGGTGATCTTTAAATCGTCCAACCAGTCCAGATTTAGATACAATGTGTCTTCTTTCCTGTTCCAAACTTGACCCAAAACCGCTGTTTGGACATCCAAGTCTTCATCACCAGTGTATTGCCAACCTCTCAGATTAAATTTTCCCTCGGCCATTACATTCTGAGAAACTTCAATGAACTGCTTTAACTCTTCTTGTGAGCTAAGACTAGCAAGAACATTGTCCACTTTATTATGTGATCAACAGGTGAAATCAGAATACATTTTTGGAGGTGATATTCTATGACAGCACACAAAAGGAATGGGCTGCACTTAACACCAAAGACAACTCTCGCATGACGAAATGTCTTCAATTGTTTATCTCCCTCTTGATCCCACCAAAAAAATCTCAAGTAGTCACGATCTTCTTTTGTGATACTAATTTGCAGAAAAGCCTTTTCGATGTCGCTCACAACACCATACTTAAACTGTCGAAATTTTAGCGGAATCGATGGAATAAGCTCAATTAAGTTAGGTCCACATTCCAGACATTGATTTAAAGACGGTGAGCCCTTCTCTCTGGCTGAAGCATCAAATACTGGTCGTATTTTAGTTGTACTTTGTTCTTTCACAACAGGTCTATGTGGTAAGTAATGTTCATGTTCTGTTGCCTCAGTCGAAACCCTTTCAATGATTCCAGACGACATCCAGTCCTTGAAAACTTCATCATATGACGAAAGGATATTTTCTGAATTTAGCTTCCTTGTAGTTGTCTCCAACCTTTTTAATGCAAGTGCTTTATTACTCGGTAGAGGAATGCTTTCATCTGTCCAAGGCAGGGAAACTTCGTAACGCCCTTCTTCATTTACCTTAATTGATTCCTGAAACAGCCTTTTAGCTTGCATTTCCTTTTCCACTTTGCTTTTGGAGACCAAAGGATCCAAAATTCCAATAACATCTAGACTCCAAAGGTCGGTGATACTAGCTTCTTTCATAAATAACGAAGTGACCACCATTGACATGTTTGGCTCTTTTGGGCCCATTTGAGGGACTTTCCCCATCAAAGTCCATCCCAAGTATGTTTCTACTGCTACTAGACCACATGGCAGAATCTCTCGCCGGCCAGTCAACAGCTTGCCCATTATGTCGGCTCCAACAAGAATGTGAATTTGGGAAGCCTTCTCCGCCACATCTGACAAATTAATTTTCAACTCCTTTAGCTCTTTAATCCACGGTCCCTTCTCCACGGGTGCTACATCACAACAAATGACCCTTTGATCCAGAGCTTCAAAATTACATTTAAATTGGTCATTGAAACTTTCCAACCTTATTTTATAGCAATTGTGCTGGACTTCTTCTGTCGATCCGCCAAATAATGCATTGACGATGGTTTCTTTCCGTATTGGCACATATCCCATCTGTCCAGCTACATCCTTTAGGATATACGTTTTTTGAGATCCTGTGTCCAATAAAATGCGTATTTCTCTCACTTTTCCTTCGCTAATTAACTTTGCCTTCAAAGTTTGAAGAAAGACTTTAGAGCCGTAATTGAAAGACGTCATATTCACCTCACTGGAATTTCCAGTTGACTGATTCACAGGTGGATCTGGAGGGCAGCTGCCATTTTGCTTCAACTGAGGACACATTAAGGGCACATGTTTTTTAGAACAGATTAAACATCTTAAACTAGCACGGCATCCCTTAATCATATGGCCAGGTCTCAGGCAAGCAAAACAAACACCCTTTTCTCTTAAGCACTTCTGTTTGTCAGTTAAACTCATTTTCTGAGCCACAAAACAATCCAAACTCAAATGTTTTCCTTGACAAAATACACAAGCAGTTCTAAGATCTGGTACTGTGGTAGAGGAAAGTAAACCAGCAGCAGTTGCAATTTTCTCTTTTACAAGATGGGGTTTGTTTTTCTTCTGTTCACAAGAAACACCTCGTTTCCCCAAGCCAAAACCTTCCATCGCTAAAGAAATGCGCTCTTCACCCTCCACCTCGGTCTTCAGGAAAACCATCAATTTTGTCAAACGATATTGGGCATCATCCTTTTCGGAAAAAGTCATGTTCCTATCCCATGCCTTAAGAAAATCTTCTGTAAAACAGGACTCCACAAGAGGCAGCAGCATGGATGCACATTTATCCGAAGTCACTTTCAAAGTGTCTAGTGCCCTCAGGTATGTCTCAAGTTTATCATAAAGAGCAGAAAAGGAAAGCCTATTCCTATCCTGATGTACAGATAAAATTAGCTTCAAAAGCTCTCGAACATAAATTTCCACAAGAAGGTCTTCCCTTCCGAACCGAGCTTTGAGACTTTCCACTGCTTTCTTATAGTTTTCTCCTATAGGGGGAAAGCTTTCAACTATATCCCTGGCTCTGGAACCTTCAAACGTTGCCTGCCTAAGGTATTGAAATTTGTCTTCTTCAGCAATTTCAAGATCAGAATCAATCTTCTGAAATTGTCCCCAAAAAGGAAACCATTCCTTGATGTCCCCACTGAACCTTCTAAATTCGAGTTTTGGAAGTTTGAACTTTCTGGAGTGTGCATTCACGTCACCATTAATGGAAGATACACTTTTTGCATTACCTCTTATGATGGAAGACACTCGATGTCGCAACTCTATAAATTGAGTTTCGTATCTTTCCGCAGCCGTAAGCTCCGCATCCAGATCAGAATTTTCAACTTCCAGCAGTAAGTCGACGATTTTTGCATTGAGCTCACAAAGTTCATTATTTCTTTTTTCTTAGACTGCAATAGAAACCTCAATCTTTTCAATATCTAAGTTTTCTTCTTTCAGTAATGTCTGAAGAGTCGTAGAAGCTCTTGTGAAAGCAGCTCTACTTACCGTTCTCATTCGTACTTCACGTTCCATTATTCAAATAAAAACGAAGTATCAAAATTAATTCTCAAAGTCCTGTCGCGGACGCCATAAATGTTAATTATAGATTAAAAATAATCTTCTTAACGTGTACCACACATTATTATTTAAAAATACTTTGAGAATTATCGAAGAAATTACGAGTTAGGTAAACACAAGAACTTTATTCTTCATAAGAAAAGAAAAACTGTTGCCACTCACAAAAACAAAACTATACTAAACTGTGATAATCGATATAAATTTAAATAAAAATAAAAAATACAACCTTACTTTAACAGAAGATATGGCCATCTTCAGTTGAAAAAGAAAACGTGCTTGAATCGTCAGAAAATGAAATTGGTGGCATATTAGAACTTGCTAAATCTATCGGAGGCGAAGGCTTTGTGGATATGGCTATTGAGGACGTTCAAGACTTATTAGTGGAAGAAGTTGACGAAGCGGATTTGATGGAAATGGCCTCCGAAGTTGGAAATCAAATCGATTCTGAGGACAATAGCACTGATGCAGATTGTGAAGTTAATAATTTAACATTAAAAAGAATTAGAAGGCCTAAGCTTAGCTGAAAATCTTGAATGCAGACTCTTCCGCTGAAAAAAGCCGAAAATTCAAAAGGGAGCTGTAAAATTGTTTATCTTCATACCATGAAAACTACAATGACCTTGTAAGGATCAGCAAACAAACCAAAATTACAGATTTTTTTGAGGACAGAAGGTGCAAAAACTCTAAATGAAGGTTCAGAAAGTGAAGGTGATATCGTTCAACCGAAAAACGTTCTCGTTTGATTGTACTTAGTAGTGATGAGGAAGAAATTTATTAAATTAAGGTTACATTAAATAAAAATATTTTTTTTTCATTTTGTGTTATACATACATTTATATTTTTAATAAAAATTAAGTTGCTTATATGGAATTAAAAAAATCTGTTTTTGATAGGTTTTCGGAACGTAACCCCCTTTTTGTACTGGCTTTGAGTCTCATATAACACGGCATTTTCTAGGAACCTATCTACTGTGTTATAGGAGGGTTACCTGTACTAACAAAATACCTCCAAACACTTGAATCGTGGCTTACTGCTTGGAAAATTAAAATTAGTGTTGACAAATGCCAAGCTATACTATTTACCAAAAGAAACATTCCTCCCCCTTAAATTTTATGGTAATGAAAGACCTTGATCCCCTAGTTGTACTTACCTAGTAGTCAGGATGGACTCGCACTTGACTTGAAATAGCCATATCTTCTCAAAAAAAAAACAAATTCCTAGCTGCTAGACCACTATCTAACCCTTAATTGCTAGGAATACTCAACTCTATCGGCAAGAGAGATGCTCATATATAAAACTGCTCAGACCGATAAACAGCTAAGCCAGTCATGTTTGGGAATATGCAGCTAAAATTCACCTTAATAAATTAGAAACTATTCACAATTCTACTTTTCGTATAATCTGTTACAGTCCCTGATTTTACAAAAACGCTAAAATTCGCGAGGAACGCTAAAATTAGATGAATTCAAGAAATTCTTCAATAAAACCAATTAAATTTTTATAACAATCTAAAAACATAATACTTTCATAGACATATCTCCAGGTGACTCGTCAACCTGAAAACAGCAAAAGGCCATAATGTTCCAGAAAAGATGATCTATTAGAATTTTTGAAATCTGTTGGCTTGGAAACACTGAATGCAGCAGACACTATAAAAATCTTCAAATGGATCTTCAGGCAGTGGCATCCTTATAAATTTGAATTTTGTCCTCGTCCCTTCCATCCTTATAGATGAATTTTTGGATGTAAAGATATCTAGATAAAGAATTGTCAACACTTCCTCCGTATTTAAAGCTGAAACTAATAGCCATCTATGAGCCTCTCAACGATCTTCCCAAATCCAGTCCATCTTAAGTAAATTTTTATGTCGATTCCATAACAGCTATGATGTTAAGGGATGCTTCACCAGCTACAATCCACTCTTATATAGAATTGCCAACCATACATTGAATAAGCTCCCAAAGAATCCATGGCCAAATATGGCCCTTGCGCCATAAAATCCGAAATCAACCAACTCAAAGAATCCAATATTACTTTTCAATTGATCCCTTCTCACGTTGAGAGAACGAAACAGCAGGCGATTTGGCAAAATCTGGACCAAAGAAGCTACCTAGAACCAGAAAGTGACGTTATCCTCTGAAAGGAAGGACCATGTCCAGCTTAAAATCCAACCTTTATGGAAAAATTGTACCTTCCCATGATACGTAGGCAAATCTCCGGGTGAGCCTTTAGATCTCAACATGCCGAGAAGTGTTTCCGTGTTGACAATACTGCGCACTGGACATCTAAAGGCCCGTCTTTTCCAGTGGACCAATACTGCGCTAGCAACCTTCGAATTGTAAATTGTAGGCGACGCAGGTTCCATTCCTGACAGGTGTATTTCTCTCCTGTGTCACTTGATATTGTATTGTATGGCGCAGCATGGCCCTTGCGCCATAAAACCAACCAGTGGACCAAATGTAAAAAGTCAACCTCTCGACATCACATCGTGGTATTGTTCTCGGATCTTTCCGTTGTGTTGCTCCCAGTGCGACGTTAGTTAAAATACCTACCTCCACATCACATCGGGCCGCGGTTGGAAGAGTTAGACTAGCAACCGTAGTGTTGCGAGTTCGAATCCAACCAAAAGACCGTCGTGTACAAAGGGAGCTGGTGCACGTTAAATCTGTCGTGGCCTCAAATTGGCGTGGGGGTGCCAGCTCAGGTCATCTGACCGTGATTCAAAATTACGTGTTGTCCTCGGACCTTTACATTCGGATTCGATCCGGAGCGTCGCCAATATCCTATTAAAATACTTACCTACATTGTATCAATATCAATAGACAAGAAATCTCCAACCCCACAATAGCTGAAAAAGTAATTTTGCACAACATTCTACACCATATCTTGGTGTAGAATTTATCTAGCACTATGGGAAAGCACCAATTTCAAAAAGCGGAATGGTTCCAATGTTGGTTGGGGTTTTATGGCGACCATATTTGGCCTAACACTAGAGGAAACAGCAAGTAATGGAGACAAGTTTTACTGGCAGATAAGAGAAACTGGATAAGTTTCCAATAATCAACAAAAAATATTACAACCCGTGAGTTTTTATAATTGGGATACTCAATGAGTAACTCCCTACTTGGGGATTGATACCAGGATTACCTTCTGGTGGCCTAAAGTGGGTCACAAAAGTATTAGGCTACAACATATCTCTAGCTTTGATTGCTTTAAATATATTGTTTGCACCAGATATTTGGTAAAACTGTAATAAGTCTCCTAGTCGGCTTGAGATTTTCATTGGATTTCACTATTTTATGAAAATGTGACTAGATTTAATGTAGGTATTTTAATTAACGTCACACTGGAGCAACACAACAGGTTATTGGTGACGGTCCGGGATCAATCTGAGGACACCACACGTAATTTTGAATCATGGTCAGATGACGAGGCAAGACCTGAGCTGGCACCCCTCTCCAAACTTCCACACCATGCCAACGTGAGGACATTTGAGCCCCCTTTGTACACGACAGTCTGACTGGATTTGAGCTCGCAATCCTCTGGTTGCTAGTCCGTTACTCTTCCAACCGGGCTACCGCAGCCCGATAAATTTAATGATAGGATACAAATCTTTAAGCTGAGCTGATTTTAAATTATTTTGATCTTATATCAAGATCATGTGCGAAGCATGTTTTAAATTAAAGTGAAATGGACCAAAATCTAGTTTTTAAATTAAAAAATCAGTAATTCAACACTGCCAATATACACACCAAGATCATTACAGAATGTTCTGCACTTGACAATAGGTGTATTGACCAAATTGATTTGAGCTTTCTAAAAATTAGATTTTCAAAGTGGAATTGAATATCAACTTTCAACACTGAATTTTAAGTTTATTGGATTTAAGTTTGAATTTTAACAAAGTGTGAAAAAAGCTCAAACCAGTTTGATCAGTCTGATTATTTGACTGATTGGGTTTTATTGCTCAAAGACCACATTTGACTGACTGAATCCTGATGACTTAGAGCATACCTGACAGAAGTTATAGCTTTCCTGTCACTATTTTCAAATCTTCATTTAATTGGTTTTCTTTGCTCTTCCAAATAGTAATTGTGACCTAATTTGTTTCCACTCAAAAGCAGTACTATTTCTACTCACCAAATGGGTCTGCCTTCATTAGTGTGTATAATTCTTTATTCTGGCATTTATTTTTTATATTTTCATTTTTGCATGTCACTGATCATTGACTTAATTTTGAGATATAATTCAATGATTAAAAATTAAGTTGAAAAAGGTGACTCAATAAATTGCCATTTTTGCTTTGATTGTATAATACACCTTATTAGATGTTAACTTGATCTCAATGGTCAGATTTTTAAATGAATAGATTAGTTTTTAAAACAGGATGACCAATTTGTAAATTTAAAGTCTAAGCAGACCACAATTTTCCCAACTGTATCTACTTAAGACTACAGAATTCGTGTAACTAGAATTTCTAAATGTGAAGTCATTTCATTAAATTTCATAATTAGTAGAAGTATTTCTAATGAGATTTCAATATTTTAAATTGCACTACTTTTAAAAAAAGGTTATGGGGATAATACAAGTTTTTCCTGTGGTGAGAAAGCCTAGAACAGTTCAGCATATCAAAAGCATAAAATCAAGTTTGATTTTTCACTATGAGGGTTAATAAAACTGAATACAATCAAGAATCTGCTCAAAAATGAAGAAACTAATTATACAAGACAAACTAGACACCATAAAGTAACAATAATTGCAACTGTATTGTCAAAAATTTGCAGCAGTCCTTGTGGTCTCCAGTCATTTCATCCAGTTGCAAAGAGGGCAAGTAACTGATCTTGCTACTCCAATATGAAGTGTCTTTGTAGGTAGTCATAATTCTTTTGTTAGCTTAGCTTGGAAAGTTGGGCTGCCACAAACGGCAAACCATTAGTCATTTAGCAAATACAGGACACTACAAATACATAACTGAAATCATTGATTTCAACAATTAAACCCAAACTGTAGCTTCGTATTTTCTATATCCATGTAATGCACATCATCCATGCGTAAAGATGGTATGCATCTATGCAATTAAAAATGCATAACTTTCTTAATTGTTTGTGAATCAAATGGATTAAGTTTCAGTGAAAAAGATGTAAACTTAACTTTGACACAAATAAGGTAGTACTTGATAAGATACTTCTATGATAATATACTTTTGTTCAATTTCAATGAAATGGGTTTTAATACTGTGTTTTACTTTGTACATACAATGTAAAACCACCTATGTACTGATTCGATAAAGTAATCTTATGCCTATATAAATAAGATTTAATATCAATCCTAAAGTTACTAATTGAAATTGTGAATTGTTTTTACATAAAATTTAAAAAAAAATGAAGGTGCACGAAACCAAACATTTAGTTCAAAAGGCAGACATTAGAATCTTAGCTTTTCATATCAAATTAGAAGCCTGAAAATTGACCAACTCATTGTTTACATCAAACACCTTTAAGAAATTTAATGAATTTATTTATGCTTATAAATGAAACTGCAGGGTGAGAAGATAAATGTTTTTGCAACTATGAAGTGTTGCACAGGTACAAAATAGGTGTTTCTAATCAACATAAAAATAAAATTGATTAAAAAGTTGTTACAAAATAAAACAGACAATGTTTGTTAAAAAATTAATTTATAATATATTTAAACAAGGTGGAGAAAGATAATGATTGATACATCTTCATAAAGCAATTGGGTGGAAATGTTTTTAAAACACGTGACTTTAATTTCGAAAACAATAGCACCAGGCAGTCTAAAAACAAAACTTTTAGAAAGATTTTACAAATTTAGCCTTGTGCTAATAAAAAAAGAATAGTTATGATTTATAACAAGTACCATATCAAAGAAATTTCAATCAGAAATATCACAAAGCTTGCTCTATTAACACCTGAGTTATACTAAATATTTAATAAAATAATTTAACTTGCATTGTAGTCAAAAAACATTCCTAAATCTCAATGGTAGACACTAAGAAAAAAAATTCATTTTCATATTTGTCCAATAAATTATATTTCCTTCAAATCGTTTCGTTGACAAAAATCTTATTTGAGAACTTATTGTACAATAGTAACTTATGAATCAATTAAGTAATGCAAAAATGGGGAGAAAGTTAGATAGCAAACAATTTAGAAAAAATGCAAAATGTAGAGAAATATACTGTAAAGTACATGTTATAAAGTGTGAAAAGTTTTTATTACAAAACATGTAAAAGTAAAATTTTTCACTTCAGTGAAATACAATTTGAGTATAAAATAAACAGGGAAATTAAACAGCTTGATGCAAGCTCAAACTTGCATCTTTTATTGTTTTCAAAGTAATTGAGCTCAGCTGCTGCATGCCAGCCTTTTTACCAGCCATCTGAGGCTTACAAACAATGCAATCTATATATGGGAATAGAAATTTTCATTTTATATTTTGAATTCATGAATTTCGTTTCGAGATACCCAACCCCAATAACAAAGATCGCAATATAATCTAGTTTTTTGCAGGTATCAATGCAAAGCCAAACCAAATGTTTTAAGTTTCTTAAGGGTCTGTACAAAAATTGGTCAGTTATCTTTTCAACAAATTCAAATTTGAAGTTAAGCTGAAAAGAGCATTTATATACTGCATTTAAGAGATGCATGATGCAAAGTCTTAGCACCAAGTTTAAAAAAAATTTACAAATCATCTAGGTCAAAGTCTTCTAAACCATCTGTAAGATCAAGGCTCTGGAAGTCCACCCTGTACCGCAGAATACCTAGAAAAAACAAACTTATTGAAGGACAGAAAGCTTAAAAGTATAATTGCATTGATTTCTTAAACAGTATAGTTTGTCATAGAATTGATTTTTCGAAAACAGCTTACGCCACATTTGTTAACACACGATTTATGTATTTAAGAAATGACTAACTCATGCATTTTATCAACTTATATAAGGACATCTGCTGACTTTTTAGATTCCTAAGCAAACATTTCTTAAAAATTGTGCTTTCAAATTATATTTTAGCTTTCCCACCTTTTTTTAATTTTAAGGTGTATTTAAAAATATCAATCATTGAATGTAGGTTTCTTTAGATAAAAAATATACAAATGAGAAAAGGCAGTTTGCAAATTTATCCACATTATTTGTAATGCATTTTTAAATCCTCTAAGTTTGTTAACCAAATTTCTAAATAACTTATTGTGCATGGGAAAAAAATGTCTGATGCCAAGAGGTAATCTTAAATTTACCAGTTTGTTTTAAAGTTATTTCATTTTTCAGTAATTGATCAATAATCATCAAACAATGACAATTCACAAATGCATTTTTATTTAGTGAATAAATTGATAAACCATACCTCCAATTCCACCAAAACCTTTAACATACTGTGATCCTTCTTGCGATCTATCGGTAATAATTTCCAAAGTCGCTCCTGAAATAAATTGATATGAGCAAATTTTAAAACTATTACTAAAACAATACATTTCCCCCACAATATAAAGATTTGGTTCAGCAGTTTTTTATGAAATATTTTCTTCTCATCAGAACAAAATAAAAAATTCAAATATTTTTTTGCCCAAGGACAAAGATAAGGATAAACCTTAAAGTACTATTAATTTAAACGGACAAAATAATTCCAAACACATACTGCAAAATAGACCGGTCTTCAAAATAGCTTACTGGATATAAGTATTGAGAAATTAAGATAAAAACTAGCATTTCCTTAACGGTGCTTTGAAAAGGATTTAAGAGACATCGTGAAAGCATAACAATTTTGTGCATACAAAATCGCAGTTGCTCATTTGGGAAAAGTATTAAGCTAAACACAAAGACTAAATATCCAAATTTCTTTCTAAATTGGGACATGGCATCCAATTTGGATAGACCATGAAGTAGAAAATGTGAGGCATTTCAGGAAAAAAAATCACTTGCAAATATGAATTGTCCAATCTTTAACAGTTGAAAATGAAGCACGATAGAAATTGTTAAAATGGGATTTAAATTTCAATTGTACTACCAAATTGTCAACTACTTTGTTTAAAATTAAAAAAAAAATATTGGATCCAAAGCTTATTTCATGATTGTATTAGGCAGGTATGAAAAATATATTTGGAACATTTAAAAATATAACTATCCATTTGTTTTTTCGATTGTTGTATTTAAAAATACCCATATCGACAAAATCAGAAGTTATTCAATACTTACCAAAGCTTTTATAATTATTTGCTAACCATTCTAGAAGAGGCACAGAATCAACAAGTTCTAATTCTACTCCTGTCTAAAATAAAAACTCCATTAAAATATGAAACTGGACACTAAAAGTTATCAAACACGTGTATTTAGATAGTAGCTACCTTAAAAAATTAGATTAGAAATTGTAGTAAAACCCTTTTCATTACCTTTCTTACTTTTTGTAATTAAGCTCCTTTGAATAGTTATAATACATACTAAAGGTAAGAGGAGTCATCTGTTACCATTTAAATTAACCATTTTTACTTGACATTAAAGGCTTGTGTGATGATATAAAATTTACTATTTTAAGATATGCCCAGATTGAAATCAACATTACCTCTCTATCCGTGAAATGTGTTTTGTCTTTTTCTTGTTCAGGAGTTAAGTGTAATACCTTATCTTCTGCAAAAAAGAAACAAAATTATTTCACCAATTTATAGATGCTATTAAAATACAGAACAAAAACAATATCTAAACTAATGAAATGTACACATTTTTTGGGTATATAATGCAACTAATTCCGATAAAGAAAAAATGCATAGCCAATAAAATCTATCTAAGAGGTGATGCTTTGCAATTTAAATAAAAAACAGGGTTTCCAATCTTCCAAGTAAAAGAAAACCTAAGCCCTTATATTGCTAGTTTCCATTTTTAAAACAACATTTTGAGATGAACTGGTGAATAGTAGTTGAATTAACCTTGCACAGGAGCAAAACAGGCTATTGGCAACAGTTCGCGATCAATCCTGAAGGGAAAGATTCGAGAACACCTCATAATTTTGAACCATGTCAAACATGAGCTAATTGGTGAATGGACACGAAGAAATTTTCATGCGTGCTATGTTTGAAATGCACTGACCCAGTTCTGAAAATCATCACTTTTAAGCTAATGCCATTGATTGTGATGATGCTGGATGAATATTAGTGAACATATAGTCAATATTAGTTTTGAATGCAGGTGAAATAAAATATGCAAAGTTCCAGTAAAAGGCTCAACATTTTTAAAAGCACTTTCAAGTAAATATTAAGGTCTCTAAAGGGGTTCTTAACAAATGAAAAAGTTTTAAGGCTCCAGGAAACCGGCATATTCGAGTAATGCAGGAAGTTAAAAAAATTACTTCTATTCAGTAACACCTGAAGAATCTTTTTCAATTGAAAATAACTGGATTCCCTATGAGAGATGGCAGCATTATTTGAGATGCAGTGGTCCCAACAAGGAGAAATTATTGGAGGAAGCGAAACACCACTTGTTCATATATTAGCGTTTCAGAACTCTATTTTGCTAATAAAAATAATTACCAAGATTATGCAGGCTCCAAAAAATGCTAGGACCCAAGGACTTCACGTCTCTAGAACCTTGCACTCATTCTGATAATGATCTGCTATATGAGATCGAATCGCTGCCATATTTGGTAACTTATTATTTGTAACATTTAGCTTTTATGTTTAGGGGTCCTTGGTTGACTATAAAAATTTAAGGCCTAGGGCATGCTTGGTATAAATGGTTATTTTACTTATTTGGTTTATCATGGAAATATTTAACTCTCTTACTTTTTGGGGACACAAGGGGATCGGGCCCCTAGGAGTTGGGATGATAACTAACTGCTCACTGAAAACAGGCTGAGTTAGGGACCAGTGCAACCTTGATGTCTTTTCAAGAAGAAATTTGTATTTCTGCATCTGATAAAACAATCAGCACTATTTAATACAGGGTCTCCTTGACTTGCAACCGAGTTCCATTCCGACTGACAGGTCGTTAGTCGGATTTATATTTTTGAACATAATTTTCATTCAAACAAGTTATAAAAATTGTACATAAAACAAAAAATTCAATCTATTTACATATAATTATTGCACATAATGTGAAAAATGCATAATATGTACTCTATCGCATCTTTTGACCCCACCAATGTAGTTATCTTTATTTACTATTTTTATTTATTTTTTTGTGGTCATAAGTTGAGGGGACCCTGTACTTGTTTTCAGTATGTTAAAAAAGAGTACGAGTGCTTCTCACTCCTAGCTTATTTAGTAAACCCCTTGAAAGAAAATTGACTGATCTTAAATAGAAAGAATCACTTAGTATTCAAAAAAGCAAAATATTCATCGGTATCATGTCTGAAAATTCAATAGAAAAGCACATTTTTGATTTCCTCTTTACAAAAACATTGCATTCTAGCTATCTCTTTTTGAACAGGGGAAGCAGATTTGTGTTTGTGTAGCAGACACGAAAGTTATCTTACCACAGATACTTATGTATTCTTAGAAAGAATGCTAACCTACTTACACCCAAAACAAGTTGGGTAACAAAAAGGCCAGAAAATCAAATTCCCCTTATTAAAATAATTTCCAATTTAGAATTTTAAGTATCATGAAATACAATTTAAATGAAAGTATAACAGAACCAAGGCCTAATGATAATTTTAATCTTTCAAAAACTCGCCCTGCTATATTTCCTAAGCCCTCATATTAATGTTCAACTAAATCAATAAATTAATATTAAAATCTGATTTAAAAAAATCATGAATTTTTAATATCCCGCTGTTATTGGCTTACAAACATTAGTAAATGTATGTTTACTTACCATCAGCTGCATGATTTTTCAGCACATAACGAACAATGTCTAAATTTTCCCACGCTATTAGAGTTTCTACTGAACCCATTTCTAATGCTTTTAGAGTGTCTTCAACACCAAAACAGTATTTCCCAGTGTCTTGAGAAATTTCATCAAAGTACCTTCCTATTGAAAGACAAACGAATAAAGAAATATAACTATAATTAAAAATAAAACACAAAATGCATCCTAAGAAAATTTCAATGTATTTTATTCACTTAAAACTTTAAAATCAATTAGGAGGAATAGTTTTAGCAATGTATAAAGGATCAGAAATGGAATAATTAAACTACAATTCACAAGGTCTGGAATACATATTTTGCTTAACCCCTTCCGGTAAAATGACGAGTCTAGCTCGTCATTGGTTTTTCATGCCATACAGCACAATGACGAGTGTAGCTCGTCATTGGTTTTTCATGCCATACAGCACAATGACGAGTGTAGCTCGTCATGCGACTAAAGTTACTGTTGAATATGATCCAAATCAATAATATAATTTTAATTAAATCGTATCGGAAGGGGTTAAGGACCAGCATTAGAAAATTAAACATTGAATTTTCTTTCAGCTCCCAGAGCTTTAAACTAACACTGACTTTAAAGAATTCCAAGTTTCAAGATGTTATTTTTTTATGGTGCAAAGGGCCGCATTTGGCCAAGCTGGATCTAACACAAGACAGAAAATTTCAAAAGGAATTCTGCAAACATTTCAAAACACACACCAGGAAAATATAAATTTATAAATAATTAATTCAACATAATTAAAAGAATTATAGGACATTATGCACATAAAAGGAACCTCAAAATTATAATTAATCTGTTAATGGTTACTGCATAAACTGAATTCTTTATTAAAGACATAACTTTTAAATTCAAATTAACAATTTCAGTCAGTTATAACTGAACATTTTTATTTCACTAGTCTAGGATTATAACATGTACTTTTTAGACCCACTCATATGGTGCAATTAAGTATAAGTCGAAAAATATATTTGGCTGAAAATGTGTAGTTCTACAAACTGCTTAATTCCCTCAGTTGTTTCAATACAAAGAATGGCTTGACCATCAGTTCTTAAATAACTAATTGCCTTGCTTCAACTGAAAGATCTATCTGTTTAGCATTAGTAACCAGAGCAGATGCATCAAAAATTTTCATGAGTATCAGGTATTTTAATTAATGTCGCACTGGAGCAACACAACGGGCTATTTTTCATAATGGGAAAACAATATTATCAAATTTTGAATCGTGTACAATAATTTGAATGATGAATGATTTGTACTCACTGTAAACCATGACCAATTTCCTCAAGTAGAATTCAACATTTGGGAATTCATATTAAAGGCATTTATTTCTGTTTTCAATAGGTTCATCTTCACATAATTTTCTCATGAAAGCAAAGATTGCATTTTCAAGTGATTTTCAAAAGAATAATTGAAGATTGAAATAAACTTGATCCAAAGATTAACATACATTGAAATAAGCTCTTTTTGAAAGGATCAAAAAGTTACGAATTTGACTTTTGGGACAACTTTAAGAACGAATACACAGTAAATACAAAAGCAAAAAAAAACGCTATTTGAACAGTACTGTGTCACGTCTATAATATGGCCCCAAATCAGCTTCTTTTCTTTTAGTAATTGTGATTTGTTAAAGTTTGAGAAAAATTGATATAGCTGTAAACTGACTAACCTATTTGACATAGCTGCAGCACATGACATAATTGCAAGCTTTGTATAACATAATTCATCGAATAAACAAAAGGTAATTGAAACTAAGCAAAAAATCCCACTTTTTCCATTAAAAACAAATTTCAACAATTCATAATTGTACCCACACTTAAATAATCAGCTCTGAGGAAAATGCTGAAAAAGACATTATGTAGCAGGTAAGCATGCATCAATTACAATTAGGTAAGCAATTGTAAAATTACAGAACTTTTTAGCACTTAAAACCTTAATTTTTTATCATGCACAATTTCATAAATCAAATATAAAAGTATTACCTATTAATTTTTTTTCTTGGATAAATTTTACATTTGAAAGCACCTCTGCAGACAATTCTATAGCTTGATTAAAACCATTTTCACCACCATAGGACACATCAACCAATTTTAAAATTTTAGCTTGTAACCTCTGAAAATAAAAAAGTAAACTTCAATTACTGAGTTAACTTAAATATTGCTAGTCATAAATTTAAAGACTAGTACTTGAAAACTAGCCATCAACCAAATAAAATTGTTCAATTTTATGAGAAATCACTACTTGTAACCCCTTTCTAGTCAAGCCATTAACTATGGGAAGTGACAATGCAGGGTAAGAAATTAGGTTCAGAAAGTCAGATGCCAACAGCCCCTTAAACTTTTCCTCAGTCAGTTGAATTAACATTGCACTGGTGCAATGTTAATTCAACTGACTAGAATAGAGTTCATCAATCAGTACCAAGAAGCAAAAAAAATTTAGAAGGCATTGAAAACAACGACTGAAATTTAGAGAAAGGCACTGAAATCAATCAGTAAGTATTATATCTGAAACTGGTTACAGAATAAAACATTTATAAATAAACTTTTTGTTTCCAATTGTCAGGTCGACACAATGGACATTAACCCATTTCCTCATGACCTCCCAGCACACAAATGGAACATCCAAGTATGGAAAACTCCAAAAACCAACATTAAAAAGGAAAAGAGAAAAGTTTAGGCTTACAATACACTTTGTTTCAAAGTTTAAAAAAAATTAAGCAACTTAATTAAAGTCACTTAATGAATTTTGAAAACACAAGTAAAACCTCTTCTATAAAAGTTATGTGGATTCAATTCCAGTTTTAACAATCTTAAATCTATGTACTGTTTTCATGTTTATTAAAATAATAATTTTTCTGGCTTTTAATAAGTCAAAATAAATTAAAATTTTGAATTTATAAAACAATGCATCTGCTGATAGATGAATGATTAACTCAATAGTTTAGAACAATTGTAAATGTGAAAATAAAGCTTATCAGATCATGTAGTTTTATTCGTTAATTATAAGCCTAATAATCTCAAAAATAAAATTTATTTCAAAGGGGTGGGTGTACAGGCTGAAAAATTCTAACTTTTGCAGACAATTTCAATAACCTCATTAAAACTTTCCATTAAGTTGGAAAGACTTTTTTGGTAAGTTACTACATTTTGATAACTAGTTAGTTATACTTTGGTTATACTAAAATTACTATACTGAAAAATCATACTTACAGGATCAAACATATCAGATTGGCTAAGTTCTGTTTTAAAGTCTGCAGAACCAGCCAAAATCAGCCCAGCAATATTGGGTTTATCATTTGAAATAAACAGCTGTGTAGCAACTTCAGCAACTTTCCTAACATAATTATGTCGTTTTTCCATTCTCAGACGGGCAAAACGTAAGGCTGACTGACCACCACGTCCTATTGGAAAAATGATAAACTTTAATTCAAATCTTTTAGCAAAAATATACCCTAATGGTGACCAAGTTGACATGGAAGGGTGATTAAATTTTCAAGACTTGTAAGCAACATACAATTTCTGTGCAGAAATACAAGTCCATTTAAATGAAGAGGAAAAAAGTCAAACCACTACTTCAAATCTACTTGGTTTAAAATGCATTAAATAAAAGGGCTGAAACTTCATTTCAACCTAATCTTTGTATAAGTCATTTGTGATGGTAGATGCTCTTGAAAAGATATATTTCCAATGAAATTTTGAGAAAATATTATGAATATACTGAAATTTCATAACTTTCCTATCAACACAAGCAAAAAAAAACAGAAGATAATTTTCAACTGCTGACATATCCAAGGTCCAAGATGACATAGTACACTGTATTACAGGACAGCATCATAAGGACTAAACATAATTAAGAAAATTAATGTCAAATTGGGAAAAAGTTTAGTAACACAATAGTAACTGGAAAAGATTTTATGCACATAAGCAAAGTTCATGAACAAGATAAAAGAGAGGCATTTGTGGAAAGATCAAAAGTTTGCGAGTGACATTTATAATCTAGAAGACAAAAATTCAATGTACGCAAAAATTATGTGAAACTTTTCAAGTAATGAGAAAGGCAACAAAATAAGTTTAAGAATTAGATAAGTTTTTGAAAATTAAAATGCACATTTGGTTTCATACTATGCACACATGTATTTACTATTAGATAGAGGACTATTCTTTACCAGCACACACATCTACTATTGGCTTAAAAACATTAGACAACAAGAACATTTTTAAATAACCTGTTTTGATCTCATTAACCCTCCAAGTGGTTTCAATGAGATACCACATCCATTAAGATCTAGTTAAGTTTATCAATGACAAGGTATATGGTCCATAAAGATCTGGTCAGTTTTATTAATGATGAGATACATAGTCAAGACAAAACTTCCCTATTACTCCAAGGGGAATGAAAATCCAAATTGAAAAAGGTTTTATATCAGACTGACCACTACAAAGATAAGCCACCAAAAGGGTTAATGTACAAATGTGAACGATTTATTTGCATTTAAAACTTATGAATAAATCAATATCAAACACATACATTATAACTTAATTCAAGGAAGAATCTGACGCTTACCATGCTTTTTAGGTAAATCTACGGTAAATTTATGAAGAACTTCTCTCGTGTTTCCTTGCAACGTTCCAAAGAGGGCTCCGTTACCATCCATCACAATGAAACCAAATTTGTTATCATCTGCTAAGAGGGCTGATAATGCCTACAAAATTAAAATATACCATCCTTATGAAAAAACAGTATAATTTAATCAGCTTATCATTATTATATATCACATAAAACAGTTTTGATGTTTTAAATAGTTGAAAGGATTTGAAATGTGCCTTAAAGTTGAATATGTGCTGAAGGCAATGTACAGGAAAATAAAGTATTGATTGATAATTTTAACTGAAATTACACAATTCCTTTAAAAAATAAAGTGCCACCAGAGCCAGTACTTCGAAAAGGAGCATATACTTTACTTTAAAAACCTAAAGGTAAATAGGGGAAATGCTAGAGTGGTGTACATCACCAATTTTTTAAGCGCGACACTCAAGATTTGTAAACCAGCAGTTTGCGTGCTCAATAAGTAACATGTGAGACAAATGAATTCCAAAGTATAAAAATAAGGCCTTCAAGAATAACAAAAGTAAACGAAAGAATTGAAATTAATTTTGCAGACAACATTTCAGTCAATACGAATTCTGACTTGTAATAAAATACTTTTAAACAGATTAGTTCTTTGGCCAATATGCTTGAAGTTAGAAGGATTGGTTTAAGTAAGGTCTGGTGGGTAGTCCATGCAAAAACTTCCTCATTAATTATAAACCCTATTTCGATGGAAAATAAAACTAACTATATATTTAAGTTGATCCAGTCATGAGGGTTGTAATTGTCTGAGAAACTTTCTACACTCATGTCCAAAATTATTTTTACATGCATAAAATCAGATTTCCCAGAAACTGTGAACTATGATTTCATGAATTTGTGTGAAATGATACATAACACTATAACACATAAATACAAAGGAAAAAATTTAAGACCACTGCATGATATGAAACTGTAACATGAAACAATAAAAATGGCAATAATATGTGACAAGGAGTTCAGGAAAAAGAACTCAGAAAAAATTAAGGTTTATGAATTTAATATGGAATGTGATCTCCCCTGACGTGTACCCACATATCACAACATGTTTTAATGCTGGCAATAATGTTGTTAACCACAGTGTGGGGAATTAAGTTCCACTCCTCCAGCAATGCAGTCTTCAGGGCATTTATACCTCTAAGAGGATGTCTCCGTACAACTGCTTTTCCAAAGTAGTCCCATGAGTTCTCTATCGGATTCAGATCAGGAGATTTTGCTGGCCACGGTATTCGCTCAATGGCTTCCTTTTCAAGGAATTCATCAACGAGGTTTGCTTGATGTGGACAAGCATTATCGTCCATAAATAAAAAGTCGGATCCATATGCACCTAAGTAAAGTCTTACATAAGGTTCTAAGACATCCCAATATCTCTGGCCGGTCACAGATCCGCTGTTGAAAACGTCTAGGGGCGTACGTCCATCGATCACTATTCCTCCCCATACCATCACATCTGCACTACCGAAACAGTCACGTTCCATAATGTTCGAAGGAAGATTTCGCGTTCCTGACTCCCTCCAAATGTAAACACGTTTAGAATCAGATGTTAAACTAAACCTTGACTCATCAGTTAAGAGAACATGGGCCCATCGGTGTTCACTCCAGTTCTGATGTTCTTTGCACCAATTAAAGTGATCCCTCTTTTGTTGTGAAGACAGTGAAACACATACCCTTGGCTTTGTGGCATAAAGGCCTTTTCCACTAAGCCTTCTGTATACAGTTTGCTGTGATACAACAGTTCCAGTAACGGCTGCAACCTCTGAACTTAACTGCCGAGCAGTAGACTTCCTGTTATGACGGGCAGTTATCGCCAGATATTGATCTCGAGAAGCAGTTGTTATTCGTTTACGACCTTGTCCAGGCTTCCTTACAACAGTTCCAGAGTTCTGAAATTGTTTCCATAACAGAGACTGTCTGTCTTGAAATATTCACACATCTCGCTGCTTCCATGATTGTCTGCCCTGCTTCTGAACGGCCAATAATTCGCCACTTCAGATTCTTCCAAAGGATACTTCAGAGCCATAACAAACCGTTTTGAGTCCTTACACACTGAAATCAAATGTGTGTGTGCTGTATTGCAGAAATTAACTTTGCGCAAAGTGCTTGATTCACAGTAGGATGATGTAACGCCTTGATTTGCATATCGGAAACCGTTTGATCACTTTTGATTGGATAATGCTAATAAGGCTTGTCTTTCACACATTCCATGCAAAATTGGATTACATTGATTGGATATTTCATGGAATATCATTATTTTTGGGTATGTAAAGATAAATTTGGACATGAGTGTATTTATGTACGCCTTTCTAAAACTATTATATATTTTTTGTTCTCCTGAGCTAGATAAAAGACTTGTTAACAGATTCCAATAAACAGGCAAGAAATGACAACATTATTTTTAATGCTAGATGTTTTTAAATGAAGAGGGGTAAAGTGGGTATAACTTTAGGCTTAGCGCAACATTGAAAAACTTGTTCTGGGGTTCTTTTAAGCTAAAGATCATTTTTGATCAGCAAAAATAAATAGGTATAAAAGTATTCCATAATATATATGTATAGGTATAATGTTATGGCTACCCCAATTATAAGTCATGCCTTACAGTCCTTAGATGTTGTGGTTTCCGTGCCACTGAAAAATAACATGGAAAGGAATTTCAATATCATGGTACAGAAAAAAAATGACTTGCAAAATGTTTTAAAGGTCACATTTCTATGTCTATTGGAAACAGTTATGTGAATCATTAAAATTGACTATATTGTGAAAGAATTTAAGGATAGATTTAATTTTCCACAATGAAGTTCAATATGTGTTACAAGCTTGTCACAATATGAAGGTGTGGTGTGTGTGTGTGTGTGTGTAATCAAGCTTCACAGAAAATAATAACATAATTTTCAAGCAACTTACATGCTGTTACAACTTACATTACTGTTTTCACTATTAAAAAACCTGAAATTAGCCATATTAACAACCCCCTCAACTTCCATGTCTACTGATCTTAGAAATGATGCTCAGAATTCATTAAGGACGAAGGTTCAAAAAATAGGTGAGGTATTAGTAGAGGCTCTAGCATTTATTTCAAGAAACATAAGAAGGGTCTAGTAAAAAGAAAAACGTGAGACCATCAGCTCAGGCTCTTACTGAAAATAAAGTTACTGAACCAAGAAAATACTGAAGAACCATAGAACAAAACTGACAGTAGCAATATTAAGCAAGGTTCTTAGATAATATGTAGGTTCAAAAATCAGTTCAACAATTCGTTGAGCAAGTAACAGAAGTCGGAAAAGATTAATTCATTCTTAAAAGTCTAATTGATGGCATATTTTCTAGAAAAGGAGGATGTTGGCATAATAGATATCGGAAGCATTTATTATACACACATTGCCACAAAACCTACATATAATAATCATGGGCAGTTTGATATTTAACCTCTATCTTTCTCAAAATTCATATTAACATACTTTCATGAATTTTGAATAATTCATGTTTTGTATTTTTGTGTAGAATTTTTGACTGTTATTTACAGTAAAATGAACACTCAAACATAGTTTAAGTACATCTTGAGCTACAGCATTCATAAATATTGTTATGTATTATAAGTTTGGCATTTAGAAGGCCAATAAAATAGTAGCTCATTCAAGAAAAATTGTTCTTTTAACACTTATCAATTGTTATATTATGTTAATATATTTTTTTTTCACAATATAATGATTTTATAACTTACTTCTATGAATTACCCTACACCATGGGGTAAAGTGGGTATTAAAACTATGGTATAAAAATAGCCATTTAACTACCAATATAGGTTTAAATATGAAGAAAAACATATGCAGTATGTTCTTGAATAATGCAATGTATATATAATGCAAAGAAACACCACTTTTTTAAAACTTGTCACTACTAAAATCTACTTTAAAATTGAAAACACTGTTTTATACCCACTTCACCCCACCTGACCCTATAGAATGTATTAAGAGCAATTTTGTGTTAACATCACTTAGTATAATTTATATGTATAAAAATGTAATACATCAAAGATGATTACCCCTGTACCAATCTAGATATCATTACAATGTAAACATGTTTTAAACTCGTACTATTTTACCACCACCTGTCCAATGTCAAAAATTTAATTTCTAATAAACATCAGTATTTTTAAATACAGGCGGCCCTCGACTTTCGCACACAATTGGTTCCTGAAAATGTGTGCGAATGTTCGAAAGTAGAGGGATGTAAAAAAACCCATCAAAAATTGTATTTTAAATATTTATTTATCAATACATTAAAAATATTTATCAATATACATAATTAAGTTAACGAGGCATGTTTAAGTGCTTTCAGGTGTTTTCTTTATAAACTTGTCAAGAGTGTTACTTGAATACTACCCTTTTTTCTTTTCTTGATAAAGAGTTCTATAACCTGCTGTGTCTTTCTCAATCGCCAAGAAGCAATGTCAATCGGTTTTTAGAAGGTTTATGTCCAGGGGCACAACCGATTCTTCCTCCGATAAGAATGTATGATTAGGCATTTTTTCCAAAATAAACCTGTCTCGTCTACATTGAATATTTAGCTAGGAGAATATTTTCCATCAACAATAATTTTGGACAATGAAGAAATAAATTCTTTTGCAGCATCTTTATCTGCATCAGCCGATTCTCCAGTGAATTTAATATTATGTAAAGAATCTAATTTTAAATGTGTCGAACCAGCCATTACTTGCTTGAAACACTGTGTTAGAATCTAGTCTTCCAATCTTCATGCAAACTAAGAGCCTCAGCTTGAATAAGGAAAAACTCAGAGGAATATCGTTTTGATGTAGATCATCAATCCATGATGACAAAGATCTTTCCATTTCATCCATCACTATGCCGTGTCTTTTGGAAACAATCTTTGAAGATATATTTCCACAATTTTGAACGTATTCTCAATTTTATTCTTGTTTTTCAAAATTGAACATATCAGACCTGTCGTACGAACGGCCGATTGAAGCAAAGATTCACCGCTTTCAGAACGTCTAATTATTTCCATTTTTGTCTCGATCGTATGAAATTTACGAGTTCTTAATTTCTTTTTGTTCGTATCAACATTGCAGTTTCTCCGTTTCTCACTCATGTTTATAAATTTGTAAGGGCGAAATATTTAAACATAAACAAATAAATTGACAAAACACACAAAGCATCGACACTCGACCTAATTCAAGACTAAACCTGTTTAATACATTTGATATTCGGCCCCCGCCATCGTGGCTTGGAACTTTAATGACGTCACAACGACTCCAAGAAGTCCGCTAATCTAGGCAGCAATGTGCGAGTGAGTGCGTGCTACCGCTCTCAGTGGGAGCGACTGCATGGAAGTGAACAATTTTTTCATTATCGACAAAAATGTTTAAAAAATTTAATTTCTAAAAATGTGAGAAATAGCGAATTGTGCAAAAGTCGAGGGCCGCCTGTATTGCAAAAATTCTACACAAAATTAAGGTTCAACTAAAAAGTGTGAAATCAAATTACATTTTGAAAATACTGTGATAAACACAACAGGTCTTAATACTTTCATGTTTAAAAAAACATTGCAGTAGCAGCACATTTTTCTGAAATATAATAAAAAATTCAAATCTAAAACTTACTTCTGTATGGAATTTGTTATCGCACAAATATAAAGAGGTGTTGATAGGCTTAAATGGTTCAAAATCTATGTTCACTTTCTTCTCTTTACCTTCTTCAGTAACAATGGTACCACAATAAATTACAAGTCCATTTGGGGGCACTATAAAAGAAGTTATATTAGACAAGTATAATATAATGCAAGAAAAAAATAACTCAATTTGTCATGGATAAAATGTTAGAACAATACCACACCTAAAGCTGCTGCCTGACAAACTAGATTTCTAAGTGTTTACATGGTCTTGTGCTTCCTTAGTATACATTGGTTGTTTTCCAATATTTACAGAATATAAAAAAAATCACAATTAAAAAAAACCCAAGAAACATTGGATTTATTTGATTTAAATCAGATTTTTTTAAATCGGATTTTTATGATTTGAATTAATTTCTTGCAAGTACAAGCTTAAATTTCTTAAACATGAGACACGCAAATTAGTGCAGCTTCTAGATAGTTCTGATTTATTTAAACATTAATATTTTTATGTAAAACATTAATGTATTAAGAAATATAGCCTGGTAAATTTTTGAAAGATAAAATGCGACGTAGGAATTAGCAAAGTAATTCACATGATAGAACAGTGCCCCAAATGCCAAGCATGGGCAATGTTTTTCCATCTGGATCTCAAGTGGCTTAGATTACTTTGAGTTTAAACCATAACCAGTGATGTGAATTTTTGGACCCAGATAAATAAGGTTGTCAGATCCCCACGGGCACTATATTACAAATTTTTTCAATCATACAAATTTCAGAATTTTTTACATTATATACTTATCATATATGAATAAAATGCGTGTGTGTTTTGAATTACTTCCATTATTTTGATATAAAATAATTAATTGGTTCAAGACTTGCTTTTGAGAAAAAATCATGTCACCAATAGAAAATAAAAAGAACTTGCATCATGAAAAAATTCCTACTTCTCAATTTTTAGCATGCAAAAATATTTATTGGTGAAGAAATTGTTATTTTTTATTAAGTTAGCAGTAAAAAATGAGACATGAAATACATCAATTTGAAATCAAATGTCTTTTCCAAATTCTTTGAGCATTGACAAGTATTTCATAGGTATATTCGAAATTCGAAGCACACAAAAAGGTTTATATATAAACAAAAATAAAGCTTTTCTCTGAACAGCATAGAACAAGTGTAATAGCCTTCCACTGAATATGACAATTCAGTGGAATTGAGCTTGCAATAAAAAATCTATCAATTCCAAATAGCTTTCAGCTTCAACCCATAATCTTTTCTCAACATACTCACTCAATTATCAAATGAGTGAATTAACTTTTACATTCCAAATTTTAATACCATAAATATTGAAAAGTTATTCTAGCAATGTAAAGTATTCTAAGGCATCAATGCATAAAATTTCCCAATATATTACACAAAACCAAATGAAACTATTAAAATTGCCAATTATAAAGATTTATGTGCAAAATTGGAATGCTTTGTGGTACTGAAGAAAATATTTTCGTTGTGAGTGTCTTTATATTTTTATGAACAAACTAAATAACTAGATCTTAAAAGAAATCAAGTTACCACAATTTTGATAATTTGAGTGAATATATTTCGAGCATCTGTACTCAACACATGGTGAATGGTTTAAAATTGGCCATGTGCGATTTATAGTCACGAAATGTTTAAAACAAAACCAACATCGATGATCATGCTTGTGAGTGACACCTATTGGTCAATGGTCCAAGATGAAAAATATTTGTCTGGTAATTATGATCCCAATCAGCAAACACTGTTATTTAGTATCTTTAATTGGAGGATGATTTTCAATATAATTTTGGAATGAATTCAGTATGAGCAAAGTTCTTAACCTATTTGAATAAAATAATGCATCTTGTTCAGCATTTCATTCTCATTATTAAACATAACAGAAAGAAAAGTGAAATTTAAAATTTTGATTTAAATCAATGATTTTTTTTATAAATTTCACAATTTAAATCAAGCCGATTTAAATTGGCATACCCTACATATAATATAGAAAATAGTATCTTAATTCAAGACCGTCTAAAGGCTCTTGTATTTTCTATTCAGAGGATTAAAAAATATGTAAATGTTTTTAATTTCTAAAACGGATTAAGAACGAAATATGCTCTTTGGTTGGTTTGACGAATTTAAATACTTTATCATCATACTTGTTAGGAATGCTATTGACCTTTTAGAAGCAGTTGGGAACAGATGCAGTATAGGACATTTGGCGCGTTTTTTCCTTAGCGACCAAAAATGGTCGCCAAGGAAGAAACACGTCTTTCGCCTTGGTTCAACACGGAAAAAACACTGCACAATCGCCTTGATTAAACATAATTAAAAATAAAACATCTTAAAACGTAACATAAAATATACATATCTTGATTAAAATAAGACATTTTGATAAAAAACAAATCTGCATTAAATATATAAATCTGGTTAAAATATTTAATCTTGACTAAATATTAAATCTTAAGCAAATAATAAAACATTGAAATTACAAAATTCAAAACAGCGACACAAATAAAATATCAGCAGAAATTAAAAAATAAAACTTCTTAAAACGTAACATAAAATAAACGGCGTGGAACATTCAGGAAATTAGGAGGGTTGCCAGAAAACGCAAAAATCCGAAAAAAAAAACACCAAAAGATGTCCTATACTTCATCTGTTCCCAAGGTTTTGGACTTGGGAAAGATGGCAAGTTCCATAAAACTACACTTTAATCAACAAATTGAAAGAGTTGGAGATTAGTTTTCGTCTCATATAACTATTCCAAGTTTACATTGTATTGCTATTCATTCATTTTTAGTTGTTGGATATGAATTAACACATTAATCTATTTAAAATTGCCAATCAGCATCTGTAATTATTAAAAGCTATTAAGGTAAAGAACTTTCTCTTAACTAGCCTTTATTCTAGCTTAACTTCCTTTAACAGCACAAGAAATTCGTAGATAAAAATTTCAGATGCTATGTTGATATAATACAGCTGCAGTGAGTTACTGTAGGCAATTGGCACCAAAATCTGATCATACCAATAAGTGGATTCAAAGCTGTTCAATATTAAAATCTGTGAGGAATTACCAAATTTTAATTACAATTCTTATGGGTTATAGTATGCAAACAAGTCAAAATTTCTAGCGAAATTTCAACATTTGTAAAATCCTTGCTTACGGTGCAGCCCTTGACCTGTTTATAATTTTTAATGCCAATGCCAAATAGTTTTAGTTGGCATTGTTGATAAGATACCAACTTGGGTTGCCATACCATACACTAGGATTTAATCCAACACTGAAATAACATTCTTAAGTTCTAGATCTTGGGAATGAGAATTTGAGCTAAGAAAATCATCCTCTAGATCGACTACTTAACTAAGCAAAGCAGCAACCATATGCAAATAAAAGTATAACTTGTAACTAATTAACAGAAGGAATTTTAAACAAACTGCCCGAGTACAATTTCAATCTGAATCATATTAGTCTAGAAGTTACTCAGTAAATTTAGTACATAATAAAGCTGTACATTAAAAAAGCTTGGAATTTATTTTAAGTCAAAATGATGTTAGAATTTGTAACACAAAATTCAGCTTACCTTTAGTGTATAATTTTAACCTATGCTGTACAGATGTAATAGCCCCTAAAACGGATAACCTATTCACTCTACTTTTTATGTTCGAAGCTGTGCCAAATTCATCGGCCAACATTTTTGATACTCTAGAAATTTGATCTTTTGGAGGAATAATTAAGGATATCATACTGGTTCCATTCCTGTAAAATAATTAGTTTCAGTAAGAAAGGTCATATTAAGAGAAAAACAGTGAACAGCATATGGATTTCATTAAATTGCAATTAAAAGCACATTGGAAACAGTTCCTGCTTTTTTAGTCAAACGAAAAAGAAGTTAAACATTATATAAAAATTATTTGCACATTTATACAATCAGGTCAAGTTAGACAATATGTTGTTACAAATTGAATTGAAAAATTGCTCAAATATAAAAGTACGCACCCTCGAGCAGCTTCTAAACTTTTGATTAATTTCTTTATCTTCCATATTTCTACATTCCTATCGGCACTAGATTCTTCTAGGTTATAACCCGTTGACGACATGACGAGAGTTATAACGCAAAACTTTATAAACGTAAAAACAATAAAATTTATTAACTAAAGAAAATGAGGATTGTCTCTTATGATTTTCACTCGATCACACTTTTTGTGTCCAATCGTAAGTAGCAAAAATATTATATTC